>MUZC01004441.1:706590-728792 GCA_002072015.1 Radix auricularia | reverse complement strand
TCTCTCTCTCTCTCTCTCTCGTTCTCTCTCTCTCTCTCTCTCTCTCTCTCTCTACTGTTTTATCTTTTTTTAAAAACTTTTTTTTCATGTGATAAGGAATTGTTTTCTCTTTTAAACGTAGCTGACTCATTGGGTGACAAGAAAAAAAAGGTAAAATTATTTATATTCCCTTTATTTGGCACTGGAAGACTGAGAGGAGTTCTATGGATTGGGAGCCGCGCATAAATGATGTCACGTTCCTAAAGGGGGGGGGAGGGTGTCACGCATCTATGACAATGTGAGACGAGAGGGAAGGGTGTGTTTAAAAAATGTGAAATCACCTCAAAATGCGCAACTATAAGTAAAAGTTCCATTTAAATATTGATTATTTACAATTTATTTAATGACGTTTTGTATGACTTCTCGCATGTTATTAACGATATTAGAGTGTAGACTTGCACTAAATCCGAATTTNTGGGGAGGGGGGGTCTTAAAGCTTTGTGACGTCATGTCGGAAAAAAAGGGGTGGGGTCTAAGTTTTTGTGAGAAAGTATGTCGCGGGGGGGGGGGGAATCGGCAACGTCGCGTGACGTCATTTATGGACGCCCCCTGAAGGGGTGACACCATGAGCTACCGCCCCGGGTGACACCAACCCTAGCGACGCCCCTGAGGTAAATAATGGCAATATTCATTAAAATTGTGTTTTGGTTTTGATCTATTTAAACAAAATAATTCCTACAACATTAATATCAGCATGAGATTCTTCAGTAGTGATTTGATTTCTGTAAGATTAAGTATGGTTTGTATTTCATGCCTCATTAAAATCACAAACATAGCTCGGAGCGGAATGAAACGAATGATGAACACACAAAGACGGATATTATTTCTTATAAAGAGCTAACCTAAGTCAATGACGAAAACGTTATTCTCATTCCGTAACGTTATTTAGAGACCAGGTTTTGTATAACGATATTTGCCAGATAAACATAGACGTAACATTAACAAATAATACGATATCATGTGTTTTTTACATTGAAGAAAGCTATAAGAAAGTGTATGTCTCAGTCTAATCCACTGAGCTAACTGAAATCAAAGTACTTTGTGTACTTAACACACATTAACACAGTAATCACACAGAAAGTAGCTGCTATAAAGATATCAAATAAAATACAAGCTACAAGCCACACAGACGATTAGTTTGAATAAACAATAAATGTAAGCTGTAGAGCTTTATTAATTAATGGATAAGTACGTGGGGAGTCGATTCAGCGAACGTCTTTATCAGTAGTTTCAAATACGTTTTAAAAATTAATTTACATCTTATATTATCCTCTCTAGCTATACAAAGATTTTCGCCAATAAAAGACAAAGCGTGTTCTGAAATCAGTCCCGGCATTTGGAAACTGACTAAAAGGTCTCCATACATACGTGACCACTTCCACACTGTTTAATTGTTCTATCAGGTAGTCGGTCTATTAGTCGGTGTTTATTAAGTAACCATCTACTAAGACCCAAACAGCTTTTAACCTCCGCTTGTTTCAGTTTGTCAGCCATATCCAATAAGAACTTTAGTACACATTCTCCTGTATGTGGAGATTTTTTCTACTGCTTTTCTTGTTTATTTGCGAAACTTTATTCAAGATGAAAACGTTCTCGGAATTCCGTCATTTAATAAAACGTTCTAATCCGTCATTTCATCGGTCAATATAATCCCTCCTCTATTAGGTGTATGTGTGTTTGCGTGCGTGGACGGATGTATATATCTATTGATTATCTGCCTCTAGTGGGGCCAGTCGTATGTAATTAAAGAGTGGCGCCAATGTTTTTGTTTTTCCCTTCGTCTCTGGGCTTAGCTTATCTTCCATCAGTGTTTTTTTTATCAGTATGTTTTAACGGCCAATTAATAGACATGACGATAAAGAGTTGCGGAAGAAATATGAGCCTCGGCACATGCTTCTGTTGAGTTTTTGAAATTAAAGTTTTCACTCAATAAGCAATGCAGTTTTTTTTTTAGGAAATACATGTGACTCCTAGTTTTCAATAAAACGCTAATCCCATTAGGCGCCGTCCTGTGTATTTTGTCAATAATATGCATTTTTGGGTTTTGGAAAAAACGGGTTGAAACCTCTCAGATAAGGGGGGTGGTGGGTCAATTAAGAAATCGTTTGTATCGATTTGACCATTTTCTGGTTCTTCTCCTATCAACGTTAACGGTATGCAACTCCAAGTCAAGATGACCTCCGCCCAATAGCTGTTAATTTCGTCGCCATTAAGATGATTGACTTCTCGCCCTTTCATTGGCCCATGGCCTCTTTTTAGGTTTCCAGGGAAATTAAATTGAAGTTAACAGTTTTTAATATCAAAATCCGGAACCTTGAAGATGCTCACTGGCTCCTAGAGGCAATGTGGAAAGATATCTTAATGAACTAATTAAAAGCTATATGTAAAAATATATCATAATGACATAATTATAAGCTCTTCGGAAACATATCATAATGAACTAATTAAAATACAGATTAAAAAAGAAGCTGTAAATAATATAGAGGTATTTGTAGACACTTAAACGCGCCATGGGCTGTTAGGAACTTTAACACGCTATAGGGTTGGCATGCGTTGCTAGGACATTGACCAAGGTACATTTTTTAAATACTATTTTATTTAGAACTAAAGTGTTACTTAAAATGACAAGTACTACCCTAACATTTACAACGTAAGACTGGTCTATTTTTGGATATAAAGAAGTTTCTAAGAATTCAATTATATATGTTTATATCTGTGTTGAAGTGATTTTAATCAGTAAGTCTTGGGTTTGCGGTATGCCACGTCTTCCACAGATTTCGGAAGTTTTCCCTCTCATTTTATGTATCCCAAACCAGAGGCGTCACTAGGTTTGGTGTCACCCAGTGCGGATGTTCATGGTGTCACCCCGTCACGACTTACCACCTGAACCCCTCCGAGTCTGCCGGTGACAGAATAACGGGGACATACAGAATTGTACGTTTCGGTGTCACACCCTGTGTTGGTGTCACCCGGTGAGGTTCGTACCATCCGCACCCCCTAGTGACGCCACTGTCCCAAACAGTTCCCTTAACCATCAGTTAGCATTCAGTCTTTTTCTCTCGTACATTGCAAGCGTTCAATTCATTTTATTTCCGTATTTAGTCTACAGAACCAGATCTATACAAATACTGGATCTATGGTTATTTTGTCCAAGTTGCTGAGGAAATATTTATGGAATTAATGAGGTCGAAATCAAGTGTAATCCGGTGCAAGTCCTAGTCAAGATATTTAATTTTCAGCCAACATATCTAACATAGACCAACCCCCCCCATATGCAACACCAGAAGTATGTCAATATTGTTAAAATGCTAAAACATAATCAAAACGTTCTTAGGTTCAACATTGACATAAACTTTAACATTATGGAATGCCTTACAAGTCTCAAGTCACTTTTAGAGAATATAATGTATTTCAGAATGATATTTGCCTTAGTTCAAGGAATTCCAAAGACAGATCCTTATCAAGGAAATGCATCCCACTGAAAGTAATTGAATTCATTTATCTGCGCTGTAAACAAATCCATGTGGCATTATCTTAGGAAACTGAATTTCTGAATTGTTTCGATGACATTGATTTCTATTTCTGATAATGCTTTGCTACCCCTATATGTCAACAATTGCTTCGATAACATTAATATCTATTTCTGATAATACTTGGGGACACCTAAATGTCAACAATTGTTTTGATGGTATTAATATATATTTCTGATAATACTTTGCTACCCCTATACTTCAACAATTGTTTCGATGGTATCTATCTATCTATATAATTCTCCTTATTGTTCAACTAAAGCGGACACCAAGCACGCTGTCTAACCCCACCGTCCAATCAGCTGGCAAGAAAAGGTATGCAGAGGATGGGGGGTCATCGAGACCAAGCCCACAATGCGTGCAATTTAGGCCAATTACTTTGTTCTTTCAGAACAATAGAAGAGCATGTATTTCGTAGTGTAGTGGTTATTACATTCGCCTAACACGTGGAAGGTCGTAGGTTCAAGCCCCAGCTAAGAAATTACTTTTTTTTAATTTTTAAAAATGTCTGTGTTTGTGTCTGTTTATTTCCCACTTTATTTTCGAACATGACTTCGCAACACGGCTGTAAGCTTTGTTTCTCGGCATTGGCAAGATAACTTCGTGCTCTCCGTTTTTCCTCAATGACAGAAAAGCAGTAACACACTCTCCTCTACAAGTACTTTCATAAAATGTCACCCGTCACTAAATCATTAGCTACGACGCGGGCCGGCTCGTTAATATAAATTTCTGATAATGCTTGGCTACCCCTAAATGTCAACAATTGTTTTGATGGTATTAATATATATTTCTGATAATACTTTGCTACCCCGTGCATGTCAACGTTGTTAGATTGACAACGAAGTGTTGGTGGCCTGCACGATGCGTTAAACTTTTTGAGTTTGCTTCTTTACCTGATGTAAATGAACCACGCGATACCCGGTCTTTGTCGCAAGGGCAGGAAAGATGTGGACTTTTACAATCTATGTAATCTGAAGACTGATACACATCGGCCACAACTACCGAACATCGACCACAACAGTGCTACCACAGCAACGCCACTGTTTCTCCCTCCCCGGCCCCTTATCAGCAATCACTAAATGTGAACTGGGACTTTCTGCCTGGGTTACAAACCAAATATCGTCGTCCCAACTAGAGGGGCAAGTGAGCGGGTGGGTGGCCGGGAGCAGGAGGTAGGGAAATAATGCAGTGCAAATTTCATTGGAGAGTATCGATATTTTTTCAGGAACGGAACCGAATGGCTATCGACCCACCCCTTGCGCAGCAAACCCCAAAACTCCACCCCCCCCCCCCAAAGAAAAAAACAAACAACACCAAGCAGACTCTCCAGTTCCATTACATCGTGTATTTGGGCCAACTTTCCTGGTACTCCAGTCCCGAGACAAATATTTCATCACATAAGTAATTGGATAGAGTGAATACAAGGGATGTGAATTTAACATTGCCAGCCGTGGTACTAAATGAACCAACGTTATTTGACTACAGAGCTTAGGTCTCGTCACATGTGCTGCGTATTATAAATAACAAAAATCGAGGTTGAAATTAAGAGTCTGCGTATCTGGTAGGTTGAACATATTTAACAAAACTACAGAATTTATACTGATTTATTTGACTTTAATTTAGTTGTCAAGCGAAAACAGGATACAAGCATTTACATTTCTTCTTTGCCTGAAAACAGGCAAACTTGTTGTATTTCTTCCGAGTACTCTTATTAGTAATCTTTTTTTTCTCTCTATTTCAGTCCCAGTGATAGTAGACCATGGGTTGTTAGGAACTTAAACACGCTGGGAACTTACACATTTTCATCATTTATCTTTCTAAAGAATATATACTAGTGGCTGTATCATTGTATATTTGTTGTATTTTTCATTGTTTGCTTCTTTGGATGTTTCATTGGGTGTTGATGTTTGATTTTAATGTTTAATTGTTTGGAAAAGGGACGATCGATTATAGTGAATCGCGCCAAATTTTGACGCGGTTATTCGCCTTGGCCTGATGAAAGTTCCTGGCTAATCTAAAACTTATTTCTGCTGGAATTCCGATTGTTGTGTGTAAAGTTGTAAAGGTATATTTTCATGTCCTAATAAAGGTTCATGTAATATTGTGAAAGTTATTTCTTGTGACCTAATTAAGGTTCATGTGTTGTGAAGGTTATTTCTTGTGACCTAATTAAGGTTCATGTGTTGTGAAGGTTATTTCTTGTGACCTAATAAAGACTCGTGTAAAGTTGTGAAGGCTTACTATCCTGACCTAGAACAGGTTTACGTAAAGTTTTGAAGGTATAATTCCTTTTGAACTAGTCAATGTTGTTATTTTTATTTATTTTTTTTTTTTTGAAAACTGATATTGATATTAAATTCTGCCGAACTCAAAGACTAGCAATAACAGAATTGTAAAAATTTGGGGTGAAGTGTTCATCCCTATTGAAATATTTCGCGTTTCATTCAAGTCATTTCTGGTTTAGATTTTATGCATTTTTCATAAAGTTTTTTTTTTAGTTTGCGATTGGCTTTCAATCATATAAAGAAGTCTCTCTGTGTGCATGGCTGTTTGTACGCATGTAAGTTTAGCATTGATCAGTGTGGTTAAAAATAAAACTTTACAATTATCACGTAGACCAGGCTCGTGCATATATACAGCTTTTGTGGAATTTAAACTCAAAATCTAAAACATTTGACTTTTTATCAATACTTGAAAATCTGACTCACGCGGTAGATAGTTGAGGAAGAAGGAATCTCTAAAAACTGATGAGATCCAAATCATCAGCCTGTCGGAACCACACCTGTGTTTTGGAACTCGGTAAATTTTTGTTGAAGCCATGGAAATTTTTGATTGGTGTGTGGTGTTTGTCGTTACGGGACCTGAGCAATGTTTTGGGACTACGTCACATTAGATTGTTTCAGAAAATGTTAATATTGGACACTAGAAATGGTTCATTGGCATCAGCTCAATCAATCCTATCAACCCTTGGTCGCAGGCCAATAAACCCGACAACCCTTGGTCTCAGGCCAATAAACCCGACAACCCTTGGTATCAGGTCAATAAACCCGACCAACCTGTGGTCTCAGGCCAATAAACCCGACAACCCGTGCTCTCAGGCCAATAAACCCGACAACCCTTGATCTCAGGCCAATGAACCCGACAACCCTTGGTCTCAGGCCAATAAACCCGACAACCCTTGGTCTCAGGTCAATATATCCGACCAAACCCGTGGTCTTGTGTCAACAAACACGACCAACCCGAGGTCTCTGTTCAGTCAACCCGAACAACCGCCCTTTTATCTGTTCTGTTGTACATGAACTTTAGTTTGTATAAGCTACCGGTAAGTTACATAATGCATGCGTCGTTAATAAAAATCAGCTTTAAAATTATTTTAAACGCGCAAATATGATAGAAAAAAATGAGGAAACTATTAAGTAAATATTACTTTTTACACATACATTACATTTATAATACCTTGTGTTGTACTTGACACGTAAAATACCTGGTGTTGTACTTGACACGTAAAATACCTGGTGTTGTACTTGACACGTAAAATACCTGGTGTTGTACTTGACTCGTAAAATACCTGGTGTTGTACTTAACTCGTAAAATACCTGGTGTTGTACTTAACTCGTAAAATACCTGGTGTTGTACTTGACACGTAAAATACCTGGTGTTGTACTTAACTCGTAAAATACCTGGTATTGTACTTGACACGTAAAATACCTGGTGTTGTACTTGACACGTAAAATACCTGGTGTTGTACTTAACTCGTAAAATACCTGGTGTTGTACTTGACACGTAAAATACCTGGTGTTGTACTTAACTCGTAAAATACCTGGTATTGTACTTGACACGTAAAATACGTGGTGTTGTAATTGACACGTAAAATACCTGGTGTTGTACTTAACTCGTAAAATACCTGGTGTTGTACTTGACACGCATAATACCTGGTGTTGTACTTGACACGCATAATACCTGGTGTTGTACTTGACACGTAAAATACCTGGTGTTGTAATTGACACGTAAAATACCCGGTGTTGTACTTGAATAGTTGACATAAGCAGCCTTGTGTTACACCTCACTGTACAATAAAGTGTTAGTTTCAGCGGAGGCTCCGACTACTCGGCCCGACTCGGCATTAACAACATTCGATCAGGTTCATCAGACAACCGGCGATACAAATCCCCGGGTGGATTGCCATTTACTTTTTAATCAAGGCCGGTATGGGATCTCCTGATTGGTGCCGCTTCACTAGGGCTGGCGTGCGATAAGAATGACGTCACTTGTTTCCGTTGGTCACTCTCCCGGCTGTTGAGGCTTCCAACAATTTCAGTGAGGACTGAGGTCAACACACTCGAGGTGACTAGAGGTCAACGCACTGGAAGTGACTTAAGGTCAACACACTGGAGGTGACTAGAGGTCAACATTGAACTGTTTAAAAAAGATAACAACAAATTATTAGAGATGTTGTTTTTTTCTTTGGTTGACATTAGGTCTATTTAAAATTGCAGGCTGCTGGTTCCAAATCTATAAATGGAGTTTTCTTTTCAAAATTATAATTTTAAAAAAGCTGCAGCCCCAAACCAAAAAGCAGGAGAGAAAAATTGATCTTGGTGATACGTGGGCGCTAATGTCTCCCCCACCCCACCTCTTGTTTTTATTCACGTTCATTAATTATGCAAGCGATCGGAGTTCGTGATATCAATCAGCTGCCAGGCCTGGTGTGGCGGCATCAAACACAGCATCACCCGCACGGGGTGGGAGCGGGGGTAAACATCAAGAACAATTTAGATTGGGGTGTGTTTGTCCTCATCGTTTAAGACTAGAGAAACTGTTTAGAGATATATTTAGTCTCGCTCTTGGTTTTAAGTTGACGATCTAGAACAGGGATCTCCAAACTTTTCTGCCGAAGGTCCGCATTCACTGTCAAACAGCAGTTTGGGGACTGACTATTAACACCCAACTAATAGGTTTTGTGGTAAACTACAGGTAAGAATAGTGTTTGTTTTGGAGATTAAATGGTATCCAGTTGCCGCATCTGGCCCTCGGACCGTAGTTTAGAGAACCCTTATCTAGATATTAAGCTGGTTCACTCTAGAGAGGCTGACACTCAAAACAAGCTCAAGTATGACGATGGGATAGGGGCATAAACGACGTCACGCGAATTTGGCCGATTATTAATCCATCTCCCCCTGTCACAAAAACTTAGACCCCCCCCCCTCCAATATGACGCCACAAAGCTTAGACCCACCTCCAATATGACGCCACAAAACTTAGACCCACCTCCAATATGACGCCACAAAACTTAGACCCACCTCCAATATTACGCCACAAAACTTAGACCCATCTCCAATATGACGCCACAAAACTTAGACCCACCTACAATATGACGCCACAAAACTTAGACCCATCTCCAATATGACGCCACAAAACTTAGACCCACCTACAATATGACGCCACAAAACTTAGACCCACCTCCAATATGACGCCACAAAACTTAGACCCATCTCCAATATGACGCCACAAAACTTAGACCCACCTCCAATATGGCGCCACAAAACTTAAACCCACCTCCAATATGACACCACAAAACTTAGACCCACCTCCAATATGACGCCACAAAGCTTCGAACTGTATTTCCTAATTTAAAAATGAGCATGTTTCAAATCTTTTTTTTTCATTTAAGTATGTGATTAGTGGAAGGCTGCACTCTAGTATCGTAACACGTGTGAAGCCATTAAAAACGTTATTAAATAAATAGCAATCAATCAACTATTTATTTGGAACTCTTATTTAAAGTTGCGCGTTTTGGTGTGACGTCATATTTCTTAAACATCCACCTACCCCTCTTCACACATCGTCACAAATGCATGAACCCCTCCACCCTAGGCACGTGACATCATCTATGAACGGCCCCATATCAATTGAGAAACTCGAGCTATGTGAGGAGAATACAAATATACACTTGACAAGGCGGGGAAGGGGGTAATTTTATGAACAATTAAAACCAGTAAAATTACTCCCCTTTGCGTTTGTAAAAAAATAATAATAAAAATATCGCCTTAAATGAATGTGGTTCATTCAGGGCATGTTATGTTGTTTTGTTTTTTTGTTCTGATGGCAGCTGTTCAGAACAGGGTTACGTTCTAGAGGACATATGCAATCGCACGTTTCAAGGCTGGCCAATCGGCCGCCTGATCATTTCCACTTCCGTTTTTACAAACAACATGGCTGAGTCAGATCCCATTTATTTATTATTAACAGCGTCCCATCTATCACGAACTCACTATCACCTTTGTCTTTTTATTGTTCAAATTGAAATGACGTGGAATTTACAAGCCTAAACTCAATGCACAACACATAATAAAGTATCCATTTAATTAATTTAATACAGAAATAAGTACCTTCATGTATAAATAGGTTTTGGTGAGCAAGAGTTAGATTAGGCTCTTTGGGAAGGTGGTGGAATGATGTTTTGTCAGATGATGAATTGTTACAGATGTCACGTGTCAGTGAGACACATCGTGATGCTTGTAATGCCACGACCGGAGTTTTTCACAAATCGGTGACAGTGAGGCCAAAGGAACAATCCAAGGATGGGCCAGAAAACCACGTTTGAAGAAAGAAATGTGAGATTGTTTCAATACGTGTTGCAGATGATTAAATGATACAAATAAAAATGAATAACATTGTGTTTAACTGTTAGCGGAATTTTAAAAATACAACTAGTGATTGTTAGCCTACAAACTTTAAAGTTATCGAATATAATTTTTACAGTGAGTTATCGCAGCAAAGTTTATAAATAAAGTTTGTTTTCAAAATTTTAATAGTTTAGAATCAATTGTTCTAAAAGAAAATCTGAAAAACTTGTTTTGATTATGAACAACGGGTTAAGTTGAATTGTGAAACTATCTTTATCACTAGCTAAGCCTTATTATTTTTTTCTTCCTCCCGCTGCAATTGCGATATCGTACATAACAGAAATTCCTAAAGTGAAATTTCATGCTGCGGACACCAAGAAGGGAAAATGTATTTGACAATGGGAAAAAACGGGTTCTGAGAAAAATACAAGGGAAAAAAACAAAAACATAAAACGCTTGCCCCATTGTAATGTATCGACCACGTCGGCCCGTGAGAAGCCGTGAATGGAATTTTAGTGGAGATTCATCATTGGCAACCATTTCTTGCACAACGGATCTGTGTATTGTAATGCCTGCCAAATGTAATGCCACACCCCGAGGTGTCATTAAATTTGAGATGATGGAGTGGCGTATGATTATTCAATGTTCTTAAGGGCTATGTTGGATTTTGTAAGCAGAAATCTTATGTGTAAGGTCGGTAAATACTTCTATCTGAAAGCTGGGCACACAAAATAACGTGTGTGCGTGTGTGTGATTGCACGTGTTTGTGAATTTGTGTATGTGTGTGTGTTTGTGTGTAGCCTATCTGTTCTGTGGTTTGTACCAACGCATTATTTATTTTTCTCATTTTGTTTGTAGTAAGCCTGTCAGGTTTGTATTTCTATTGATCTATTTTTGCGTCAACTATGCATTTATATGGTCTATTGATCTCTGTCGTTATGTAGTCTATTGAAGCAACAAACACATCACTGCCATATTTGATACCGTGTGGTGTGTTGGCGTATATGGTTTTATTACCCCGTCTCAATCCGCACCTATAAAAAACGTTCTGAGCATTGTCCCCAAAGGCTTTTATCTGAATAAGCACGAGGGAAATGCAATCTAATATGATGGATTGGGATAGTAATATAAATATATTGGGACGCCCCGGCCGTTAATGCGGTCATAACTTTTACGTCAGTGACTAATGACAATACCACACAAAGCCACCGTAGCTGCTGCATGCGCCAGTTCAACTTTTCCATCCGAGTCAGTAATGAAAACGTCATTTGAAATTATTTTTATGTTCCAATTTTATTATTATTAGAAAACTACCAGGGTTTTATTAACTTGCTTTCGTTCCCGTTTGTCTTTTGTCTTTTTGTCTGTCCGCAAAATTTCAAATTTTACAACTTAAAAATTAAAGCTATTTTGATGGTCCTAGAAATCTCAAAATATTACCATATATAGATCTTAGATGACAATGCATTGTATCAACATTTCAGATTGATCGATTGTACTGTAATTAGACTAATGCATTTTTTAAAGTTCATCTCTTTATAGCGTTTGTATCCACCTGCTGTTGTTGACATTCACTTGCCAACTGAGTTTACCCCGTGACCACATACTCGTGATAGTAAAACGTAGAGCGGGCGCTTATGAGGTGTTTCGTATAAAAATAAATAGAGGTAAATGATATTTTAAAACCGCGTTTTTGTTAGTGGACTAAAAAGAAGAAAATAAATTATTACGTATACGTTCAAGTACCTTGATTTAATATGACTAAAAACGTGGGACGGGTGCTTCAAAATCCCATTCTAATTTAGAATTACAACACAAAGATAGGTGTTTGGTATAAAAATTAAAGAATTATAACTTAGAAGGGAAAAGAGAGATCTATAAGTGAGAGAATGAGTGAACTGCATGTGTAAAATCCTCATAAGCGCCCGCCCCACGTTTTTAGGCATATTAGTCCACTTACAAAAAACGTGTTTTTTCAAACCCTTTATTACCTGTATTTATTTTACCAAAAATCTTCACTGCTTAAAAAAGTGATTCTAAAAGAACGACTAATTAAAGAACAAATGTATGTGACACTGTCAGTTTTAATTTGGTTGACAGTTATAGCCGGTTCATATACAAATTTTGATCCAAATTTGTACGTGGGAACTGGGTATTATGCTCATGTTGAAATCGTCAAAAATTGTCTTTAAACCCTCATATATTTTACTCAGCACATGAATTGTAATGAAGTGAATTCGCCATATTTAGTTGTCTGAACACCTGTAATAATTTCTAAGCGTTTAAAGAAACAATGTCTTTTAACGCAATTTACCATGGGAAATATTGCGTTGATATATTTGAAATGTCTGTAGAGCTTGATCCTACAACTAATCCTGGACCATTTTAGATAGAAGGTTCGTGTCTTTTGCAAATATTTTATCGCGGACCGCTTCGCTCGTGACGTGCGATGTGTAGGAGATGTTTAGTACCTTTCGAAAACATCTCATCTCTAGCGCAATTCTTCTTTGGAGGTCTGCAGTGAGCGTCCGAGCCTCACAACAATACAAGAAGACCGACATCGCCAGAGAGCGCATTAGTCGAATCTTTGATCTCAGAGAGAGTTCCTTGTTTTAGTTTGCTTATTGCTGCAGTTGTTTGGGCCAATCTGGAAAGAATTTCTGGTTTTGATCCATCATCGGATATTATGGGCCATAGATATTTATAGATACCTCTTCTTGTGAACAACGTTGAAAAAGATTTAAAAAAAAAAAATCCCTTTTGTTCGACTCCCGTAATTTTAGAATAAAATTTGAAAAGCAATTGTTTTGTTTAGTTTCAAATTATTGATTTGAAATGTCTTTTAATTTAATATAGAATGTAAGCCAATGGGGTTTTATATTAGATTGTTAGGTGGTGCGCATTATACTGACACATTCTTGGTGTGATATAGCGTGAGGGGATATGACGTCATATCTTGTTTCGCTTCTAAATTACTGATTTGAAATGACTTTCAATGTAATCTAGAATAATTTCACTTGGATAATTTAAAAACCGTAAAAATACCAATTCTTTATATACGCTTATGGGGTTTTATATATGCAGTTCACTCATTCTCTCACTTATATATTTCTCTTTTGCTTTTTAAATTATAAATCTTTAATTTTTATACCAAACACATATCTTAGTGATGTATTTCTTAATTAGAATGGGATTTTGAAGCACCCGCGCCACGTTTTTAGTCATATTAAATAAATGTAGATCTATTTGAACTTATAAGTTTTAATTTATTTTCTTCTTTTTAGTCCACTTTTAAAAATCTTTTCTTACATCTATTTATTTATATACAAAGTAAAATTTTTAGATCTCAAGGACCATCAGAAGGGGTTTAAAGTATTTTTTTCACTGACTGAACTCCCCTTAAACAAGAGGATGTGTTCATCGATGGCTGGCGTGAACATGGGTTGCACGTGGATGTTAACAACAGCAGACGAATACAAATGACATATAAAGAGTTAAACTAAAAATGCATTAATTTAAACTCGGTAGAATTGGTTGATCTGAAATTTTGATCCAATGCATTGTCATCCAAGATCTATCTGTTGTAAAATTTTGAGATCTCTAGGACAATCAGAAGTGGTTTAATTTTAGGTGGAAAATCTTAAATTTTGCGGACGGAACAAAAAGACAAAGAGACAAAACGAAAAACAGAAAAAAAGGAACGAAAGCAAGTTAATAAAAACGTGATAAAATACAAACTTTTAGTTATGTCGCGTAAAACATGTTTAATATAATTTATAATATATTTTAGAAAGTATTGTCAATATAATACGCACCTTATTGAGCTAAAGGAGAGGTTGTTCAATATAATAAGCACCACGACACTCTAGCACAAAAATTATAATGTTACTTAGAGATAAATTAAGATAATCTTAAAATTCATTAATTTAATTACAGTACATTTGATCGAACTGAAATTTTGATTCACCATTTTTATCATCGGCCCGAGTCTGCCTGCAAATTTCAGCTCGCCAGCATGCGGGAATCGATCCAAAGTCTTTTCGGCACTCAAGCAAGCAGACACCACGAGTTAATATAATATAAATAGTGCTGTGGAAATTATCGATTAATTTCGAGAGTAACAGGTATTTTGTATTGATTAAAATTATTTTAATCGATAAAATAGAGATTAAAATTATGGAGGAAAATCTTTGCAATGTTGCAACCAATATATCGATAAATAATCAATTATTAATAATTAAAAATAGTTCCGTACAAACTTCTCCATTTAAAAAAAAAAGATTTGTAAAGTGTAACACAATTTAAATTCATTGACATTATATTGAACTACATATATCTTTTAAAAAAAGTGAATAGTCTGTTTTTGTTACTTTCCTTGATATTTTCAGTTTAATTACGTCATAACCTTATTTTTTAGCTTTAATCAAATTTATCGATTAATTATTCGTTAATTTTTCAAAAGTTAACGATAAATTTTTTATTAATCGATAACAGCCCTAAATATAAAGGATTTAAAAATCGGAAATTCTTTTTTGAAAAATTCGTTTAAATACCCATTCGTCTTTTTTATTACTTGTTTCTCTCTATTTGCTTCCTCTTTCATCGCTATCTTCTTTTAAATACATTCTAATTATATTCGCATTACCGGCCAATTGTTCAAGTCGTTATTAATTGGGGCACTCCTGACAATCGCCCAGTTAATTATCTGTCTGCTCCTGGATTTTGGTGATAGATTGTTTGAAAGGGGTGAATGGCAGGGAATATGGCAATTAGACTTGGGCTGTGGTCTGCTGGGTGGATGAAGGCAATGTGAGTGGTAGAATACCACGATTTTATACTTGTAACTCTCTACCTCAGTGGTTGATGTGTACCTCAGTGGTTGATGTTGTCTACTTCAGTGGTTGATGTTGTCTACCTCAGTGATTGATGACTGTGAAGTGCGACTAAAATGATATTGATTATTAATAATGAATGAAAATTGTAATGCCATAAATTTCCGCCATGAATAATCTGAACGATTCTAAAATGAAATTTGCTATCATTAAGGAAGAAAATCACAGAGATAAAGTTTCAAACATTAATTTAAATTTTAAACAACATCAATTTTGCAATGAAAGCCTCTACAGATCTACTTCCAAAAAGCAATATTTGAGCTTCGTCTACAATGATTCGAGTCTTCAGGCTCCATTCAATTTGGGTCCACTTTTCTGGACACATTTTGTTTTCTTAATCTATTTTGTTCATAATATTTTTGTTATAGTTAGGTGCTCTAAAACTATTACCATCAAAAGTCTTTTAAAAAAACTGAAAAAATCTTGCTTTATTTTCATAGCGTCACTAGTGTTGGTGTCACCCGGGGCGGTAGCTCATGGTGTCACCCCCTCATGATTTAACCCATAGAACTCCTCCGAGTTTTCCAGTGCCAAATAACGGAAATATATATAATTTTACAGTCTGGTGTCACCCCCCTGATGGTGTCACCCGGGGCGGCCCGCCCCCACCGAACCCCCTAGTGACGCCGCCGTGACTCACCAATTCACTCTATCCATCACCGCTTCTGTTTCACAATTCTCACGCTCCTAGATCTATCTCTTCACTCACCCGCCCCGCCCCCTTCCCTTTGTTTCTGGCTCAGGTAGCCTCTCCTCACTTGTGTTTTATTCATATCGCTTTACTAATACAATCAATATTCTCTCATTTAATATTTGATGGCCCGTCACTTTGGTCCCTGGTTCCACCGGCTCCTGACTGGCGTTACGTCTGGTTGCAGGCGACGTGTCAGGTCAGCGACACAGCGGCGTGGTCTAGGAGATAAATTAAACGATGTACGTGACCACGTTTAAACAACGGCTAAAGAGTGGATAAGTGAGAACTCTCTCCTAGTCTAAGTATGACCAGGGTGTTAATGTCACGCTAAACTATGACCAGTGTGTTAATGTCACGCCTAAAGTATGACCAGGGTGTTAATGTCACGCCTAAAGTATGACCAGTGTGTTAATGTCACGCCTAAAGTATGACCAGGGTGTTAATGTCACGCCTAAAGTATGACCAGGGTGTTAATGTCACGCTAAAGTATGACCAGGGTGTTAATGTCACGCCTAAAGTATGACCAGGGTGTTAATGTCACGCTAAAGTATGACCAGTGTGTTAATGTCACGCCTAAAGTATGACCAGGGTGTTAATGTCACGCCTAAAATATGACCAGGGTGTTAATGTCACGCTAAAGTATGACCAGGGTGTTAATGTCACGCTAAAGCGTGGCCTCTATGTCATATAAAGCTTAATCCATTGCATGTTAAAATAATGATATCAATTAATTATTATGTCGACCATGAAATAACCATAACAATTAACATGAAAACGTTTTTAAAAAAACATTGTATTCACTATGAACTCCAGAAATGTTTGAAACCCTTCCCAGTAGGACGCAATTATTTTCAGTAATAAAAGAGCGCCTGTTATGCTTAAGGCAAGATACTTCTACAGCCGCCAGTATTTAAAATATATTTTTACAAGAGATCGCTGATCACTAATCCGGCTTGAATTAGAGATGTCTAACATCTTAGAATAACGTCCATAATAGTCATGAATATTCGATCACCTCGCAGCTTTTGTATGAACGTAAATTGTGAGGCTTTGAAACTTGACTCTATTCTGCCTGGCCTGGTGAATATCTTACAAACAGGGAACCTAATGAATGAATAATAACTAGAATATCTTACAAACAGGGAACCTTATGAATGAATAATAACTAGAATATCTTACAAACAGGGAACCTTATGAATGAATAATAATAACTAGAATATCTTAAAAATAGGGAACCTTATGAATGAATAACATCTAGAATATCTTACAAACAGGGAACCTTATGAATGAATAACATCTAGAATATCTTACAAACAGGGAACCTTATGAATGAATAATATCTAGAATATCTTACAAACAGGGAACCTAATGAATGAATAATAACTAGAATATCTTACAAACATGAATAATAACTAGAATATCTTACAAACAGGGAACCTAATGAATGAATAAAAACTAGAACAGACATACTAACAGGGAACCTAATGAATGAATAAAAACTATATAATGCGGAGGACTTTTAGAAATAACATAAAGACAGAGTACGAGCTCATGAATACCATCTTTCCTGATGACCTTATGATAATTGGTATAACAGATGATATAAGAAGTATCATCATTTCAAGTCAGTCGGTAAATATCAGCGTATTAGATGACATTATAAATAACATCATTACAAAAGACGTTATTAATATAAGATCATTACTGATAATTACCATCCCAGTGACTATGAATTGTCTGTTCGTTACCATTTTACGTTTACTTCTCTTTGATCTTTGTCGATTTGATCACAAAAATGTCTTCTCTTTGCCTAGACTTGCTGTTCTCTCTTGATCTTTACAAGGGTCTGTGTGTGTCATTGAAGTCATTATGATATTATACAGCGACAAAGATCGAATCAACATGACTTTCCTCTTTGATACAATGACATAAATAGATGATACCAACAAACCTTTCCTGTGTGTTACTATCACACATACAGACAGATGCTAATTGTACTGGTACGTTGTTGTTTGTATCGAAATGTTGTTTGTTTTGTACAAGATTGTTGTTGTTTATACCAGATTGTTGTTTGTTTTGTACAAGACTGTTGTTGTTTATACCAGATTGTTGTTTGTTTTGTACAAGATTGTTGTTGTTTATACCAGATTGTTGTTTGTTGTGTACAAGACTGTTGTTGTATATACCAGATTGTTGTTTGTTTTGTACAAGATTGTTCTTGTTTATACCAGATTGTTATTTGTTTTGTACTAGATTGTTGTTTATACCAGATTGTTGTTTGTTTTGTACAAGATTGTTCTTGTTTATACCAGATTGTTGTTTGTTTTGTACAAGATTGTTGTTGTTTGTTTTGTACAAGATTGTTGTTTGTTTTGTACAAGATTGTTGTTGTTTGTTTTATACAAGATTGTTGTTGTTTGTTTTGTACAAGATTGTTGTTTGTTTTGTACAAGATTGTTGTTTGTTTTGTACAAGATTGTTGTTTGTTTGTACAAGATTGTTTGTTCTGTACAAGATTGTTGTTGTTTGTTTTGTGCAAGATTGTTGTTTGTTTTGTACAAGATTGTTGTTGTTTGTTTTGTACAAGATTGTTGTTTGTTTTGTACAAGATTGTTGTTGTTTGTTTTGTACAAGATTGTTGCTGTTTGTTTTGTACAAGATTGTTGTTTGTTTTGTACAAGATTGTTGTTGTTTGTTTTGTACAAGATTGTTGTTTGTTTTGTACAAGATTGTTGTTGTTTGTTTTGTACAAGATTTTTGTTGTTTGTTTTGTACAAGATTGTTGTTTGTTTTGTACAAGATTGTTGTTGTTTGTTTTGTACAAGATTGTTGTTTGTTTTGTACAAGATTGTTGTTTGTTTTGTACAAGATTGTTGTTGTTTATACCAGATTGTTGTTTGTTTTCGTATATCTTAAGATAAAAAAAAAATTGGTTCAAGAGGCAGATCATTGGCAGATTAATTTTGATAAAGTGAAAATTACGGGAGTTCTACAGATATCGTTTATGCTTCTAATCAGTTTTTTTTTAAAATCATAACTGCAAACTTTCTCTCTGCAGTAAATGGTATCGATAGTAATAACGAGTGGCGTAAAATAGTAATCATGAATATATTCATTAAACAGTCTCCCTCACCTCGCTTCCCCTTCACCCGCCCTCCACACAGCTCAGATAAACAAGGTACTAAAGTTCGTGATTTTATGACGGCTATTCTCGTTACAAAGGTCCGTGCTCACTTAAATGTCATTTCGCGGAAAGACAACATCGAGCTATCAGTAAAAGCCACAGTAAAAAAAACACTAATAATGTCTTACTTTACTTTGGTTTCACTTCGTTTACACGTTAAAACCCGTGAGCTTTCAGCTTCTCTTTCACTTAATATATATTTTTTTTAAAATTGTGACGTCAGTAAGAGAGTACCCGTGTCGCGTTTATAGATTTCATGTTTTTTTTTGGGTATTGGGCGCTTTTGTTACCATAGCGTGCTGGGCCGTTGTGGAAACAATAGCTGTCAAATTATTAGCGTTAAATTATTTGCATCAAAATATCTCCTTAAACTTAATGTAAAAAAAAAAAAATGCGATTATAACTCACCACGTAGAAGCTCAGAAAATACTTGGTCTCTAAACGTTCTTCACTGTTTGAGCACTGGCGCTGGTCTGTATCTTATAATGATGCGTTTGTCAACAGCAGAGTCTTGTCTTCTATGAGAAGGTGACAGATGTCTGTCTCTCTCCCATCCGCCATACATGATTTAAAACCGGTTTGTTGAGGAAGAATTTGACGAGCGTCCTGGTGAGATTCGATTTCCGTAGACTACTACGTCTTGTAGGATGGGTTGTTTGGCGGATTGTGTGTTGGGTTGTGTGGCGGGTTGTGTGGTGGGTTGTGTGGCGGGTTGTGTGGCGGGTTGTGTGGTGGGTTGTGTGGTGGGTTGTGTGGTGGGTTGTGTGGTGGGTTGTGTGGTGGGTTGTGTGGTGGGTTGTGTGGCGGGTTGTGTGGCGGGTTGTGTGGTGGGTTGTTTTGTGGTTTGTGTTGTGGTTTGTGGGGCGGCTTGTGTGTCGGGTTGTGGGGTGGGTTGTGTGGCGGGTTGTGTTGTGTGGCGGGTTTGTGTGGCGGGTTGTGTTGTGGGTTGTGTTGTGGGCTGTGTGGTGGGTTGTGTGGCGGGTTGTATGGCGGGTTGTGTTTCGGGTTGTGTGGTGGGTTGTGTGGTGGGTATATAATTGGTTGGGGTTGGTATTACTATGACGGTGGAAACATACAACATTTGATAAGACAACTGGACTTTGGCCTACAGTTGGTGGGGATATGTTACTGACTCCTGAAACACAACACTCGATAGCATTGTGTGGCTGTAGGGGATCATTGGTGGAGGCTGTTACTATGACTGAGTCAGGATGCGATATTTGATAGTATATACGAAAGAGTTTGGGCAGATGTATTTAACTGACAGTTATAACTTTAAGTGCATAACCTATTTATTAACAACAATTGTTGCGAGTGACAACATATAAAATTCGCCATACTCCTGGAATTCAATTTAAACACAAACACTTGACAAATTTAATAATTAAAAAGAAACTAAATTCACTGCCATGAAAATTTTTAATTTAATTACCCTCCCTCCCCTAGTGGCTTTTCAACTACGCACGAGGCAGGTGAGCTAATCTAAATATGGAGCGATAATTATTCGTTCTCAAATTACTTGAACTTGATTATCAAATTAGTTACATGGGCTATTTATTACCCTTAATTAATCGAGTTTTGTGCTACGGATTCTAATTTCTGATCTCATTTTTTGGTATCATTTTTGTGTAATCGTTTGATTGTAACAAACTATTTTTGTAAAAAGATGAAAAATCTAAGTTTCGATTTCCCTGGTAAAATGAAGATAAATGAGCGCGTTGCACTGCAGCTTGCTATTAGGCTGGGGACGGAGGTCATTTCAGGGTGAAGAAGGGCTGAACAAATGCAATCTTTGGGAAATATATTGGCTATGTGCTGTGATCCACTTAGGGGCTTCAATCAATAACATCGGTGGAATCCGCAATGTTGCTTACTTTGATTCATTTACTGGGCCACCGTAATTTATTTGACCCCTAAAATTTACTAGACCACTATAATTTACTTGACCACTATAATTTACTTGACCACTATAATTTACTTGACCACTATAATTTACTTGACCCCTATAATTTACTTGACCACTATAATTTACTTGACCACTATAATTTATTTGACCACTATAATTTACTTGACCACTATAATTTACTTGACCACTATAATTTACCTGACCCCTATAATTTACTTGACCAATATAATTTACTTGACCACTATAATTTATTTGACCACTATAATTTACTTGACCACTATAATTTACTTGACCACTATAATTTACTTGACCCCTATAATTTACTTGACTACTATAATTTACTTGACCACTATAATTTAATTGACCCCTATAATTTACTTGACCACTATAATTTACTTGACCCCTATAATTTACTTGACCACTATAATTTACTTGACTCCTATAATTTACTTGACCCTTATAATTTACTTGACCACTATAATTTACTTGACCACTATAATTTACTTGACCACTATAATTTACTTGACCACTATAATTTACTTGACCCCTATAATTTACTTGACTACTAAAATTTACTTGACCACTATAATTTAATTGACCCCTATAATTTACTTGACCACTATAATTTACTTGACCCCTATAATTTACTTGACCACTATAATTTACTTGACCACTATAATTTACTTGACCCCTATAATTTACTTGACCCTTATAATTTACTTGACTACTATAATTTACTTGACCGCAATAATTTACTTGGCCTCCAAAATTACTTAAGGAATATATCATTTAGAATATGACTGCGATAAAGCTTTAAACTAATACAGTAGTATACACAAACTACCTACCACCCCCACACACCTCATTAGAAATGATCAATATGATTGTAATGATACATTTTAGTTGAACACTGAGTGCACAATGCACAGTAGAACTGAGCAAAACGTGAATCAAAAAGTTTTAAACATTTGTGCTTGTGTTTATGTACACTTTGCAGCCATTCGTCTTTGGTGCATTAAAATAATTAAATGAATGAGATTAAGGCTAAAACTGTCTGTCAGGAAATACAATGGGAAGTTTTGGTGATCATAATATGACGTTAAACCATGTTTATTTTCTTCGAAAAGGTAACTACTCATAAAGTTGATATATAAAGACTAGATTGTGCCAGGCGCCATGGCGCCTGCGGCGCCCCCGTTTTTTGGGCGCCTACGGCGCCAACCTTTTTTTTAAAGACCAACTAACTTGTCCTTTTTTGATAGATTGTGCCGGGCGCCGTGGCGCCTGCGGCGCCCCCTTTTTTTGGGCGCCTACGGCGCCAACCTTTTTTT
>MUZC01004441.1:685703-699947 GCA_002072015.1 Radix auricularia | reverse complement strand
CATGTATTGTTTGTTACCATACAAGCTCATGTATTGTTTGTTACCATACAAGCACATGTATTGTTTATTACCATACAAGCACATGTATTGTTTGTTACTATACAAGCTCATGTATTGTTTGTTACTATACAAGCTCGTGTATTGTTTGTTACTATACAAGCTCGTGTATTGTTTGTTACTATACAAGCTCGTGTATTGTTTGTTACCATACAAGCTCATTGATGCTTTGTTACTATACAAAGGCAGTGATGGTTTGCTTAATGCCATGTTTACCATTCACACTTCAGTTGGTGGTTTGTGTTATCGGTACATGCTCCTTTTGTCACATCATCGACCAGTGCTAACAAGTGCAACTTGCTATTGATTACAACTCACCCCACACCGTCTATGCCCCTGCTCTATCTAATGAGTCACGTGTATACATGTAAATGCTACACTTATGACCATGTGTATCTTGTACCCTCCATTCCTGGAGTCCAGCGATCAGTTGCTGAGATCATTGTCAAGTATCCCCATGCCGTTCGTCCTACCGTATTTGTCATTTATTCTGATCAATAATTCCTGCGATCATCGACTCCACCCCACACCCCATCAACATGTTTCTATTGATTAGTCTGGTCATGTGACCCATGTTGTGCCGACACGTCGCATGCATGTACACCGCACGACCCAGTCGAGCTCTGTGTGTGAGATCGTCTTCGAGTTACGCGCCGAAGCTAACTCTAAGAAACGTGTCAAATAACATGTAGTGCCATACAAATAGATGCGGCCAATTTACATTGTACATTTCTTTTTATTAATTGTTATGCTCTTTCATTTAACATTAGTTTCAAATTAGAGCGTTTACATAAGCTGGCTGAATTGTATAAAAACTGGCTGAATTGTATAAAAATAAGTCAAATCTCCTGCATCCTATACCATCAGTAAGTTCCATTCACTGCGGAAATGCGTTAATTTCGACCAATCACGGGATTTTTTTTCTCCTAAGCTTGTGTAAACTAAAAAGCAAGCCATAAAATAAATTTGAA
Source organism: Radix auricularia (assembly GCA_002072015.1). NCBI lineage: Eukaryota > Metazoa > Mollusca > Gastropoda > Lymnaeidae > Radix > Radix auricularia. Next base: position 698,919 of record MUZC01004441.1, on the reverse strand, counting down.
TTTGTGTAATAAAGTAATTATGCCTTTTCCTTTCGGTCTGTTCCTCATCAAACCACAGAGAGATGGAAACAAAATGTCTGTTGATATTCTTGAAATCACCCAAATTATGTGATTTAACAAAATCACCAATAAATCAATTGTAAGCCATTCGGCCATTTCAGTTTCCGGTTGCTGAAAGATATTCCAAATATTCCAGTTTGAGTGAGTGACGTTCTGTTTGAACCTATGACTCGACAATCTCAACCAAAGACTAGTCATATTAAATCAATGACGTCACGCTGATTCAATGACATCCCCCATTGAACGAATGACATCCCTGGGGGAGTCAATGACATGCGATTTGGAGTCATTGAAATCCTTTGGGGAGATAATGACATCCTACAGTGAGTCAATGACATGCCACTTGGAGTCAGTGACATACCAAGGGGGGTCAGTGACATACCAAGGGGAGTCAGTGACATACCAAGGGGAGTTAGTGACATACCTCGGGGAGTCATTGACATGCCATACGGTGTCATTGACATGCCATAGGGTGTCATTGGCATGCCACGTTGTATCTACAGCATGCCACGTCGCCTTGGCTAGACTCCCGTTTGTTGTGTGATGTTTTAGCTGATCGTTACCCGCCAGGCCGGAGTGCGCCGATAGACAAACGCAATCTTGCCTCCGTCATTTGATCCGTGATTTGTCAGGTATGGGTTTACCCCGCTTTATTGGTCCTTCGATCGGCAGCTGGTGGGGAGTGCTGGAGGCAACTAGCGGGGCCGGCGGTGGTTGGTTGGTGCACATCTTTTGTCTTTTTCTGACACTTGCACCCTATTTTGTGACTTTTGGTCGGTCTCACGCCTGCGTGACGGAAATATTTTGGATAGAGAAAATACGGAGTCGTTCAGTGTAAACATTTTGAATGGACGTAATCGTGGAGTATGAATAATTCTGAAACAGGTCGTGGAAATGACTGACAAGAAAGAAACATATCCATATCAATAGCAGATGTGTTACTCTTTACTGCATCGTTTACAAAAAGGGAAATCACGTTTGTGTATTGAATTTGTAATTATTTTTGACACTTTAAAACTGGCTTGAAAATATTTTGATAACATGTTTTTATCCGTCCTCAGCAGAACTTCCAAATCAATGAGTTGCAGGGACGATAGGTCACTGGGCCGTGAGAAGAACGGTTCTTGCTACCATCCATCGACTGTTTCAGGAAGGCTATCGACATACCGACGCCAGGAGTCTTAACACTGACTGCTGCAGTTACCTACAGCTGCCAAAACTTCTGAGGCTTCATATTTTTCCTTAGAGCAACGGAGAGTATTAACATTGCATCTATCGGTAGCGGCAATTTCGTGACATAGCCAGAATGCTTAAAGGAACGGATACAATTCAGTAATCTTGCTAAACATTGGCCGGATACCGTTCCTGCTTGGGGAGTGTATCAGATTTAACGTTGTCAGTGGGGAGTATCGTGATTCTGTGAGTGGTTGTTACGTCTACATCACAAGATGGCAGCATTTATCGCTAAGCAGGTGGTCGGAGACAAACTATCGTCAGTGAAAGGTCGGTACACATGTTCGTTTATGTGCACGTGCTATTTTATGTACACATGTTATTTTATGTACACGTGTTATTTTATGTACACATGTTATTTTATGTCCGTCGTTCAATTTAGTACTGGTGTTATTGTCTGTTGATTGTTTATTTTAGTGCTGATGTTATTTTATGTTCATTGTTTCAATTTAGCACTGATGTTACGGTATGTTTGTTCATTGTTTCAATTTAGTGCTAATATTATGGTCTGTTGATTGTTTCAATTTAGTGCTGATGTTATTTTATGTTTCGTTTCAATTTCACAACTTCTTGTGTCATGTTTACTATCTCTTTGATACTAAATACAAATACAACTTTTTTACTCCGGCTACTTGGAGCCAAATAATATTCTTTGTAGCCTATGGTATCAGTTACTCTTTACTTACTGAGGGTTTTAGCTTGTAAGAATTTATTGTTTTGCTTATTACTTAAGCTATTTTTAATCTAAATAACTTTATTTTCAAGGAAATACTTTGTTTATAAATGGTTAGAAAATGTATTTTGAAATGATATGATAAACTGTATTGTTTACTTGTAATGTCTGGTTCTCTCCGTCCTGAGACAAGATGGCTTGTGGTTTAAGGCTACGCTGCTGGTTTATTCGATTTGATCGACGAGACGTAATGAACGATCATTTAAAAGGTCGAATATGGGTTTTTATGAACACCATTTACCTATTTTACTGTGCGCAGTTGGATTCGATTCCCGGAATAGCAGCCTTTCTTTTGTCGAACTCAAACCAGCACTACCACACGGCGCTGTAGTCACATTATTTAGAGCGAAACATAAAGTGCATATTTTGTGGTTTGGTTTGATAGTATTTGTTTTTAGTTGTTTGTTTCCAGTTGGTGTTTAGTTATGGTTTGGTGTGAGTTGCATATTCACAGACTCAACATGTTTCGGCCATAACATATTCTAATCTTATCTAATTTTCAGATGAAATATAATTCTGTTGAAAGAAATTTTCAGATTCTTGATGCCTTGCTAGTTGTTGTATTATTGTTTACATCCTTGAAAAAATCGTGCATGAGTTTCTTTAAAAAAAAAAAAAAAAAGCAACAAGTGCGTGTGATACCATGTTTTATAAGGCCAAAAACAACAACATACAAAAAAATATAAAAAAAATAAAATAATTATTTCAGACTAAAGATTCAATTACAGTTCTGAAATATGAAGATGATATTCTATATTTTGTTTTGAAACGAATGTATCTTAAATACAAAATTAAAAAAAAAAAAATTAAAAAAAATAAAACAAACAAACAAACAAAACAACAACAACAACAACCTTTGTAACACTGTCAGTCATAGTCAATTGTCGTGTGTCCTTTCCATGAGATTATTTTTTTTATATTTACTTAAAAATCTCGTCAATTGACTTACAATGACGTCATTCGTTGAAATTTTCACGCTGAGGGACGTGGTGGTCGAGAGGTAGCGCTCTCGACTGTCATACCGATGGTCACGGGTTCGAATCCACACGAAGGTGAGGATTTGTTCTCGCGGCCTGAGGAGTCCCCGAGTCACCCAGCTCCGAATGGGTACCCAACTAGACAATAGTTAGGCGGCTGGGGTAATGCGTGGAACCCCTATAGCCGTGGCCTGTGACCGCTGCATCACATGCCAACAGATCATCTCTCATGGTCTGTGGACGCAATTATCTTCTGCATAGAAGGAGCGTCTGTATATCTAAGATAAGATAAGAGTTTGATCCGCCACTATAGCATGTAAACACAATCTCTATTATCTTCAATTACTTTCATTCAAAGTGAAATTAATTGAGTTTAATAATTTATTGCATAATTAAGGAATGTTGTGCAGACCTTTCAGTTTCGAAATTATGTCTTCGTTATCGGTATGTATAACAGTGTAACTCCTAATTTGGAACACATCTTTAACTTTTAATTTATGATTGTTTACTTGATTAGTTTGGTAAATTCCCAAAATTTACTTATTACTAAATTAAACCGAAATGATTCACTTGAACCCGTCTTTGTTTCAAAGTTTATCAAATAAAGTCTGCATTAATTTGACTTTTGGTAGTTCTGGAATCCACACATTTATTATAGACAATTAAATAATTGATAATTTTTTTAATAAATATATTTTCTAACATAATTTTATCTCCCTTGTAATTAATTTCAATAAAAATAGATATAATATATACTAATTTTCCAACTGTTTTTACTTGCCTGGTCTCCGATGAAAGTGTTATTGGCTTGCGCTATTGTGACAGCCAGGCACCGTGACACTCTTAGTCTATTGTGACAGTCTATGGCCAGGCACCGTGACACTCTTAGTCTATTGTGACTGTCTATGGCCAGGCACCGTGACACTCTAGTCTATTGTGACAGTCTAAGGCCAAGCACCGTGACACTCTAGTCTATTGTGACAGACTATGGCCAGGCACCGTGACACTCTAGTCTATTGTGACATACTATGGCCAGGCACCGTGACACTCTAGTCTATTGTGACATCCTATGGCCAGGCACCATTTCTGGGGTACATCACCGTGACACTCTAGTCTATTATGACAGCCTATGGTCAAGCACCATTTCTGGGGTACAGCACCGTGACACTCTAGTCTATTGTGACAGACTATGGCCAGACACCATGATACTAGTCTATTGTGACAGTCTATGGTCAGGCACAATTCCTGGGGTACAGCACCGTGACACTATAGTCTATTGTGACAGTCTATGGTCAGGAACCATTCCTGGGATACTCCCCCGTGACACTCTAGTCAATTGTGACAGCCTATGGTCAGACACCATTCCTGGGGTACAGCACCGTGACACTCTAGTTTATTATGACAGTCTATGGCAAGGTACCGTGACACTCTAGTCTATTGTGACAGTCTAAGGCCAGGCACCGTGACACTCTAGTCTATTGTGACAGCCTATGGTCAGGCACCGTGACACACTAGTCTATTGTGACATTCTATGGCAAGGCACCGTGACACTCTAGTCTATTGTGACAGTCTAAGGCCAGGCACCGTGACACTCTAGTCTATTGTGACAGCCAAAGGCCAGGCACCGTGACACTCTAGTCTATTGTGACAGCCTATGGTCAGGCACCGTGACACACTAGTCTATTGTGACAGTCTAAGGCCAGGAAACGTGACACTCTAGTCTATTGTGACAGCCTATGGTCAGGCACCATTCCTGGGGTACAGCACCGTGACACTCTAGTCTATTGTGACAGCCTATGGTCAGGCACCATTCCTGGCGTACAGCACCGTGACACTCTAGTCTATTGTGACAGCCTATGGTCAGGCACCGTGACACGCTAGTCTATTGTGACATCCTATGGCCAGGCACCGTGACACTCTAGTCTATTGTGACAGCCTATGGCCAGACACCGTGGCACTCTAGTCTATTGTGACAGCCTATGGCCAGTCAACGTGGCACTCTAGTCTATTGTGACAGCCTTTGGCCAGGCACCGTGACACTCTAGTCTATAAACAAATGAATTACCCTGTGATTGCGGCTATTTGACGGATCGTTAACAACGTGTAGGGAAAACTGTTTTTTATATCGAGGTTTATTTTTTTGCTTAATAACGTGATTTATTACCATCAAGATAACGTTCAATTTAAGTCATATCAAAATGATATCAAATAACGATATCAGATAAAGTCATATTGTAACAGTATCAAATAACGATATCAGATAAAGTCATATTGTAATAGTTTCATATAAACTAAAGTCATAGCCTCACAGTATAAGATAAAGTGAAGTAATATCCTCACGGTATTAGATAGAGTCAATATCGTAGCAGTATCATATCTATTAAAGTTCTATCATTAGAGAATCAGTCATTGTCCAGTCATAACATTCCGATTCGACAGTACACTACTCATCTCTTAATACTGTGGAGACCTAGGGCGGTTAGACGGTCTGTAGATCAAAAAATGACCACTGGTGCCGTGGGGTGTTCACAACTGGTCCCGTGATGTGGGGCCAAAAACCGTCTTTGTTCCCCCCTCCGCCGCACTAGTCGTAATCTAAGGGGGCGGAACTTGAGTGATCGACGGGAGACAAATGGACTGTGACGGACGTTGGACAAAGGCGTGGTCTCGAGACAAGGGAGTTAGTGATATGACGTGGTCAACAATAGACGGGGGCAGAGGGTATATGGTTGATGGTAGACAGTAGATGGTAGATGGTGAGTGGACTAAAGACAGAAGTAAGAGAAAGTTAAGTTAGATTACAGTTTATGTTGGAGTCGAAGTAGTGAATTATAAAGTAAAATAGTTAGTATCCATGTCCATGATGTCTATGACATTAGTTTGTTTGTTTGAGTACGAGAGCCACGTGTGGCGATTATACGGATTGAGTGAATGCACGTTATAGTCCCACGAGTAAGGTACTCTACAATATGTCCTGTTGGTAAACATCTCTTCATATTTCTTTGTTGCGTTATGATAAAATAATTTTTGTCTTTTACTTTTAGAAACAGTAAAATAAAACAATCCTTATTATATTGAAAGACGGACAATTGTGATTTGTCTATTTTAGTTGGATCTAATACTGTGATTTGTCTATTTTAGTTGGATCTAATATTGTGATTTGTCTATTTTAGTTGGATCTAATATTGTGATTTGTCTATTTTAGTTGACTCTAATATTGTGATTTGTCTATTTTAGTCGACTCTAATATCGATAAAAGTCCCATGTTAAAACTTGAGTACATAGACAAGTCATCATGTTTAGGTATCTTGTATTTTGCTCAGGCTCTAAAGACACATGATTATCTATTGTATGTGAGCTCGCAATCCATTCCTCTGACGTCACCTTACGCCCCCAATAAACCTCTCCCACACTACCAATGAGGTATCGATTGTCCGATTACGACTCCTGGCTTAGTTCTTTGATCTTTACTGCTCCCAGCGTTAAACGACTTATGGCTTGATGTCTCCGACCCCCCCCCNCCCCCCCCCCCCCGCCCTCTGCGCTTTTACGTACTTGTAAGCGCTATTGAATTCCGCTTAGAGCAATTTCTAGCTTGAATCTGACGCACGTGTGGCCTAATGGAGCAGATGGCGAGACCTAAGTGACACAATCAAACTAAATGCGGTATGCGGTCTCTGATCGGTTCATTGATCCCGCAAACAAAAGCAAAGTTCGATAATTTCCATCGATAATCTGAAGTCGGACAAAAGGAATACATTCTTTGAAGGTACAGATTCTTGCACCGTAACATTGGCTAACTGCACTAAAGAAATATGTCATGCAATTCTTGGTCCGTAACACTGGCTATCTGCACTGAATAAATGTGTCATGCAATTCTTAGTCCGTAACACTGACTATCTGCACTGAAAAAATATGTCATACAATTCTGGGTCCGTGACACTAGCTAACTGCACTAAAGAAATGTGCCAAGCAATTCATGGTCAGTTAACTGGCTAACTTGCTCTGAAGAAGTTTGCTAAGCAAAACTGCTATGTTTATTAGTTGATCAAGAGCTTCTTACACAATTTCTAAGTAGCAGTAATTTACTTGAAAAGCGGAGGTTAAAGGTTTGTTTTAAAACTTTTACGTATGATTTCAGGAAGCAAAACATTTTTTGAGAGCTTCATTATTGGTCGATAAATTTCTTTTAAAACCTACAAGAAAACGATATGTTATATGTTATAATATCATCGAGGAATTGAGTTATTTCATTTGTCTAGTGAAGGCGAAAATAATGAAACACACCCCAATACAACAACCATCATCCTCAGTAGTACCACCACCACTACGACCACACTGTGAGCAGGAATATGATTGCAACAATTCTCTCTTTTCGGCTGCTTTACAGTTGATAACTTCTATTATTTTTTGATGAATGTGTTGATTGAGTAACTAACTTTTTAAAAACATTATTATGTACATTGATTTTAAAAAGCAAATAAAAGAGAAACACATCGTATGTTCACACACGAAGAATCTCAATTTGGTCGGTCTACTTACATTGTTAGCTATTATACCTAAGAGGTTTATGGCGAAGGCTTTACTTATTTTTTGAAAATTCGTTTCTCAGGTATTTTCATATTATCATTTTCATATTTATGTTTGCTTTGGACACATGTCGCTCCTCGGATTTTTAGTCTCGTTGAGGCCTAGTCTGATGAACGTCCGAATAAATTTGGACCAGAGGCGGCCTGAAACCTACTTAGGGGGAGGCTTGGTACGATTTCCCTATTCGCCAGCCCCTTTAGCCGCCTCTGAGTTTGTGGTGAGAAGATCGTAAGTTTTAATTTTAATGTAACTTTTTTAAAATTAATTTGGCCTAGTTTACACACGAAGACTGTACTTTACCTTTAAATACAGTCGGACCTCGCTAAGTCGAACTTAAAGGGACCGAAAAAAAAATCAACTTACGGAATTTTTTAGTTTTGAAACTTGCGTAACAGGCACAGATATTGGCGGGAACTAACAATCATTTCGATATATGGAGGTTTTCGACTTCGGGAAGTTCTACTCAAAGAGGTCCGCCTGTACTTTATGTCTGAAACGTTATTTTTATAGCAATTATAGTGCAAGAAATTATTCATTTGGTAGCATCACCCTAACTATTTTCTTCCTTAGCCTTAATTTTTGTATTGACATCAGATGTCTAATGGTCGATTACTTTGTTTGACGCCTGAAATATATACAACGTAAATTATTATGTTTTAAGTATTCATGAAATATGATTCTCCCTATCTGGACAAAATTTACTCTCGCATTTAGATCTCCGTCTTGTTATAACCATGAGAAAAAATTACACACTTTGATAATCTTAAAAACAAACATTCCTTTATTACGATATATATTTCTATTTACTTTCTTGAAACTGAACTTTGTACAGTTGATTTTTAAATATTTTTTTCTTCGTTATTCCACTTCAGCAGAGTAGTGGAGCTTCGGAAATTGCCATGGCTTTCCCGTATGTGCCAATCACAGCTCAGCACTTGATGGCTTCTGTTGGCCTCTTGTCTTTGGCACCAGCTAACGAAGACTTGCAGATGCGCTGAAGATTTAGAAGTTTTAGGCACGACTCAAGAGACCATGATTTGCCCGGCACAAAATAAAATAGAGTGGAAGCTCGGGTGTTTTTGAGGGGTGAAGTTTGTTCAATCATCAGGAGGAGGGAAAAGGGGAGAGGGATAGTAACTATGATGACAATAGTTCTTTGGATTAACCGCCTCAACATCGAGGACAAAACAAGAAACATAGCCATTAAATACTGTAACGTAAAATGTGTTCTGCGCATCTCATTGCTTTTGTTTGGAAATTTCCATAGATGCAAATATCTCTTTGAATGGGTTTTAGTTTCTTTGAGCCAAACCCCATGTATGCTTAAGGTCGGTTCATCCTTAAGATCGTTTGTGAGTAAGAATAAGACTTACATTATTAAGTTGGCATCTTTAATAAATTTGGCAATAGTTTAACAAAAGAATCTTCTGGCTATAATGAATAAGCGTGTTTGAGTATTGGAAAAAAATATAGGCATGACTTATCACCAAGGTAAATTTGTGCGTATCTATTTTCTCTCAGGGATAATTCGACACGAAACTAAGCCATACTTACACAATACAGGATCTGAAACTAAGCCATACTTACATAATACAGGATCTGAACTGAGATTGATGTTCGAAACTCTTTCTTATATGTTATATAAAATTAATGCTGATATGGTGCTTTTTTACTTGTTCATGTAATTTCATCCTTAAAGAATTTAGCTATTGACCATCTATGTAATGTAGTGTAATGCCATCCTGTTAGCATTTAACTTTGCATCGACAAAATACCACTGGTCGATGTAGACAATGGATTGACATCCTAGCGCTAAACTATACACTAACACACTTACACTAGTCGAGGTTGCTTATACAGATTTTTCCATTATTTTAGCCTTAAGCAATTTACAGATACAGTAGCACAGGTCGGTGTAGGCAGCGAAATGCCTTCTTTTAGATCTAAACTCGACATTAACCTCGTTGTAGAGGTGCACTGCACCTGGTGCAGTGTTTAAATTATGACCTCCTAGCTCCACTCTCTTAGCCTAACTTAATTTCGATTCTCCACTTTTTCAACAAACATCCAGTTTCCCCATAGGGCTGTTCTCTTCCATGTTCTTGATCCAAATTCTATCTAATTATCCTTCTTAATACAATGTTAATGAACATGATTGTTGGGTTGTATTAAAGATACACAAAAATATACAACATACACAAATGTAAGAACTACTTTATATTTAAGAGATCAAACGTAAAATAAATGAGCACTGGTGCGACCTCTAATAAAAAAAAATCCAGCTATTTGGTTTGTCATTTGAAATTTCCGTAATTACGTCTCCATCGACCTTGGCTTTTTTTCCAAGACGGTTCACTCGTGAAGGATGCGAGATAAGGGTGACATAAAATGCCGAGGGCTATAATCGTAGACAATAAGTGGTGTTCTTTAAAACACTGTATAGGCTGTCGATTGTTATATAGTGCTAATACAATGGTGTGCTGCAATAACCAGTGTATTGGCTATCGCTGGTTACCTAGTGCTAATACAATGGTGTGCTGCAATAACCAGTTTATTGGCTATCGCTGGTTACCTAGTGCTAATACAATGGTGTGCTGCAATAACCAGTGTATTGGCTATCGCTGGTTACTTAGTGCATTTAGTGGTGTGCTGCAATAACCAGTGTATTGGCTATCCCTGGTTACCTAGTGCTAATAGTGTTGTGCTGCAATAACCAGTGTATTGGCTATCGATGGTTACCGAGTGCTAATAGTGTTGTGCTGCAATAACCAGTATTGGCTATCGATGGTTACCGAGTGCTAATAGTGTTGTGCTGCAATAACCAGTTTATTGGCTATCGCTGGTTACCTAGTGCTAATACAATGGTGTGCTTCAATAACCAGTGTATTGGCTATCGATGGTTACCGAGTGCTAATAGTGTTGTGCTGCAATAACCAGTGTATTGGCTATCCCTGGTTACCTAGTGCTAATAGTGTGGTGCTGCAATAACCAGTGTATTGGCTATCGCTGGTTACCTAGTGCTAATACAATGGTGTGCTGCAATAACCAGTTTATTGGCTATCGATGGTTACCGAGTGCTAATAGTGTTGTGCTGCAATAACCCGTTTATTGGCTATTGCTGGTTACCTAGTGCTAATACAATGGTGTGCCGCAATAACCAGTGTATTGGCTATCGATGGTTACCTAGTGCATTTAGTGGTGTGCTGCAATAACCAGTGTATTGGCTATCGATGGTTACCGAGTGCTAATAGTGGTGTGCTGCAATAACCAGTGTATTGGCTATCGCTGGTTATCTAGTGCTATTAGTTATGTGCTACAATAACCAAAGTAAGCAAAGAAAGAAAAAAAAGAAACACATGTCTGTGACACAGAGTCCCTGAGATTATAATCCTAGTTAACTTCGGATGGCAAGTATCGAAAAAAAGCTTTTAACATTTTACTTTAGAGAAAAATATGGCCATGCATAATAAGGCGCTGCTAACATGTTCCTTAACAATTTTTCAAAGATGTTTTTTAGAACCTCCAATATCCAGTTTCTAATTAAAATCCGGAAATTAAAGCATTTTGAATTACAAACGTATTAAGTGGCTGAACATTTTGGTTTTAAATTTACATTTTATAAATTCAGTCTTTAAAAAAAAATAATTAAAATAAAATAATTAACTTGGTTAGACGTCACTTAAAAAATTGTCAAATTTCGTATTTTTAAAAATTTTATTTTTGAATTATTTTTTTTTAAAATTTAATTATTTCTATAAAAAAAAATAAACTAGGTGACAAAATATTGAAACATTATATTTTCATAATTTAGTTCTGCCATGGTTATATTGATTTAACTGGGCTCCGACAGTCAACGCCAACATACCACCAACAGGCCACCAACAGGCCACCGTCAACAGACCACCAACAACAGTCCGCCAACATGCCGCCAATAACAGGCCGCCAACAACAGGCCAATAACAGGCCGCCAACAGGCCGCCACCAGCAGTCCACCAACAGGCCGCCAATAGGCCGCCAACAGCAGGCCGCCAATAGGCCGCCAACAACAGGCCGTCAATAGGCCGCCAACAGCAGGCCACCAACAGGCCGCGTCAACAGTCCGTCAACAGACCACCAACAACAGTACGCCAACAAGCCGCCAACATGCCGCCAATAACAGGCCGCCAACAACAGGCCGCCAACAGGCCGCCAACAGGCCGCCACCAGCAGTCCACCAACAGGCCGCCAATAGGCCGCCAACAACAGGCCGTCAATAGGCCGCCAACAGCAGGCCGCAAATAGGCCGCCAACAGCAGTCCGCCAATAACAGGCTGCCAACAGGCCGCCACCAGCAGTCCTCCAACAGGCCGCCAATAACAGGCCGCCAATAGGCCGCAAATAGGCCGCCAACAGCAGGCCGCCAATAGGCCGCAAACAGGCCGCCACCAGCAGTCCACCAACAGGCCGCCACCAACAGGCCGCCAACAGCAAGCCGCCAATAGGCCGCCAACAATAGGCCGCCAACAGCAGGCCGCCAATAGGCCGCCAACAGCAGGCCGCCAATAGGCCGCCAACAACAGTCCGCCAACAACAGGCCGTCAACAACAGTCCGCCAATAACAGGCCGCCAACAGCCGCCATCAGCAGTCCACCAACAGGCCGCCAACAGGCCTCCACCAACAGTCCACCAACAGGCTGCCAACAGGCCGCAAATAACAGGCAAACAACAGGCCGCCAACAGGCCTCCACCAACAGTCCACCAACAGGCTGCCAACAGGCCGCAAATAACAGGCAAACAACAGGCCGCCAACAGCAGGCCAACAACAGGCCAACAGGCCGCCAATAACAGGCCGCCAACAGGCCGCCACCAGCAGTTCACCAACAGGCTGCCAACAGGCCGCAAATAACAGGCAAACAACAGGCCGCCAACAGGCCTCCACCAACAGTCCACCAACAGGCTGCCAACAGGCCGCAAATAACAGGCCAACAACAGGCCGCCAACAACAGTCCGCCAACAACAGGCCGTCAACAGGCCTCCAACAGGCCGTCAACAACAGGCCGCCAACAGGCCGTCAACAACAGGCCGTCAACAGGCCGTCAACAGGCCGCCAATAACAGGCCGCCAACAGCAGGCCGCCAACAGGCCGTCAACAACAGTCCGCCAACAGGCCGCCACCAGCAGTCCACCAACAGGCCGCCAACAACAGTCCGCCAACAACAGCCCGTCAACAACAGTCCGCCAACAACAGGCCGTCAATAACAGGCCGCCAACAGGCCGCCACCAGCAGTCCACAAACAGGCCGCCACCAGCAGTCCACAAACAGGCCGTCAACAACAGTCCGCCAATAACAGGCCGCCAACAGGCCGCCACCAGCAGTCCACCAACAGGCCGCCAACAGGCCGCCAACAACAGGCCGTCAACAACAGTCCGCCAACAGGCCGTTACCAGCAGTCCACCAACAGGCCGCCAACAGCAGGCCGCCAACAGGCCGCCAACAACAGGCCGTCAACAACAGGCCGTCAACAGGCCAACAACAGTCCGCCAACAACAGGCCGTCAACAGGCCGCAAACAGGCCAACAACAGGCCGCCACCAGCAGGCCGCCAATAGGCCGCCAACAACAGGCCGTCAACAGGCCGCCAACA
>MUZC01004441.1:641839-674243 GCA_002072015.1 Radix auricularia | reverse complement strand
GTCTTTTAAATGTAAGGACACATACAGCCATTATGACGGTCTTTTAAATGTAAGGATACATCCAGCCATTATGACGGTCTTTTCAATATATCGACACATCCTGACTTTATGATAATTTTTTAAATGTAAGGACACATCCAGCCATTATGACGGTTTTTTAAATGTAAGGACACATACAGACATTATGACGGTCTTTTAAATGTAATGACACATACAGCCATTATGACTGTCTTTTAAATGTAAGGACACATACAGCCATTATGACGGTCTTTTAAATGTAAGGACACATACAGCCATTATGACGGTCTTTTAAATGTAAGGACACATCCAGACTTTATGACAATTTTTTAAATGTAAGGACACATCCAGACTTTATGACGGTCTTTTAAATGTAAGGACACATACAGCCATTATGACAGTCTTTTAAATGTAAGGACACATCTAGCCATTATGACGATCTTTTAAATGTAAGAACACATACAGCCATTATGACGGTCTTTTAAATGTAAGGACACATACAGCCATTATGACGGTCTTTTAAATGTAAGGATACATCTAGCCATTATGATGGTCTTTTCAATGTATGGACACATCCTGACTTTATGACAATTTTTTAAATGTAAGGACACATCCAGCCATTATGACGGTTTTTTAAATGTAAGGACACATACAGCCATTATGACGGTCTTTTAAATGTAATGACACATTCAGCCATTATGACTGTCTTTTAAATGTAAGGACACATACAGCCATTATGACGGTCTTTTAAATGTAAGGACACATACATCCATTATGACGGTCTTTTAAATGTAAGGACACATCCAGACTTTATGACAATTTTTTAAATGTAAGGACACCTCCAGCCATTATGACGGTCTTATAAATGTAAGGACACATACAGCCATTATGGCAGTCTTTTAAATGTAAGGACACATACAGCCATTATGACAGTTTTTTAAATGTAAGGACACATACAGCCATTATGACAGTCTTTTAAATGTAAGGACACATCCAGACTTTATGACGGTCTTATAAATGTAAGGACACATCCAGACTTTATGACGGTCTTTTAAATGTAAGGACCCATCCAGCCATTATGACGGTCTTTTAAATGTAAGGACACATACAGCCATTATGACAGTCTTTTAAATGTAAGGACACATACAGCCATTATGACGGTCTTTTAAATGTAAGGACACATCCTGACTTTATGATAATTTTTTAAATGTAAGGACACATCCAGCCATTATGACTGTTTTTTAAATGTAAGGACACATACAGCAATTATGACGGTCTTTTAAATGTAATGACACATACAGCCATTATGACTGTCTTTTAAATGTAAGGACACATACAGCCATTATGACAGTCTTTTAAATGTAAGGACACATACAGCCATTATGACGGTCTTTTAAATGTAAGGACACATCCAGACTTTATGACAATTTTTTAAATGTAAGGACACATCCAGACTTTATGGCGGTCTTTTAAATGTAAGGACACATACAGCCATTATGACAGTCTTTTAAATGTAAGGACACATCCAAACTTTATGACTGTCTTTTAAATGTAAGGACACATACAGCCATTATGACGGTCTTTTAAATGTAAGGACACATACAGCCATTATGACAGTCTTTTAAATGTAAGGACACATCTAGCCATTATGACGGTCTTTTAAATGTAAGAACACATACAGTTATTATGACGGTCTTTTAAATGTAAGGACACATACAGCCATTATGACGGTCTTTTAAATGTAAGGATACATCTAGCCATTATGACGGTCTTTTCAATGTATGGACACATCCTGACTTTATGACAATTTTTTAAATGTAAGGACACATCCAGCCATTATGACGGTTTTTTAAATGTAAGGACACATATAGCCATTATGACGGTCTTTTAAATGTAATGACACATACAGCCATTATGACTGTCTTTTAAATGTAAGGACACATACAGCCATTATGACGGTCTTTTAAATGTAAGTACACATACAGCCATTATGACGGTCTTTTAAATGTAAGGACACATCCAGACTTTATGACAATTTTTTAAATGTAAGGACACCTCCAGAGATTATGACTGTCTTTTAAATGTAAGGACACATACAGACTTCAAGACAGTTTTTTAAATGTAAGGACACATACAGCCATTATGACGGTCTTTTAAATGTAATAACACATACAGCCATTATGACTGTCTTTTAAATGTAAGGACACATACAGCCATTATGACGGTCTTTTAAATGTAAGGACACATAGAAGACTTTATGACGGTCTTATAAATGTAAGGACACATACAGCCATTATGGCAGTCTTTTAAATGTAAGGACACATACAGCCATTATGACAGTCTTTTAAATGTAAGGACACATACAGCCATTATGACGGTCTTTTAAATGTAAGGACACATCCTGACTTTATGATAATTTTTTTAATGTAAGGACACATCCAGCCATTATGACGGTTTTTTAAATGTAAGGACACATACAGCCATTATGACGGTCTTTTAAATGTAATGACACATACAGCCATTATGACTGTCTTTTAAATGTAAGGACACATACAGCAATTATGACAGTCTTTTAAATGTAAGGACACAACAGCCATTATGACACTCTTTTAAATGTAAGGACACCTCCACACTTTATGACGGTCTTATAAATGTAAGGACACATCCAGCCATTATGACAGTCTTTTAAATGTAAGGACACATACAGCCATTATGACGGTCTTTTAAATGTAAGGACACATACAGCCATTATGACAGTCTTTTAAATGTAAGGACACATACTGCCATTATGACAGTCTTTTAAATGTAAGGACACATCCAGCCATTATGACAGTCTTTTAAATGTAAGGACACATACAGCCATTATTACTGTCTTTTAAATGTAAGGACACATACAGCCATTATGACAGTCTTTTAAATGTAAGGAAACATACAGCCATTATGACGGTCTTTTAAATGTAAGGACACATACAGCCATTATGACGGTCTTTTAAATGTAAGGACACATCCAGCCATTATGACAGTCTTTTAAATGTAAGGACACATACAGCCATTATGACAGTCTTTTAAATGTAAGGACACATCCAGCCATTATGACGGTCTTTTAAATGTAAGGACACATACAGCCATTATGACAGTCTTTTAAATGTAAGGACACATACAGCCATTACGATGGTCTTTTAAATGTAAGGACACATACAGCCATTATGACAGTCTTTTAAATGTATGGACACGTACAGCCATTATGATGGTCTTTTAAATGTAAGGACACATACAGCCATTATGACTGTCTTTTAAATGTAAGGACACATACAGCCACTATGACAGTCTTTTAAATGTAAGGACACATACAGCCATTATGACGGTCTTTTAAATGTAAAGACACCTCCAGACATTTTGCACCAAATATAAAGTATTCTTGTAATATAAATTATTCACCCAATTTAACGTATGCACCAAATATAAGGTATTCATGTATTCCAAACATATAGCATTCACCAAAGAATAAGTATTGACCAATTAAAAACTATATATTCACTATATATAAAATATGCACAAATAAAACCTTTTCACTAAAAATAAATATTGGCTAATCCAAGACGGCTAAAATAATAAACACGCGTGTGAACTTCTGTTCAGTGCGGGGGGCGTTTTCGTGAATGTCTTATAAAATTTTTCTTTGTACGCATCTTAATCAAGATGATCCTGTAGATTAAATGAGCCTTATCAACCCAATTTGTGTCTGTCTTTAATCTGTCTACAATTCAGGTTTACCTTTTTTCTTCTGCCACTGGGTAAATGAATCATTGTCAATCATCATATGAGAGAACTTGATTGGTTCTGAGGCCATCATTGTCAATCATCATATGAGAGAACTTGATTGGTTCTGAGGCCGTCTGTTCCGCTTGACCCCTTTCCAAACGAAGATAAGTAAATTCAAAATGAAATATATTATCATTACTGTCAAAACAATCATATTTTTGCAATATGAATTATTTATAAATATAAGAAATAAATTTATTTTTCAAAACTCATCAATTAAAGCCATCATCTTGCAATAATATTCTTTCTTCCTCGTCTCCGGACTTTTTAACATTCTGACATTTGTGTTGGCCATAAAGAAAAGGGACAGCACTCCAAAAAGATAATTGCTTCCTGAAAGACCACTCAATCGCATAATGTGTGTGAGTAGATTTTCCCTCGGGTTTCCTTCTCGATAATCCACCTGCCCCTCACCCCCACCCCACCCCACGCGTTTTTGTTTAGGGCCAGGTTTTGGGAGACTAAGACTTAGAACGAGAAAGGAAATGACAAATGGGCTTGTTGTCTTTTTGTTGATGAAGTTAAATTGTTTGTTTAAAAGTCATACATCACCTCAGATGGACTCCTTGCCACGTCTCACGTCACGGAGAACTTGACACTTCGAACAGAGCTTGAAACAGTCGAGCGGAAGAGTATGGCAACTAGAGTGTCGTAGTGCATTGTTCTGGGTTTGAATACAGTTCTTAGGTAGTCGGAACAGTTAGGCAATTAATGAAATTGTTTTGTGACAAAACACTTCATAACTGATGTTCTTATTAGAGTGATGTGATGTTTTTTTGGCATTAGTGGTTACCTGTTAGTTACTATGAACGATTTGAAGAAGGTTTTCTTTATTTTTGACTATTTTAAATAGATGTGTTTAGGCCATGTGTTGTGTTCTTCGTAATTTGTTAACACGTATTATAATAATAATGATACGAATTACCTTCGAAGTGACCCCTGCAAGTTGAACATTTATTTACATCTTACTGTAACCACCTCTCTCTCTCTCTCTTTCTCTCCCTCTCTCTATTTCTCCCCTCTCCCCCTTCTCCTTAAATCTCTGTCTTCCCCATATATAACTTACGTTCCTGCTCTTTGAATTCTGTCATAAAATAATGCTTGGATCTGATCTATTAATAATTTGTCTAAGAACAGCCCTTACAATATCACCAATCAGAACAGCCCTTACAATATCACCAATCAGAACAGCCCTTACAATATCACCAACAGAACAGCTTTACAATATCACCAATCAGAATAGCCCTTAAAATATCACCAATCAGAACAGCCCTTACAATATCACCAATCAGAACAGCCTTTACAATATCACCAACAGAACAGCCCTTACAATATCACCAATCAGAATAGCCCTTACAATATCACCAATCAGAACAGCGCTTACAATATCACCAATCAGAACAGCCCTTAAAATATCACCAATCAGAACAGCCCTTACAATATCACCAATCAGAACTGCCCTTACAATATCACCAATCAGAACAGCCCATACAATATCACTAATCAGAACAGCCCTTACAGTATCACCTACAGAACAGCCCTTACAATATCACCAACAGAACAGCCCTTACAATATCACCAATCATAACAGCCTATTATCCATTGTCTCACCTTTAACTTGCTCAAGCGTATCGTATATTTAGCTACAACTTAATATGTACCCGACCAATAACGATACATTATCTTGCTTCATTCACACTCGTTATCGGCCTTCAACCTTTTCTGGCATTAAATTTATTCCTTACAATTGATTACCTCAGGTCTCCAACCTATCGATTTTTACTGATCTGCCTTCAACTTATCATGATTGGTGTCCAGCCAGATCTTGCCTCAAAACTATCCCATAAACTGTAAACCCCCCCCCCCCCCCCATTTTTAAAATCGTTACCTTAAACTCTTTTAACTATCACTAAATTTATTTTCTCATTCGGACAATTCTCTAACTAAAATCATTACAGTTATGAGCAGGGCCGGTGTTAAATATTGCGGGGCCCTATGCGGTTTAGCATGCGAAATGGACTGAGCTGGGCCCAGTTTGGGAAGGGATAAGGAATTAATAGGATAATATGTGAAAATTAAGATAGGCGGGGCCTATGAAAGCGCGGGGCCCACTGTGGCTACAAAGGTTGCAGTGGCCCAAAACCAACTCTGGGTATGGGACTTTGGTTTTATTAAATTTTTCACCCATCGCGTCTGTAGGCTAGAAACAATTTTTTTTAACGCAAATTGAATTTTTTTTTTTCAATACTGAACTGGGTTGTTTTTTTTAATAGCTTTCTCATAAAGTAAAATTATAAAATGAAAGCCATTACACTTGTAACAGAGAGTGCTTATTAAGTTAATTCCTCAAAATGTGGGCAAGTACTTCATTGATGTGGGGGATGGAATGCTGCACTCAATGCAATCAAGTAATGAACATCACATTACGTAGCGTCCCTCCGCCATTGTCTAGTTACTTATTTAGCCACCTATATTTGGTCGCTTATTTATTTCTAGTTGAGTCTTAGTCACATCATACAACAGCACTTCCAATACTTCTACTCTACTGAATACTTCTACTCAATTGATAGTTTCACAAAAAGTGTTCTCCATGTTTCATTGACAGGGGCAATTGGAAAAGATGAGGAAGGAGGAGTCAACGAGAAGGACGATGAGGAGGCGAGAGAGATTGAAGAGGCCAGGAGAGAAATGGAAGAAAAGAGGAAAGAGAAACACAGGAAAATGGAAGAGGAAAGAGAAACGATGCGACAGGGTATCAGGGATAAGGTTAGTTTTTTCATTGTTTTTGCTTAGTTGCGAAGTTTTAATTTTATTCCATATGCCTAATGAAAATGCTATTAAACACATGCTATTTAAAAAGAAAGAAACATTTGTGTTTATTTTTACGAAATATGGCAAAGCAAAATGGCCTTTTATGTTTGTAACACAACAACATTAATATAGATAGTAGCATGTCATCACTAAATTACGATATTCCTATAAATCAACTCGTTGAATATCTCAATTGTATGACTCAATTTACAGCCAGCTTATTGCATTTACTTGGACTCTTATTCTTTATAGTTGTTGCGATAAGTTTACTGGCGTAGTAATAAACTAGGCTTAGTA
This sequence comes from Radix auricularia, assembly GCA_002072015.1. Lineage (NCBI taxonomy): Eukaryota > Metazoa > Mollusca > Gastropoda > Lymnaeidae > Radix > Radix auricularia. Next base: position 667,295 of record MUZC01004441.1, on the reverse strand, counting down.
TTTCTGTTTTTCCGAAATCTTTGTGAAGACGCCATTGTTTACACTGCACTCTGATTCTGGTCGTTGTGCGGCATTTTTTTCTGGGGAGAATGACTAAACTAGCCAACTTACCACGCTATGTCTACTGACCACATTGTGCCAACTGACCACGTTATGTCTACTGACCACTTTGTGCCAACTGACCACGATATGTCTATTGACCACATTGTGCCGACTGACCACGCTATGTCTACTGACCACATTGTGCCAACTGACCACGATATGTCTACAGACCACTTTGTGCCAACTGACCATGATATGTCTACTGACCACTTTGTGCCAACTGACCACGTTATGTCTACTGACCACATTGTGCCAACTGACCACGATATGTCTACTGACCATTTTGTGCCAACTGACCCCGTTATGTCTACTGACCACATTGTGCCAACTGACCACGATATGTCTACTGACCACTTTGTGCCAACTGACCACGCTATGTCTACTGACCACTTTGTGCCAACTGACCACGATATGTCTACTGACCACATTGTGCAAACTGACCACGTTATGTCTACTGACCACATTGTGCCAACTGACCACGCTATGTCTACTGACCACATTGTGCCAACTGACCACGCTATGCCTACTGACCACATTGTGCCAACTGACTACGCTATATCTACTGACCACATTGTGCCAACTGACCACGCTATGTCTACTGACCATATTGTGCCAACTGACCACATTGTGCCAACTGACCACATTGTGCCAACTGACCACGCTATGTCTACTGACCACATTGTGCCAACTGACCACGCTATGTCTACTGACCACATTGTGCCAACTGACCACGCTATGCCTACTGACCACATTGTGCCAACTGACCACGTTATGTCTACTGACCACATTGTGCCAACTGACCACGATATGTCTACTGAGCACTTTGTGCCAACTGAACACGTTATGTCTACTGACCACTTTGCACCAACTGACCACGTTATGTCGACTGTCCACTTGGTGTCGACTGACCACTTTGTGGTTAATTTAATGACTTTGTAAGTTATTTGAATGACGCTGTCAGTTAATTCAATGACTCCGTCAGTTAAATTAACGACCGCGTCAGTTAATTTAATGACTGTCAGCTAACCTATTCCAATGCTGACTTTTAAATTCATGTTGATTATATCGAAATACGCTCTGAATACCTTAAACTTAAATTCATTTTTAAATTGTTTTTTTTTTAAATGAAAACACAAATAAAACCATCTTTCATTTCGTTTTTTTATTTACACAGCCCACATCACCTTGTAATTATATTTAGTCTCATTTGGGATTTTAATTTGTAATTAATTTACCTTACGACACGATTGTCTCCCCTTCATCCAGTGTTTTTAATATCATGTTCTAGCCGGTCAAGGTGCGCAACCACTGACAGTCACATACTGCGGCTTTACCCTTATATCTCTCTCTTCTCGCCCCTGTCTCTGTCTCTCTCTCTTCTCGCCCCTGTCTCAGTCTCTCTCTCTTCTCGCCCCTGTCTCTGCCTCTCTCTCTTCTCTCCCCTGTCTCTGTCACTGTCTCTCTCTTCTCGCCCTTGTCTCTGTCTCTCTCTCTTCTCGCCCCATTTCTCCGTTTCTCTCTTCTCGCCCCTGTCTCTGTCTCTCTCTCTTCTCGTCCCGTGTCACTCTATCTCTCTCACTCTGTATCTTTCATTCTCTTTTCGCATTCTTTCTCCCTATTCCTCTCAATCGCTAGACTATTCTCTCCTCTCCCCCATCTCTCCATCTAACTCTCTCACTTGTTCTCTTTTTCTTTTGTCTTTCTGTCACACTTTCTCTCTCTCGCTTTCCCTCTCTCTTCCTCTCTACCCCTGTCTTTTTAAACCCTTAGCCACCTATTTCGGTCGAGCCATCCAATTTTCCTTTATATTCTCTAATTAAAAGAAAAAAATATATCTGTTGATGAGACACGCCATGCTATTTTACCATTGGCTTATCTGCATTTCCGAAGTAATTTTCATGAGTTTACCGGGTAATATTGTATTAACCAGGCTTGGTTTTATTTCCGCAGCTGTAGAACCCAATCAACTTCTAGATTCCTCAGAGGGAAAACCCATTTCCCCAAACATACATATGATAGCTATGTTGACTGACTTCATTTATGTATTTTTAAAAATAATTTATAAAATTACTTTGTGTTTGTGTGAGTGCATGCTGGAGGCTGTCTGGGTATGGGGTGAGGGGAGGTGGTCGGGAAATTACGAAAGAGCGAAGTTCTCCTAAAGTAAACCAGATAAAGTTCGGATCTCCCTTCCGTAGAATTCTAATTTCTATAGTGCAGACGAAGGTTTGAATGATGAGTGTATGACGGGATGATTAAGTTGATTAGAGTATATTTTTGGTGGAATCGTTTCTGGACACAAATTGGGTTAAAATAAAATTTGTTTAAAGATAGAGTGAGTGTACAGCAGTTTGCAGTTTTAGTCTTGAAATTAAATTATTTTTATTAGCAGTTGTTTATATTTTAAATTATTATACACCTGACTCCTGTCAAATGATTGGAGGAGTTCACTTTAAAAAAACTATAAAGTAGGGTATACAAATAGTTTATAATAGTTTATATATATATATATATATATATATATATATAAATAAGACACATTAAAAAGTAGACTATAGTTGCTTAATATAGAGAGGTAAAAAAGATTTGTGAAAACCATGTGTTTATAAGTGGACTAAAAAGAAGAAATTAAATTAAATCTTATAGGTTCAAGAACTTTATTTTATATGAATAAAAACGTGCGGCGTGTGCTTATGAGGCTTTACATATGCAGTTCATTCATTCTCTCACTTATAGATATCTCTTTTACCCTCTAAATTATAAATTTTAATTTTAATACCAAAAACCTAATTTGTTTTGTATATCTAAATTTTAATTGGATTTTGAAGCACCCGCCACACGTTTTATTTATATTAAATCACATTACTTGAACTTATAAGTTTTAATTTACTTTCTTCATTTTAGTCCACTTATACAAACGTAGTTTTAAAAATCCTTTTTTTACCTCTTTTTATTATTATACCCCATAAGCGCCCGCCCAACGTTTTAATACCACGAGTATGTGGTCACGGAGTGAACTCGTTGGCACGTGAATGTCAACAACAGGAGAAGACGGATAACTATGCTGTATAGAGATAAACTAAAATTGCTTCAATTAAATCCAATACATTTGATCGATCTGAAATTTTGATACAATGCATTGTCACCCAAGATCTATGTGTGGTAAAATTTTAAGATCTCTGGGACCATCAGAAGTAGTTATATTTTACGTTGGAAAGCAAGTTAATAAAAATGTGATAATAATATTGCATTAAAAAATTTTAAGTTTTTATTTTTCATGACTTTTATTTATTATTTTGTAGTTCTTAAGCGTTGTAATGTGCAATTTTTCCTCTTCTTCACACTTTTCTTTTACTGTACACCTTTTCTTGCTTATGTTACGGAATCGTATCTTTTCTTTAAATACAGATTCGGTTTGAAATAGCGAGTTAACATAAGTGTGCGCATTTTTTGGTCAAGTTGCACAGTCAGAGTTGTCCCCACCTACCTCCAAGAAGTGCATAAGGACGAGTCTGTCAGGGCCTGGAAAATCAATCGCGTTTTTTTGTTGTTTTTTTTTGTTGTTTTTTTTTCTTCTATTTACGAAGTATCTTTTATCAAACAGGACAAGGTGAAAGGATTTCAAATTAAGATCAATTGCAGAAAAGTTTTGAAGGGATGCGTCTCCGCTAAGAGGTTCAGAAACTCTGTCGTATGTTTGTTATTGGCCCGTACAAGGGATCAATACCTCTCTGAGCCCCCGGTCCATAAATAAACCAAGCTTCATTCCATTGTCAGTGATGGCACCCTGCTGGACTGTTTCCCCCTCTGATCATCCACTAGCACGACATGTCCACAGAGATACAGAATGCATGAACGCATCCCGGCGTCAAGTCTACGTCTGCCCTCAGCGTGCGCTCGTTGTCAACAGTTGAGGTCAAACAGACCTGGCGTGCTGGCTGGGATAATGTTACAGTTGGACGCAAACGAACTATAGACCCGGCTCAACAATGACAGCTTTTAACACTTGCTATTACATGGTCGATCCTTTGTGACCTTTGTTCTTGTAACCCTGGTGCTGTGTTATTGAGTGTTGGGGCTGCGATGACATAGTCTTCATATCGGAACCTTTTTTTTACATTGGTGTTTTCTTTAGAGTTAAGTTAAATGTCGATAGCTCAGAAAGTATTGTTCGTGGCATTAAGGTGTCGTCTTTGAAAGAGATTATTATCGCCATAAAATCCGTTTGTGGCATGTGAACATAATGATGTTTGTATTGAATGGTTTGACAACCACGCCAATGTCGATATTCATTGCGCCATGTTTTTAGAAATTTCTTGACAAATGCAATACATTAGCTGTTATACAATCTTAGACAACAGAAAAAAAATATCGTGCACACGATTTCTGACGTGTGAGAATAGTATTTTTGGACACGAATAATGAGAGCTCCAGTATTTCATAAATGATGGCCTCTCATGGTTGGGTCGAATGAGATTCTCTAAAGATGAGTTTATTGATGGACAGAACCAGGCAATCTCTCTGTGATGTTCTTAGCGTGACCCCATTCAGCAACTAACCGCTTTGTCGAGACAGCTTGCTGTGTCTCCTGCCCCAACAAAGCATTACACAAAACTCACACGTCAGCCCTGCAACAGGTCACGGCATGAACAAGCCGGGGTGGGGGAGGGGTGGGGCGACGGTTGTGGGTCATTAGGATGAGTGATAAAATTCATGAGGCCAAAGCGTCTCCGTCTTTTAATGTGGTATGTATGGAACCTGCTCACACTACGTGATCTGTTAACGCAGCTAAACATCAACACAGCTAAACATCAACACAGCTAAACATCAACACAGCTAAACAACAATACATTTAACATCAAAATTTGCAAACAAATTGTTCGATGGGCTTTTTGGTCATGTCCACAGGAAATATCGAAAGTGAATATTATGTAAAAATCTGGATAGTCCATGGAAATCCTCGGCTTGTACCTTGCAAACCTGTGCCAAGTGCTGAGTGCTGCCATGAACATTGGGCACAGGAATCGCCCGACACATTGACCTCACGTCAAGAACCCTCCTATGCGTGCTGAGCTACTTTTTCAGAGGCCAGGTTGCAATGCCGGCAATTTGAGTTCCTATTGAAAGCCAACCATCCCACTCACTAGGCTCACACTAGCGAAGGTCAGAATTTGTACAGTGCTACGTGAAAATGGCCTAGAAATTTATCAGTTTGTCTCGCTTACTACAAAAATAAAAACGTGCAATTAAAGGGAGCTCAATATAAAAAAAAAAATATTTGGGTTTACTGGTAAATCTTCATAACTAAATTAAAACGTGTTTTTTAATGTAATGTATGAATTTTTAATATGACAACTTTTGATTTTAACATTTTCCTTTCAATTTTAAATCAACAAATTTTTACCATGAAAATATTTGACCCTCAGTTTGAACTCTACCAAATTGAGTACGTCTCAGAAAAAATTAAGAATAACATCACATCGTGCTGTGTGACTCTGAATTCGGCAACGTGCCGACCAAGGCCTTACCGATACGTAGGGACGAGCGCCAATAGGGCCGCACCTCTAATGTGATGGGAGGTCGAATTTGTAATCAATTGTTCGATCTGATCGACCCGTGCTTGGCGCCCGACGCTAACACTGAGCTAACACGACCGTGTTTACATTTTAGGCTCTGCTCGAGACACTCTGTCAGTGGAATACTCTGACATGAGGCCAGACAAACGGTTAACTATAGAGATACGGGTCTCTGACATGAGGCCAGACAAACGGTTAACTATAGAGATACAGGTCTCTGACATGAGGCCAGACAAACGGTTATCCGGCATCCTTCCGTCTCGCGAGACGATGGTGCATCACCGTTGGGTTGGGTTGCATTTCCTCGAGTGACTGTGCAGTCCTATCCTTGAGTGACAGTCTTTGCCACAGTTTTTACATACGAGTTCTGTGCTTCCAAATGTTTTGGCCTTTCTCCTAGCTCTTCTGTCTGCAGCCTCCTCCATTCTTCGCTCCTCGGCTACTATGACGCCCTCTTTGACAACTGTGCGCCACGTAGATCGGTCTTCTGCCTTACACTCCCAGTCACTTGTATGTATTTTGGCTGCTTTCATGTCCCTTTGACAGACATCTTTAAATCGCAAGCGTGTGCGACCTGTTTTCCTCTTTTCCTCTTTCCTGAAGACAAACGGTTAACTATAGAGATACAGGTCTCTGACATGAGGCCAGACAAACGGTTAACTATAGAGATACGGGACTCTGACATGAGGCCAGACAAACGGTTAACTATAGAGATACAGGTCTCTGACATGAGGCCAGACAAACGGTTAACTATAGAGATACGGGTCTCTGACATGAGGTAGGACAAACGGTTAACTATAGAGATACGGGACTCTGACATGAGGCCAGACAAACGGTTAACTATAGAGATACGGGGCCAGCTATCTGTGGTACCGGCCTATCTTTAGAGATACGGGGCCAGCTATCTGTGGTACCGGCCTATCTTTAGAGATACGGGGCCTATCTGTGGTACCGGCCTATCTTTTAGAGATGGGGCGAACTATATGTGGTACCCGCCTATCTTTAGAGACAAGGGGCGGTCACTCTATTTTACCAGTCTACCTATAGACACATGCGGAAACTCATATGTGGTAGCATTCAAATAGCTTTATCGAGGGGGGGGGGGTCTATCCGTAGACTGATAGTGTCAGTCTGTCTTTACGCTGTAGTCTATCTGTGGTGTCAGTATGTCTTTAAGCTGTAGTCTGTCTGTGGTGTCAGTCTGTCTTTAAGCTGTAGTCTATCTGTGGTGTCAGTCGAAAAATAATTTGAACTTCATTATCACAAATTACCCCAAACTCCTCAGTTTTAATGACAATCTATTGTCTATCCTAGAGACTATATTCATCACCTAAATGAAAGGCTCGCTAACATATCAATTACCAAAGTCTATTTCCAGAGTGTCACGTGATTTTGTTTGCCGCATTTGTCATCTGGAATTTTGTGCGGATTCGAATAATTAAATTTTGTCGACAAGGACGGACAATATTGGTCGCCAGAGTCTGCAAATTGTATCTCAGCATGTCAGCTTGATGTGAGTGAGGCGGAGTGGAAAGTTTTGTTCAGGGAGATGGAGAGAAATTAAACAAGGATAAAGTGAGAGAGAGTGTGTGAGAGAGAGAGAGAGAGAGAGAAAGAGAGATAATGTTAGAGTAATGAGGAAATGAGTAAGCAGGAAAGAGAATTAGATATAACACGTGAGAGGGAAACTTGTTTTGTTTGTAAGTTTATGAGACTTGTTGACGTCATTGATCCATTATTTGTGTAATAGAAAACAAAAAAGAAAATGAAAAATTTGGGACTTTATGTAAAAGGGGACGGGTTGCTCTGGGCACCTCAAGTAAAGGTGCACGGGTTGCTCTGGGCACCTCAAGTAAAGGTGCACGGGTTGCTCTGGGCACCTCAAGTAAAGGTGCACGGGTTGCTCTGGGCACCTCCAGTAAAGGTGGACGGGTTGCTCTGGGCACCTCAAGTAAAGGTGCACGGGTTGCTCTGGGCACCTCAAGTAAAGGTGGACGGGTTGCTCTGGGCACCTCAAGTAAAGGTGTACGGGTTGTTCTGGGCACCTCAAGTAAAGGTGGACGGGTTGCTCTGGGCACCTCAAGTAAAGGTGGACGGGTTGCTCTGGGCACCTCAAGTAAAGGTGCACGGGTTGCTCTGGGCACCTCCAGTGAAGGTGGACGGGTTGCTCTGGGCACCTCAAGTTAAGGTGCACGGGTTGCTCTGGGCACCTCAAGTAAAGGTGGACGGGTTGCTCTGGGCACCTCAAGTAAAGGTGGACGGGTTGCTAAGTCGCCACACTCTAATACTCGTGTGTCTAGATCTTAGCTCAGCTCTAAATAATTCTGACGTACTCGATGTCTCATTGACAGCTCTTGTGGAGAAGATGGCTAACATATATCTATGATATACAAGATGGCTCACCTAAAGCTATGATGTACAAGATGGCTCACCTATAGCTATGATGTACAAGATGGCTCACCTTAAGCTATGATGTACAAGATGGCTCACTATATCTATGATGTACAAGATGGCTCACCTTAAGCTATGATGTACAAGATGGCTCACCTATAGCTATGATGTACGAGATGGCTCACCAATAGCTATGATGTGCAAGATGGCTCAACTAAAGCTATGATGTACAAAATGGCTCACCTAAAGCTATGATATACAAGATGGCTCACCTAAAGCTATGATGTACAAGAAGGAGCACCTATAGCTATGATGTACAAGATGGCTCACCTATAGCTATGATGTACAAGATGGCTCACTATATCTATGATGTACAAGATGGCTCACTATATCTATGATGTACAAGATGGCTTACCTTTATCTATGATATACAAGATGGCTCACCTTATAGCTATTATGTACAAGATGGCTCACCTTTATCTATGATATACAAGATGGCTCACCTTATAGCTATGATGTACAAGATGGCTGACCTTATAGCTATGATGTACAAGATGGCTCACCTTATAGCTATGATGTACAAGATGGCTCACCTAAAGCTATGATGTACAAGATGGCTCACCTTATAGCTATGATGTACAAGATGGCTCACCTATATCTATGATGTACAAGATGGCTTACCTATATCTATGATGTACAACATGGCTCACCTTATAGATATGATGTACAAGATGGCTCACCTTATAGCTATGATGTACAAGATGGGTTACCTATATCTATGATGTACAAGATGGCTCGCCTATATCTATGATGTACAAGATGGCTCACCTTATAGCTATGATGTACAAGATGGCTGACCTATATCTATGATGTACAAGATGGCTTACCTATATCTATGATGTACAAGATGGCTCACTATATCTATGATGTACAAGATGGCTCACTATATCTATGATGTACAAGATGGCTTACCTTTATCTATGATATACAAGATGGCTCACCTTATAGTTATGATGTACAAGATGGCTCACCTTATAGCTATGATGTACAAGATGGGTTACCTATATCTATGATGTACAAGATGGCTCGCCTATATATATGATGTACAAGATGGCTCACCTAAAGCTATGATGTACAAGATGGCTCACCTATATATATGATGTACAAGATGGCTCACCTATAACTGTAATGTGCAAGATGGCTCACTTATACCTGTGATGTACAAGATGGCTCACCTAAAGCTATGATGTACAAGATGGCTCACCTAAAGCTATGATGTACAAGATGGCTCACTATATCTATGATGTACACTATAACTCACCTATATATCAAACGAGCTGGGAATAATTGCAATGCTGTTCCACCTGTAAGATATTTGTCATCGATAACGTCCCCCCAACCCCCACCCAACCCACAAACCAGGATATAAAGGATTTCCAGATGAGAGTGCACTGAGGCCAGACATGTGAAGTAGGATTTACAAGTAAAAAGTGGGAGAAAAAACTTTGAAACCAAGTTGGATAATTTGGTAGCATATTTTTGTAGTGGTAAAAAAATGTTTTGTCTCGGTATACAACAATTTTAATGAACCTGAAATAAGTTGCCTTTGGGGAAGTTATTCTCATTTTGTTACTGTATTTTGTGGGACTTTTTATTGCATTGCTGCAGTGTGGGGGGGGGGGGGGTTGTCTCTCTGAAACTGGCGGGTTGATTAGATTTTTAAAGCGGCGATTGTGTGTGTAAGGGTGTGTGTGTGCTTGAAGAAATCCTATTGATTGGCCACAAGTTCGTGTTCAACTAGAAGAGGCTATTACATTACTGTGGTTGAATTCAACACCTGATATGGTAGTCGTTGGGTAGAGACAGGGGCAGTATGCAAATAACAAGACCAACTCCTTCAGTTTTGTTCGTGGATGACTCCGATACGTATAGGCGAACTTCATCATACGACCACTTAGTCAAACGTTTTTTAAAGACAAAACTTTGTCCAAAACATACAGGGGTTAAGTTTTTGAATATAGACGATATACGAGTAAGAAGATTCGCAAAAGCCAGAAACACTGAAAATAAACAATATTTATAGTTGATAATAATTGACATCAAATTTGACTCTACCTATTGAAAGGCCACTTTGAAATAACTTAATACATATTTTTAAATCCCTTATATTAGCTTCACCGTCGGCTCTCTCTCTCTCTCTCTCTCGGTCCGTCGGGCTGGCCGAAAAACAAAAGTAAAAAATGACCCACTTTTCGTGATGCTATCGAGCTGAAATTTCGCACGTAGACTCGATCGAATGTACCGTAATAAAATTAATACACTTTTAGTTTATCTCTATGAAACTCAATGTCAGCCGTCTGATATTGTTCACCTCCACGTGGTCTGGAGTTCAGTCAACAGCCCCCTTCGACCCTCCCGCCCCCCAGAAATTTTACAGCAAAGGGAGTTCAGTCACGTTCAGTATGTAAATGTTAGTCGCGCGGTGATATTAGTTTGAATGTAATTAACTAGCCGACCCGCGTCGTAGCATACGACGCTAATGATTTAGTGACGGCTGAAGATTTCCTGAAAAACACAGTTGTCCAAATGGGGTGGGTTTGAGCAAACGACTGTGAGTGAATGAAAAGAAGGAACTCTGGAGAGTACATCACTGAAAACAGGTTTTGAACGATACATCACATATGTTTTTGAACGTTTGGCCCTGTTATCAAACCAAACCAGCCGGAATCGCAGAGAGCGATGGGAACGTGGCACAGACGACTGTAGGAGATACCTAGGCGACTGAGAACACAGGAGAGGTACACACTTCTGCGGGTACACAGTTGCGCATGCCTGGAGAGCGAGGCAGGGCGCCTAAAGTATTCACTTTATGAAAGTAATTGTGGAGGAGAGTGTGTGGCTACTTTTCTGTCACTGAGCACAACGGAGAGCACGGAAGTATTTTGCCAATGTCGAGAAACAAAGCTTACAGACGTGTTGCAAAGTCATATTCGAAAAGGAAGTGGGAAACGAACGGGCACAAACATTTTTAAAAATTAAAAAAGTAATGTCTAAGCTGGGGCTTTGAGCCTACGACCTTCCGTGAGATTAGGCGAATATAATAACCACTATACTACGAAATACGTGCTACACTGTTGTTTTGAAAGAACAAAGTAATTGACACGTAAAGTAAGTGGCACGGTGGTGATGTCATCAGATGGTATAGAAGTGGCACGTTGGTGATGTCATCAGATGGTATAGAAGTGGCACGGTGGTGATGTCACAAGATGGTATAGAAGTGGCACGTTGGTGATGTCATCAGATGGTATAGAAGTGGCATGGTGGTGATGTCACAAGATGGTATAGAAGTGGCACGTTGGTGATGTCATCAGATGGTATAGAAGTGGCACGGTGGTGATGTTACTAGATGGTATAGAAGTGACACGGTAGTGATGTCATCAGATGGTATAGAAGTGGCACGGTGGTGATGTCACAAGATGGTATAGAAGTTGCACGGTGGTGATGTCATCAGATGGTATAAAAGTGGCACGGTGCTGATGTCATCAGATGGTATAGAAGTGGCACGTTGGTTATGTCATCAGATGGTATAGAAGTGACACGGTAGTGATGTCAACAGATGGTATAGAAGTGACACGGTAGTGATGTCATCAGATGGTATAGAAGTGACACGGTTGTGATGTCATCAGATGGTATAGAAGTGACACGGTAGTGATGTCATCAGATGGTATAGAAGTGACACGGTAGTGATGTTACTAGATGGTATAGAAGTGGCACGTTGGTTATGTCATCAGATGGTATAGAAGTGGCACGGTGCTGATGTCATCAGATGGTATAGAAGTGGCACGTTGGTTATGTCATCAGATGGTATAGAAGTGACACGGTAGTGATGTCATCAGATGGTATAGAAGTGGCACGGTAGTGATGTTAGTGTACGTTTACAATTGCTGAACATAAATCCATTCTTTATCATTCATATTTTTAAAATAAATTTTGCTAAGGTCTAAATGCCCAATAAAGTAATTTATTTAATTTATAAGGCTATTTTGTGGTCAGCATAGCCTATAACGTATCCAATGGGTCGGGCTTTAATTACCCCCGGGCGCCAAGGTACATGGCAAAATGAGACTTACTACGGCACATGAAATAAGTTAACAAGGGTAATAAATGAGATGGGAGGCGCCAATTATATAGTTTGTTTGAGGGCACAAAATTCCCCAGTCACGCCTCTGAATATAGCGCTCCTACAAGTTGTTTCTTGTTGTATTTTTTTTATAAAGACTCCTTATTTCCTTGATTGCTATAATTTGTCTTATTACTCGTCCGTCTGGCATTAAATAGATAAATTAAAAGGAAAATATAAGAAAGGGAAAAAACAGTTAATTTTCTGCACTCGACAGTTGTCTCGGGCGATGATGTTTAGAATGATGACAGCGGCTCCTCGTGCGGCCTGAAAGGTTAATCGTGGGAGCTTTGTAAATATTGCTCGGCTTTTACTGTAATCAAGGGATTCGAGCATGATGGTTATGATGGCGGAACATGGTTCACGGGGGTTTAAGTCGATGACGAACGATGCTATCAGCATTTTTGTAGCATATTGATAACAGACGCGTGGGGAGGGAGGGGCAGTCGTTTTACGGACGTTGATTGAAAGAATGACTTGTTGACAAATAAAACGCGTCAGTTTAAAATGCCCTCAAAATATAAACTATTTTATTTAGTGAAATTTCAGTCAAGAAAATGTTTTGGAAACAGTAGTTTTCTTTTAAATCAGACCAAGTTAAGATATGGGTATGAATAGTTTCTGCTAAAGTTAAATTTTCGTTTCCGATGATGTGTCACTAAAAGTGAACTAAACTTTGTATAAATTGAAATAAATTGTATTCACTTTTTGATGGATTCCGTTTTCTTTAGATTAATGGAAAAATTTTTAATGTAATATTTCATTAAGAGTCGCAACTGTCTTGATAGAATATAATTCTACCATTTTCATCGTGTTAGATTGACTAGTCTTATCTTTTTAGGAACATTTCCTTGAGTCTGGTGAGATTTCCTCGCGTGTAACTGGCAATGCTAATATTGTGGTAGCTTGTAGCTGGACTTTGATGGTATAGGCTGGTAAGGGAGGCAATTATAATACAAAATTCAGTTAAAGGAAAATTAGTTTGCATGTGTGAATTCACCTAGTGTAAAATAAAATATTGTTTTTAAAGTATCTAAGTTTCTATTTTTTGTAAAGTCTCTCATCGTGAATTAATAAAATGTAGTAGATGGCAGGGAAATTCTCCAAGAAAATGGCTGGGAAATACTCCAAGAAAAAATTAAGGAAATACTCCAAGAAAAAATTAGGGAAATACTCCAAGAAAAAATTAGGGAAATACTCCAAGAAAAAATTAGGGAAATACTCCAAGAAAAAATTAGGGAAATACTCAAGAAAAAATTAGGGAAATACTCCAAGAAAAAATTAGGGAAATACTCAAAGAAAAAATTAGGGAAATACTCCAAGAAAAAAATAGGGAAATACTCCAAGAAAAAATTAGGGAAATACTCCAAGAAAATGGCAGGGAAACGCTCCAAGAAAATGCAGTTCTGTACATGAACTATGGCAAAAAACTAATAACACGGCTATCAAAACATCAAAAGATTTTGTATAAAATAAACAGCGCACAGTTGAACCAAAGATGAAAAGATGCAGTCTGAATTCCAATCACTGTGGTATGAACATCAAACAAAAATAATCAGTCTCACGGGAATCCAACTTTGCTCCATCAGGTTGCTACATCTTGGAGGCCTCACCTCAGCCTTACGAGACGATTAGGCAATTTAACGTTTTCTGTAATATGTAAGCTCTGCTATTTGCTATTCTCTTTGATGTATCTAGTAAAAAAAAACTTCATCCAATCAACACATACGCACACACACAAAAGAAAATGACTTCGAATCATCATAATCCAGAATTTTGGGGGAAAGGAATAAATTAATTTTTTCTGTATGAACTCGTGTTAGAATAGAGGACGATATCTTTAATTTGAATAACGATATTGTTCATATGTCTTATACTAGTATATATANTATATATATATTTGGCCTTTTAACGATTAATTGAGATGCAATCGTTAACTTTTGAAAAATTAAGGATTAATTAATCATTAAATTCGATTAAAACCCAAAATTAAAATTGATGATGTCATAAGTCACACGTATTAAACGTTCTTATTGAAAATCTAAATAACACTTGAATGTCTCCTTTATATGTCATCTTTTAACCCCCTACGTAAAAAGACAAGTGTGTTGGCATTATTTGGTAAGTGATGATTGGGTCTAATTGACAATATAACCAGCAGCTGAACAATCATTATGGAACTGAGGTAAGTGGTATGCACAAAATGGTCTTGGCAAGGAATGACATTACTGGATATCGGTGTTTGTTCATAAAGTTTTCACCTTTGTAGAGGGCTGCAGCGTTTGTCAACCGCTGTTCCGAGGCACACTAGTGTGCCGCGACATGTTGCCTGGTGTGCCGCGGGATATTCCTATTCAAGTGAATTAGTTATATATATATATATATATATATAGTCAATTTAGGCACAGCGGTAAATTTTTTAAACATTTTCTAATGGTGGTGTGCCGCGGGATTTTTTTCATGAAAAAAGTGTGCCACGGCACAAAAAAGGTTGAAAAACACTGGACGGTTAATGGATTCAGGAACGTTCATCTCCATTTTTTAACGCAGTAATTCATCAGAAAAGCTGTCGTCATTTCTGTCTCTGAGTCAGTCTTCATTACCGCCATTAGCTTAACCCGCTTTTCATTTGTTTTGATAAGGGGCCGTCCATAAAATACGTGACCCAATTGTTGAACATTTTTAACTTCAGTCACGTGACCCTATTTTTGAACATTTTTAACTTCAGTCACATTCTCGGACATCATCCCCATAAAGTACGTCACACGTTCAAAGAAAAATATTTTTTAATTAACAAAATATTTAAAATTTAGTATAAAACCCCGTGACGTCACACATGGCCGGACACCCCCGTACCCTCTGTTACACTTTCTTACACCCCCTCCTCCCGTCTGTTCCGTGAGGTATTTTATGCATGGCCCCTAAGTAGGCGAAGTGTTAGAACCACGGTAGGCACACTTTATCAACATTTTGAACATTCCCGGCGGTCAATAGTTTAAAACCAAAATGTTCGTGTAATCGTCAGGAAATTTATTATCGTCCGATTTTATTTATATTATTTTTAAAAATACTTTTTTACTGCAATAATTTGTAAGTGAAGGGTCGATAAATAATTTTAAAATAATTTAATCGTTAAAATTTTTAACGATTAATCGAGAAATAAATCTTTAATTTCTGCAGCCCTAATATATATATATATATATATATTTTGGCTATTTATAGGCCCAATGGAGTTCAGGAGCTTCAGAAAGTTACTGGGAGGACATCAAACAATTCTGTTTCACAATAATCTGATCTTATGTCATCTTCGACTATAACTATGGCATAAATTATAATTTACAAATAATTGTACACACGCGCCTACACACAGATGTACAGACACACAGATGTACTTACAAACAGATGTACGGACATACATATGTACTTACACACCGATGTACAGACACACAGATTACGGGCACAGATGTACGGACACACAGATGTACGGACACACATATGTACGGACACACAGATGTACAGACACACAGATGTACAGACACACATATGTACGGACACACAGATGTACGGACACACAGATGTACAGACACACAGATGTACAGACCCACAGATGTACAGACCCACAGATGTACAGACACACAGATGTACAGACACACAGATGTACAGATGCACTGAAAATCAAAAAGTAATTTTAAAACTTATTTTAAAATCTTTATTGGTTTAAATTTACTCGTGCGGCCAGCGAGGTCAATGATAATGAAATGAGGTCGCAGACGAACTCCAAGTTCCACAGACATGTGTTAGGGCTCAGAAGTCTGTTTTAGTCCGTGTGTAGGAGACAGTGATGTAGCACTTATTGAACAGCCACCTTATCCTGTCATGTGATCGTCAGTTGACTGGTCTCCCTTTAACTGGATAATAGAGCTGGACTATAAAACATCGCTTGGACATTCTCTGTGATTAACTGAAATGGATTGAGTGAGGAAAGGTCTTTCTGCCTGATCACAGCGAGATATGTGTGTGTTGTTTTGAAAATAAGATTTGCTTTGAACAAAAACTACCCTTATATTTGTCGATGAATGGCGCGCAAAGATAGTTTTCAAATTGATTGGGGTTTTAAAATAATTGTATCATTCATTCGACCTATTAAAGAAAGTCCTCTTCCCCATTAGCGCGCCTTGAACTAGAAATATGCACACTTTTATTTTGAAATTTAGCTCAGACATTTAAAAGACTATCTATTGAAATTCGCAAAATCTAGTTTCTAATTATAAAAGACTAGAGGCAAGTACCCGGCTTCTCACGGGTTTTAAATGAGGTTTTTTGTAGAAGCGTAGGCCTACATACTGTTTATTGACATGAAGTAAAAGGAAACATTTATATTGAAGCAGGTCAAATACAATTGCCTATCCGAAAAGCATAGTGTCTTCAATTCTATACCAGCAATCCCAAGACTCTGGCACACCAGTTAAGACTGCACCATCGTGGTAGTGTAATTAACAACTTTCCGAATTCCCATAATTCCAAATAGTAGAATTAAAGATTTTCAATTTGTATATAGCTTATATGAGTTTAAAAAAACAACACTATATTTGGGCACCAGGCTCCCAAGAAGTGTTATAAATATTTTTTTCGCCTATTACAATCGCAGAAGTGTACTCAAGAACTTCCAAAAATTTCATGCTTCTACCTACTCGAACATAGCAGTGGTTTTTAAATTTTATAAAGCCCATGTAAGGAAAAAACGTATTTGGGCATCCGGCCCCCCATGAGCAGGAGTTTTAACATTTTTATTTGTTAATTTTCGTCGTGAGTGCCTCCTCAACAAATTTCCAAACTTTTATGCTTCTACCGTCACCTAAAATTAGAGAATACGTGATGAGTCTGTTTTTATATCAGAACAAATACATTTGGGCCCCGCCCCCAGGGGAGTGAGTTCTTTTTACTCCTCTTACCATTGCGGATATGTATTGCTCAACTTCCCAATGTATCATGCTTCTACCTAAACTGGAAGTAGGAGAATTAGTAATTTTCACTTTTTATATCGCTCATATAAATAAGAAAAGTACATTGGGCCCCGGCCCCCTTAGAGAGATAATTCAAATATGTTTTCACCTGTTACCATTGGAGATGTGAAATACAGCTTATTTAAGAAAAAAAAATATTTTGGCACAGCAGCCCCGGCCTGAGTTAGAATTTTAAGAGACTTTTTCTCCATTTTTGTTGGGAGAGAGAGTTTTAAAACTTCCAAAAGTTTCATGTCTGTACGTATACGGTAAATTTGAGAATTAGAGATAATACGGTTTTTAATATAAGAAAAAACTACATTTGGGAACTTAGCCCTTAAGAATGGGGATTCTAAAATTCTTTTTGCATATTTGCGTTAGGAAAGTGTACTTAACAATTTCCCAAAGTTTCATTCTTTTACCTACACGGGAAATAGTCGAATGGGGGATTTTCAGTATTTATATAGCGTATATAAGTAAAAAAACAAAAACTACATATGGGCCCCCGGCTCCCCATGAGGTGGATATTTAAAAATTTGTCTTGTAAAATATCGTCGGGATAGCGTACTTAACAACTTGTCAAAGTTTCATACTTCTGTCTATCCGTAAAATAAGATAATTAGTGATTTTCCATTTTTATATAGCTCATATAGGGGAAAAACATTTGGGCCCCTGGACCCCAGAAAGTGATAATTGAAATATATTTTCGCCTGTGATAATTTAGGAAATGTACTAAACAATATCCTACAATTTCATGCTTCTGCCTAATCTGGAAATAGGAGAATTAGTTATTTTCAATTTTATATACTTCAAATAAAGCGGGGAAAAAGGTTTTGGGCCCCCCGGCCTCCATGAGTGGGAATTTATGGAACGATTGCTATTATTGACGGGAGAGTATGCTCAAGAATTTCCAAAAGTTTCATGGTTTTATCTACACGGTAAATTTGAGAATTAGTGATGAGTGAGTTTTTAATATAAGAAAAAACTACTTTTGGGCCCCCGGCCCCTAATGAGTGGGAAGTTTAAAATTCTTTCTCGCAAAATATCGTCGGGGTAGCGTACTTAACAACTTGCCAAAGTTTTATACTTCTGTCTATCCGTAAAATAAGATAATTAGTGATTTTCAGTTTTTATATATAGTTCATATAAGGGAAAAAACTACATTTGGGCCCCCAGCCCCCAGAAATATAAATAAATTTTTGCCTGTTACCATTGCAGAAGTGTACTCAACAATATCCTAAAATTGCATGCTTCTACCTCCTCGAGAAATAGAAAAATTGTTGATTTTCATTTTTGTATAGCTCAAATAAGGAAAAAAAAGTTTGTGGGCCCCCGGCGCCCATGTGTGTGAATTTATGGAATGAAACCTATTTAAGAACCTTCCCCATATGATGGTGTGTACGTTTACCAAATTTAACTTTACTGGGTTGTCTGGATCATGAGTTATTAGGGAACAGACAGACAGACTGACAACAAATATAAGAAAACAAATAAATTCGGCCCACGGCCCACAGGAAGTGATAATTTAAATATTATATTCAATTTTTACCATCGTGGAAGTGTACTTAACAATTTACCAAAGTGTCATGCTTCTGCCTACGCGGAAAATAGGATAATTAGGGATTTTCATGTTTTATATAGTCCCAGTAAGGGAAAAAAAACGCTTTTGGGCCCCCGGCCCCCATGAGTGTGATATTTAAAATTATTTTTCGCCAATAATTGTCACAATAGGCTATTCAACAACTTTGCAAAGTTTCATGCTTCTACATACACGGGAAATTGGAGAATAAGTGATGAGTCAGTTTTTATATAAGAAAAAAATACATTTGGGCCCCCGGCCCACAATGAGTGATACTTTAAATATTTCTTTACATGTTACCATCGCGGAAGTGTACACAACAAATTCCAAAAGTTTTATGCTTCTATCTACACGGGAAAGTGGATAAGTAGCGATTTTCAGTATTTTAATAAAAATAGTTTTTCGGCCCCCGGGCCCCACTTTTTATGATTTTAATTTTTTTTAACACCAATAATCGTTCTGATAGGCTACTCAACAATTTACCAAAGTGTCATGCTTCTACTACATGGAGAGTTGGATAATTAGTGATGAGCCAGTTTTTAATATAAGAAAAAACTAAATTTGGGCCCCCGGACCCCAGTAAGTGATAATATAAATATTGTTTTCACCTGTTACCATCGTAGAAGTATATTTAACAACTACCCAAAGTTTTATGCTTTCACCTCTTGCAAAATAGGAGAATTAGTCATTTTCATTTTTTATATAGCTCATATAAGGAAAAGGCAAAATAATGGGCCCCCAGATCCCAAGGTGGTCACCTGGGGTTGAAACATAGCCTATGACCTTTTCCTGGTCAAATTGGGGTTCAATGCAAAATTTCACCACTCTGGGTTCAACGGTGTGGATTTGTATTGGTAACAAACAGACAAACTTTCAGCTTTATATATTAGATAATAAGCCAGTTTCTTCGATTACTCGTCCTAACTACCTAACATTCTGATTGTGATTATGTTCGTTTTGTGGTGACGTTCATATGAGTTCTTTTTTTTTAAATACCTTATATTAACTTCGACATCTTGTCTGTCTGTCTCTCATGGTCCCGCGGAAAAACGAACTTTTTTTTCCCTTTTTTTGTTTTTAAAAACTTCGAGTATTTTTTTAAATAAAAAAAAACTGTGTACAGATCGATATTTTGGTTTTTAATGTATTTTTTTTTTTTTTTGCTATTAATGCAAAGGACATAATTTATAACAAACTGTCTTATATGTGGTAATGCTGGGGGGGGGGCATAATCTTTGTCAAATGAACCTGTTTGAAAAGTCACTTCAGTGTTCTTAATTTCCCGAAGCGTAAGGCTTCAATAAACCTACCCCCAATTTTTGCTTCATAAATAAATAGTTTTTTTAAATTAATTTTTCCTTTGTTTCTCTCCGCAGTACGGCTTAAAAAAGAAGGAGGAGGCACAAGAGGAGGAGGTCGACCCAATGGGGGACGGACGAATCGGTCGCAAGAAGAAAACGCCGGCTGAACTAGCAGCTGAGGCAAACAAAGAAGAATCGGACGATGAAGAATTCGCAAGTAAATTCTCCTCCCTATGCTGCTGCATGAATTTTGTATGATAGGGCCACTGCTCCGGTACTCACAGCTGGTAGTGTCACTGCTCGGTTCTCACACTTGGTAGTACCCTAGCTCCGGTACTCACAATTGGAAGTACCACTGCTCCGGTACTCACAATTGATTGTGGCACTGCTACGGTACTCACAATTGACAGTGTCACTGCTTCTGTACTCACAATTTATTGTGCCACTGCTGCGGTACTCAAAGTTGGAAGTGCCGCTGCTCTGGTACTCACAGTTGGAAGTGCCGCTGCTCTGGTACTCACAGTTGGAAGTGCCACTGCTACGGTACTCACAGTTGGAAGTGCCGCTGCTCTGGTACTCACAGTTGGAAGTGCCGCTGCTCCGGTACTCACAATTGATGGTACAACTGCTCAAATTATTACACTCAAAATTCCATCTCTATGGCAGTTTGGTTTGATAGTACTAATGCTTCTTTACTCATAATATAAAGTGTCAGCTGCTCAATAACTCACACATTTCACTTTTATGGAATGTCTCTACTATTACTTGATTGTTGGCAAATATTCAATAACTTGAGTTGCAAGTTGCAGTTATTAACTAATGTGTGTTGTAGGTTACAGATGTTAACTTACTTACGTTGTATACATTTATTTTTTTAACAATGATTTATTTAATTGTCCTAAAACTTGCTTTACATGACAACTTTACAGGCAACAAGAAACAATGATTATTTCTTTGTTATTTATATTTTTGTAAGATGGATTTTTTAAAACACAGAAATGACATGTCTTACTTGCGAGAATCGGGGTAGAAATATAATCATTGACGAGACAGAAAATATAGAAAATAACATCACCCCACTAAAGGTTTGGGTTAGTGGAGGATGTTAGGGGCAAGGGTTGAAGGGTTAAGAACCCGCATATGTCTATATTTTGTGTGGGGGTCTATTGGTTGGATATCTGGGGGTGACAATGGGGTGTAGAGTGAGCACCTAAAGCTGTCAGTCAACAATCAGAAGAAGAAAAGAAAGAAAGTTGATACGTTGACTCGATCTCTCCGTCACTTGGAAGGTTGTCGTCCAGGATGAGTGTCGAGATCTTAGATGTTCTCACTCGTAAACGATCCGAGCACATTGTTACGTATCTTGACTTGAACTATCTGTGTGGCTGAAAGCACTCGGGCGTTTCGTCACTGAGCTAACAATTAAGTCGGTAGGTAGCTTTGCTACTGACTTTGCCTTTCAGGCGCTTTTTAAAATGACTTTCAGTTTCAAACAACCGTATGGACCAACTGACAGACATTTAACGTTGTGCTATAAGATTGTTAGTATCGCTACACGCAGATTTTGTGTCACTGTCTTCTGATTCAATAGACAAAACAAAACCAGCATTTATATCAGTTGATTTTACCAATTTAGGTACTGTGATTTGTGCTATTCTGTTTTTTGTGTAAATTGTTGTTATGAAACGTTAAACATTGGTGTAAATTGTTGTTATGAAAAGTTAAACATTGGTGTAAATTTTGTAAACAATGACCCGTCACTATAATAATATTTATACCTCAAAGACAATGTACATTATGACGTATTGTGTATTTGCTTCTCAAAATTTATAAGTTAATGCATACAGGGGCGGATCCAGGTAAAAAAAATATAGGACAACAATCAATAGTATAATAATAATAATAATGATAATAATAATAATAATCGCTTCAATTTTTATTTGTTGTCGTTTTAGTTTTTGTTATATTGGTGATAATGATATAAATAGTAGGAAAACAATTTTTCTAACAAAGTTATCACTGAAAGACGACTTCATTAATTCTGAAATTCAATTCTAGAATTTAAAAAACGAAATCAATACTAGAATTCTACCTGGTTCCGCCACCCATTGTGTTATAAGCGCACTAGAACTAGAACTATGGCTCAATAACTCTGTAAATGTGTCAAGATCTTCAACCAATAATTGAAGTAGTCGGTGGGTTTAATTGAGTGTTGTGTATGTTTGAAAGACCTGTATTATAGAATAGGTCTTATCATAACTTCGTTTTAAGGAAAATCATCCTGGAAGAAGAACAATATTCCTCCATTTTCACGCTGACATATACTCATTGCCAATGTTACCTGAAGCCATCGCTTTAATATCTTACTGACTCATTTATTCACTATTTGACCCAACCTCAATTGTATTAATTGTTGACCTTGACATTTGATTGCAACATCGCCCCGTGCTGACCTGCATAACAATCAAACAATGGGACAAAACTTGAACTTTTTCTGTGCTGAGAAATACATTTCCAATAAACACATTTCCAATAAATACATTTCCAATAAATACATTTCCAATAAATACATTTCCCATAAATACATTTCCAATAAATACATTTCCAATAAACACATTTCCCATAAACATATTTCCAATAAATACATTTCGAATAAATACATTTCCAATAAACACATTTCCTATGGACACAAAATTTCAATAAACCCATCTTTAATACATACATCTACAATGAAGAATAACTCCCAGGGATGACCTGTTCGGCAAACTACAATGGCGTCAAAACGCGAACCTTTTCGATGTTAAGAAATTTGCAATAAAAACATTTCCAAAAAAAACACAGCTCTAATAAATAAAACTACTGCGAAAAAAATATATAGTAAACAGTCTACAATAAACAAACTATAATAAATAGTCTACAAACTACCATCTACAATAAACACAGGTAAGATATCGTGTTCCAGAGGTTCTCGGCGTGTGTTTGAGTGTACAACACAACACATCCACAGGCGTCGCTTTCAGTTGCCAGATAAGTTAACCGCTGGCCACTCCACTCCAGACGCAGACCTGTTTCAACCCATTCCCTCCCCTCTAATCCTCACTTCAGTAAGACTTTTGTTTTGGGATTGTTACTGCGACCCAGTACCAGCCCAATGTGACGTCACCATCTATTTACTCAGAAATTACCGTCACAATGCTCACCCCACACACACACACACTCTTTTTCTGCTCTTTGCCTTATCGATTCGGCAGCTTTGCCCCAGAAAGAGAAATCCACATCGTTGGGTATGGATAATAGCGACAATCATTTGCATAGTGGCTGGCGTTTTGATGTCTAGAACTGGAGTTTTAATGTTCTAAGTTTGTGTGGGAGAAAAATGATTTTGATGTCATACTTGCTGCTCTTTGCTTTAATGGTGCAATGCAGCGAAAGGTGACAGCCCTAGATTGTTGTGTGTTGACGGTGACAGCCCTAGATTGTTGTGTGTTGACGGTAACAGCCCTAGATTGTTGTGTGTTGACGGTAACAGCCCTAGATTGTTGTGTGTTGACGGTAACAGTCCCAGATTGTTGTTTGTTGACGGTAACAGCCCTAGATTGTTGTTGGTTGACGGTAACAGCCCCAGATTGTTGTGTGTTGACGGTAACAGCCCTAGATTGTTGTCGTTGACGGTAACAGCCCTAGATTGATGTTTGTTGAGACTAACAGCTGGTAGTGGTCATTTTTTGTACAGTCTTGCGTGAAAACCTGGTGCCAGGAAATTACCTTTAAGTTTAAGGGACTGACAACTGCTTGTGGTCTGTGGGATACTTTTTACTATTCACGTATGGATTATGTGTACTATCAAAGTCTGGATTTTGTGGACTATCCACGTCTGGATTTTGTGGACTATCCACGTCTGGATTATGTGTACTATCCACGTCTGGATTTTGTCCATAAGATAAAATTTTGGAAATTAGTCATCGGAAGATTTTCATTTCCGAAGCAGTTCTATAACTAACACTTTAGAAACCTAGAAACAAATCAAAGGACTAATTTACACTTCACCCTCATACAAACAACCTATTAAACATTAGTTAAAACAAATAGATCTATTTAAATCTTTATTTTACGTAAACCAAATGTTTTAGTATGTGTTTTCATATTCTCAAAGTCAGAACTGTTTCTAAGAAATTACACAAATTACAAAATCCATGTGTCATGACATCCAAGCATTTGTGAGCTCAGTGGTTCTTTAAGTGTGTGGCTCGCCATACCCCGGGATGATGAAGGATCCCTGTGGGTTCTTAGGGAAGTGTAAAGTTTGAAGGGTTGCTAGCGTCCTTTAGGCGTCAATTAACCATTGGCAAGGCAGCTAAAAATATATTTTGCTATTATATTAACTTAAGGTAATTTAGATCAATGATGAAAAAAAAAGATAAACAAGTTTAATAAGTTGTAAAAAAAAAAATAATTAAGTCTGGTTCTGCTCGCTAAGTTTATTTAAATATCTGATGATATTTAATACATTAGAATTCGTCGTCAAATTAACTCCTTGTTGATGGTAGGTTTCTCGTGGCAAAGAGAGTAAATTTATCTTCACATTTCTGGTATATGACAAGAGAGGGGGAGAGATTCTAGTTAAATCATTTCCGGATACATCCAGCCATTTAACGATCCGTTATTGTATTGTGTTCATCAATCATCGCTCACTCCACAATACTAGAGGAAGCCTTGGAAGTGGCCCAGATTATTTCTCCATTAGCGGCGTTGAGAGCCTACAGGAAGATGACTCCCCCCTCCCCCATTCTCTCCTCCTTTCTGGATATAAAAATATCATCTCTTAATTAGTTCTGTGGTCAGACAAAATGGCGGCCAACAACCTGGTACTCTCTAGACAGAAATGAAGAAAATGAAGCGATCAGGCTTTGAAAGGTGGTTTGAAGAGTAGCGTACTGTAAGCGACATAGTATAAGTTTAGCGATGTTAATCAGTCGTCTACACTTTAGAATGTGGAAAAGAAAAGATTCGCCTCAGGATTTAATTTCCTGAAACAAATGTGACTGCGATAAAACTTTCAAAGAAAATACAAGGTTCACAAACGATTTGTGTGGATAAAACAATCAATTTAAAACTTTCACAATGGACAAATACATATGTAGACGTATGCAATAATCAGGATATAGCTTCAAACATCTAGTGACACTTGGCGTTGCCGGCTACTAATAAGTGTATTTTTAGTCCAGTTATAGGCCTACAGTCATGAATATATAACTAAAAACATCTAGTGAAACTTGAAATTAGGCGAAAAACATTTAGTGACACTTGGCGTTGCCGGCTACTAA
>MUZC01004441.1:596824-641592 GCA_002072015.1 Radix auricularia | reverse complement strand
TCTAGTCAGACTTGGCGTTGCCAGCTTCTAAAAGTGTCATTGTACTCCAGCGATACAGTAATCAAGGTATAGCCAAAAGCGTCTAGTCAGACTTGGCGTTGCCAGCTTCTAAAAGTGTAATTGTAGTCCAGCTATACGGTAATCACGATACAGCTAAAAACATCTAGTGACACTTGGCATTGCCCGGAAGTGTTGCAGACGACAGTTCCTTAAAACGCCGCTGGGAGTTATCTTTGAATTTAACGAGAGAATAAATGGCCGACTATCTCTTGTCTAGTAATTATTTCCACATCACCGAAGTCAGGATTTTCTCAGGACTCAAGTCCCATTGTCTAGTTCTCCCGGGGAATGAATCTTTTTTTTTTTTTTTAAATCGTTCTTTTCAAAGAAGCTTAGATACAAAGTAGTTTATAGATGACCTACTTGGCCCCCTCTTTCTCAACGGATAATGCCATTGTAAACAGTTGGATTAAAGTATCTGTAGTGCATTTTAAAACCATTTTTCATACATATGTCTGGTCCTTAAATGTCTTGG
Organism: Radix auricularia; assembly: GCA_002072015.1. Lineage (NCBI taxonomy): Eukaryota > Metazoa > Mollusca > Gastropoda > Lymnaeidae > Radix > Radix auricularia. The sequence continues at coordinate 641,057 of MUZC01004441.1, read as the reverse complement.
GAAAACTTCCAGACTTTCTTCTATCTACATTAAATTAAGCCGTTTGTTTACGATGGAAGAACATCATAGAAATACAATTGATGGCACCTTCTTAGACCTCTCTTTTCTTGATGATGGTACACGCGACAAGCAAACATCTAGTGGCTATAAAAAAACAACAACTCATTTTCACATTATCCCCATATAATACATTAAAGACACATAGTCACAGTAACACCATATATCACGTACATTGCAGTCATATGAAAAACAGATGTATCTATAACCATCAGAGGCGTAACAACGACTAGGCATCAGAGCAGTTGCCAAAGGCGCCGAGGGTAATCTTTCAATTTATTAATACTATAGTATTTTCCTTTTTTTTAATCCATAAATTAATTAATTTTTTTTGTCAAGGGTGCCAAAAATGAATTAGCCAAGGGCGCGGAAACCCAGTTACGCTTCTGATTACCATAAAATACTTTAAAATCATAAAAAAATATATTCATATAAAAAATTATAGGAACGCTTTCTCATTTATATTTCAAAATATTATATAAAGTGGCTTCTCTTCTATTATTCTTTGTTTCGCTCTTCTGTTTTTTTTTACATTTATACTTACACAAATTAATGACGTGCGGCTGGTTGTCTTGGAACATGAATTTTGTATTGCTTTAATTGTCTATTGTATTGTGCTCGTCTTTGTTAGAGTAAGATGTTAATTTTATACAATAATTGGAATGTCAAAATGCTGCTGTCTTCTCACCTGGACTGTCAATGTTAAACGTAGACCAGTGTGACAAGTTTTGTGAGAATTTATCGAACCAGTGTGACAAGTTTGGTGATAATCTATCAAACCAGTGTGACAAGTTTGGTGAGAATTTATCAAACCAGAGTGACAAGTTTGGTGAGAATTTATCAAACCAGTGTGACAAATTTGGTGAGAATTTATCAAACCAGTGTGACAAGTTTGGTGAGAATCTATCAATCCAGTGTGACAAGTTTGGTGAGAATCTATCAAACTTTTTTTTTTTTTTGACCAGTTCATATAAAAAGTTTGGTGAGAATCTACCACTGCGGCCCTAGTCGCAGTATACTGACTGAGATTTTATGGTTTACTATTTATTATTATTCATCATTTAAGTTGGCTCCGATGTTATTTTGAATGGTTGTTTCCCTTTATTCTTCTCTTCCAATGTTTCCTCCCTTTACAACCAAAATATCAGCATTTGTTTACATTTATATTATACAGATCTTTCTTTTTGGCTGAAACAAGTGACGCATATGAGTTGTTATCATGTACATTACTTTGAAATAACACAGAACTTAGGATGTTTTGATCTAACACGGAGATTAGCATGTGTTGATCTAACACGGAGATTAGCATGTGTTGATCTAACACGGAGATTAGCATGTGTTGATCTAACACGGAGATTAGCATGTGTTGATCTAACAATAGTTTAGCTCATGCTTGTTAGTTTCTTATGTAAAAGAGGAGAAAAATTACTCCTCGTTTTTTTTTGTTTTTTTTTAAATCAATGTTTGTTTTTTTAACTTCTTCTTGAGACTAAAATTAATTTAAAACTTTTTCATGAAAAAAAAACAAACTTTTTGACCGAACTAAAATCAAGAGACAAAGTGTTCCACTAAAGTATATATCACTATGATATAGTGTGGTTCTATCTAATGATATAGTGTGGTTCTATCTAATGATATAGTGTGGTTCTATCTAATGATATAGTGTGGTTCTGTCTACTCGTGTATCGATTAAAGGGGGTCTCTTTATAATGAATCTAATCCGCTCTATTATTATGCCTCAAGTTCATTATACGGAGACCCAGTGTTTTACTGAATCAAAGTCTAATTAATCCTGAAAGTGTTCGCACAGTTTGTGAACAATATTTGGTATTGTCAATTTTCATACAGAATGTAGAATCGTTTTAGATATTCTACAGAGTTTTGATTTTCTTCATATTGCTTTGTTGATTTATGACGTAGCCTTCCTTAAAAATTATTTTTAGATGCATGTCTTAGAATTTGTAAATAGATTAGTTAGATTTCTTATATATTTAAAGTACGTAACTTTTCAACTATATACTTTCTGGTTTCAAAAGTATAACTAATCATGACTGATACTTCAATTGTAATTATGATCTTTGTTTTATCTTTGCTAACAAACATGGCCACAAGATTAGTATGCTCATCATGTTTTAAGAAAACATTTGTTTCAAACACTTTCATCTGACTACGTTAGAACATGAATCGCATGGAAATTTTAAACTTGAATTTGTATGAGATGAAGGCAATTTTAGTTATTATTTAAATTTGAAAGTATTTAGTCCTTAAGGTAAAAAAAAAAAGTTAAATCTAAATCTTTTTGTGAAGTTGCGGTTTAACCCTTTACCACCTAGATGATTTGCAGCAGTTGTATCATAACATGGCCTTGTGTAATAGATATTATTGAGTTTAATATGAAGCGCATATGGATGAAACTCCGCCACACAAATCGAAGTAGTGTTTAGATTCAAGGTAAAAAAATAAATTCCTGTTCATTAAAACCAATTCTAAAAGTGATTAAAATTTTTATGATTTAAGGTTGTTTGTATTTTTTTAAAAAAGAGATATCCTAGGTCACCAAAACCTTGTGAAGCTACCACTACTACTACCTTGTGTAGAAAGGTTGCTGAGGGCAATACGACCGTGTAACAATTTTAAATATATGATGTTACCCCTGTGACACGGACGTTAAAGAATCTGTTAAAATAATTTCTCATTGAGTCTTATATTTTTATCCATTGTGGCCTGCATTCTAATTCATATCTCTTTCGTGTGTCGAATGTGTCGTGTTAATGTATACCGTATATACTCGTTCTATAGCCCGTTCGTTCATAAGCCGACCCCCCCCCCCTCTTTTTGGAAGAGAATAATGTAGAAAGTGTTTAACCCTCGTAAGCCGACCCCAAAAATTACCTTTTTTTTTTTTTTTTTTTTTTTTTTTTTTAAAACTGTGGCGATAGCGCGAACATTAAAATTCGTTGTTGAAAAATAATAATTGTAAAACAGTTTATTGTACTATTCACAAAAATAAATAAAATGAATAAATGAGGTAAGTGCAAATATTTTGTACAATTTGATAGCTTCTGGTAGAGGAGTCGAATCTTGTGGAATGTAGACCGAAAAATTGATGATCTACAATGACAACACCGATATTGAATGTACCTGCAGAAATAACCTTTGACCCGCTCACAAACTGACCCCCCCCCTCAACATTTTATCCCAGGTTTTGTCCCAAAAAAGACGGCTTTAGAACAAGTATTTGCGGTAATTGTTACGTAAGACCGCTGAATAACAGTGGGATCTTCTATGTTCAGGACATCTTTCAAACCTCCAAACACCGGATGTAACTCAAATAAAACTCTCCTCAGACCAAGAATATAGTAATTCAGGTGTCAATATACAAGTTAATCATTGTTAGAAATTTTGTGAGAAGGTCTGATGACAAATGCTTGTCATTGTTGGATACACAAAAGTCTAGTAATGCTGATTTATAACTTGACTACAGCAATTGATTCAGTTGATTCAGTTTGAAAACAGTAACTGTGAAGCCGCTCTTTTTCCAGTTAGTGTTACTCACTGCTGGGTGTAGAGCTAAAAAAATCTTTATAAATCCGCTGAAAAACTGACCACAATCTTAAACCGGTATACAATGTAAAAATTTACATTTTATAAGCATACAGTGTTACAATTATTGGAATTTGGTAGCACATTTTTTGTTGAAATGTTCATAGATTCATAAATTATAATGGCTGTTAATTAACTTTCAACTTTTCAATTTTAAAAAGGCGTAAGTTACAAATACGTTATAAAAGTTTTTGAGACTACTGTATCTATCTTTCTATTACAGACACTCGTTTTATTACATAGAAGAATATAATGTATATACTAAGACTTACAAATAAAAATTCTTATATATCAGCATGTCCCCTGTTTGAGGTTTGATTATGTTGTATTATTATTATTAAATTTAAGAATTAAATAAAGTGTTGATGTAATTTTTAGTTGAGTTGATTCTGTTTTATTTTTGTTTGACATTTATGAACGTGAGCCGAAAAACATTGACTTTACACATTAGGCATTAGGTACTGCATTCTTATTTTTTTCAATAATTCTGTATGGAGCGAAAACTGTCAATGATTTTTCGCTTTTTCTCCGATTTTTAATAAAAATGTTCAACTATTCAATATTTTAAACATTCACAAGATCTATGACTTTGAGCCGACCAGTAACTATTATTAATTTATTACCGACCTATCAGTAACGACCAGTAACAACATAAAATTATATTACTTGAAATAATAGTGCTACTACTTAAAAAACCATTAACAGATTTGTGTAAATTTAGAAATATATTTTAAAAGTTAAAAGTAATGGTTCTTTAAATTTAAAATAGTTATTTTACTAAATTTAAATGTATTAGTATTAGTATAAACTAACAAAAGTATAAGTATTAAGTAACAATTAAGTATGATGAATTCCATAGTTTTGTGTATTAAAAATACTTAGACATACAGAATTCATATTCACATAATAGCTGAATTATTATTATTATTATGTAAAAAAAAATCACTGGAAAATGTTTAAAGAACTTATTTATTATGATTCAAATTAATCATTAAAACATTTAATATTTAATTTTTTTAAATGTCCTTGGTGCATTTCACAAATCTTTAGGCAAAGGTTTTTCTTAACAATTTTTTAGCTTTGCTCTTACATTAAAATTATTCTAATAGCCACTCTTTGTTTTACTTGTCAAATTGAGGTAACCGTTACAGAAAATATTTATAATTGATTTATCTGTCTAAAGTACTGAGGTGTCAAGTGCACGATTTCAAATATGTGAGAATTCAAATAAAAATCTGAAAATCTTTCTTGAGTTTTTTTTTTTTTTTACAGCAATAACTCTCCTCTTTTATTGTTATTTTGTCAAGTCAATTGTGTGACCTTAATTTTAAAAAATATATTAAAACGTGTACATTCATTATTTTAATTTTTTACTCAGAAAGACTTGACACCTCTCCTGAATGCTTGTTTCTACTTCTGCTTGATTCAATTTTTGCCCCTGTTTGCCATTCCTTTGCTTGTTAACCTCCAGTCATCAAACCCTAATAATTTCTTACCTCTCCCCAAATTTAATAAATTTTTTTGTGATACCACTTCAAATCCTGATCATGTTGAATGTTTCAGAAAGAATGTTATTATTGTTTTGTTATGGGCTCAGACAGATTTTTTAAATAAAATTCTTTCCTTCCCTTGTGAGATCAGTTTTATTTTTTAGTTTTTAATAAGTGAAAATTGATAAGGTCCCTGAGATAGTATAAGGATCAAAGTTGAAATATTACTGCAGCAGAGCACTTTTTACTGTAAATATTTTAATGTAAATTTGTGGAGGAGAGACCATTAAAGTCTTATTCTTCAATCTCAGTTGTTGTTTCTTTAAATTTTATTATAGCAATTGGTATCGAAACCAGGGGCGATTAAGACTGCACGGGGCCCGGGCTGCAATCAAACGGGGGCCCTATCCAGCCAGCGTCCCTTAAAATAAAATGATTGCTGACAGCTAATATAAGACTGTAACTAAATATTACTAATGAAAAAAAAAACGAACACGAAGAAATAACTGTTTGAAGTGTTCACCGTAAGGGGTGAGACTGCAATCAGGCTTATAAAAAATTAAATCGAAAAGACGTAAACATGGTAAAGGTTAGCCTGACAGGACGTAACAAAACAGCGTTTTGAGAAATTTTAAAAATATAAACTGTATTTTATACTATGTTCTCTAAGTGAGCCAATTAAATCATGTTTTTCGATTATTAAGACTATCAGGTCTGAATCGCGATCAGTTGTATAGATAATATTTATAAATTTTCTTAATTTATTATATTTTCAAGAGTTCGTGCAAACATTTGTACACTTTTACTATAAAATATAATAAGTTTGGGGACCCCCAAACCGTCGGGGTCCCCCTGCTTTAGCCCTTTCAGTCCCCCCCCCCCACCTAATCCGCCAGCCCATAGATTGAAACTAATAATTCTATTTATACTTTAAGATTGGTACTTATCCCCAGCCAGTCTTTTACTTTTGATATTCAGGATATTTTAAATGCTAATTTCAATCAACAGCAGACATTACTTATCACATTGTTTCAAAATCTAGTGCCATTGTTTTTCGTGTTTTCAGAATTTCCCCCAAATCTAAGTGAACTGTCCTCAAAAGTCAGTGAAATTCCCGCCAAAATGGCACAAGGAGTAGGGGAGATTACACAGAAATGTGTCATGCAATGAGAATTCATGTAAGTTATAAACCCCTGAGATTGAAATAGACCTGAACATAATTGTACATATGAAGTTTTGAATATTTCTATTTAGCTGAGCCTGCACGCCATTTAAGTTCTGTGTTTTTATGTGTGTACACTTTTGTTTTAGATTATATTTTATGAAATTTATGTTTTCTTAGAAAAATATCAAACTACATCATCGTTTTCATTGTATCATTTCGGTCTGTCCTCGAAATAATAGTGAAAGCAATTGTAAAAGCAACACTGCTAACCTTGATAACACCATTAAAAGATTATTTTTTTAAATTTTATCGGTTTATTTCACCATATATTAAATATAAACAATATAAAAGCCCTAGTCACTCACTCACTCACTGTCTCCGTAAAGCTGCTGGACATAGTACAACAGTCCATAGTAGTTATAAAAAGTTTGTAGCCGTAAAATATTATATGACGTCTTTGTTTGAGGTTATATTTTAATTTTGGAAAAGGGAACGATGTAAAAAGAGGATTTAAGCATTTATAATTATAAAATACTTTGCCTATTTTTTCAGGAAGTTTAATATTTCGTATTTATCAAACAATTCACTTGGGCTTTTGAAAAAAGTGGGCGCCTACAACACTTTGTTTATGTTATAAGTAAGGAATCAAAGGAGGGGAGATTAAATTTTGATTTGTTTCACAGGTGTGAAAAGAAGGGTCTGCCTAAAATTTGTTTTATTTGTTGGGTAGTTTTATTAAAAATGAGACATATTCACTAATAGCCAGGTTGTTGTTTCTTGCCCGTATTTTTTGTGTCTCAAAAAGATTTCATAGAATGATAAACATTTAAACAAATGGGCCTAATTTTAAAGAAAAATAACATTGAACAGTAAGAGATGTAGTTTTATATTTTTTAAATGTCATTTCGCTTCACTTGCATGCTTTTCAATTTTTAATTATTCTGTATATGGTGTTACATAAGCATGTTCTTTTTTTTTAAGCGTATATATGCCCAAGACATATTATTAGTTATATTTAATAACACACATCCATTTAAAAAGAAAAACTAAAATTTCATGTACAAGTAAGGTGAAAATATGTATGCCATAAAGAGGCAGAATAAACAGATCCATTAAATGACTTGAGAAAAGTTTATTTACACCTGAGATTCCCAACTGCTTGTTTATTGATTGATCTCATATTGTTTTAAATATCTCTGTTTACAAAAAGTCAAAAACCTTCACTCTAAACTTCTCTTTAATCAGGTTGATTTAGTAAAATAGTTATTTGTGTGTAATTTGATAAAGAATAAAAATTAATCTGTTTTTTTTATATACAATTACTAACAGATTAGCTTATAATTACCTGAGTTTATACCTAACTTAAAATCTTGAAAATATTTCTCTAATTTTTGTCCTGTTTCTCAGATAAAAACATATAGAAAATAAATTCTGTAATAATCTTTATGATCAGTGAAAGCCTTTGGAAAAATAATTGCAAAAGTTATTATTTTTAAAAATAAATCTTGAAATGTTTGGTTGTTAACAAAAGCACTTTCCAATTAATTTAGTGATTTCTTTAAAATGCATGCTCTGTTGTACACATGTATGAGCCTATCACGACATAAAAGAACTGTAGCTGTAATTAAGAAATGCACCAAGTACCCTACCCTAAAATTTTAGTCGATTAGAAACTAGAAGAAAGTAGACTTAAGTGTCAATGCTATATTTATTTTCATTGCCTTATTTAAAATACAATTAGACATTATTTAAGAATAGTATCAGTAATATAGTAATATTAGCAATTATTACCTTTGTTTAGCAATGAATGCATTTTATTTAATTATTAATTTCTTATGAATAATTACTCATCATATCTATCTATTTATACATTTTTTTCAGTCTAATTTCCAAAAAATAATGTTAAATAATTTTTAAAATTTAAAAATAAAAACATTCAATATAAAATAAAGATTAACTCTCTTTTAAATTAAATTTGTGTTTGCTTTTAACTTTCAATTTTTGTGTTGAGAGAATTGACAACAGGTAATGTATTTCAAATAATTATTTATTAATCTTGTAAAATAATAAAACCACTGACAGTATTGGAGACAGGTTCGGCTTACCAGAAAGGAATAAATAATTGGCAGGCAAGCATTTAATTCAGTAATTTTACTATTATTACAATTAATTAGCTTTTTGGCTGAAATGTTACATATTATGTTGATTTATACATAACTTTCAAATTGTTCCTAAAATAGATTTCTTTAGAAATGTTACCCAACAAAGATCAAATTAAATTAAAATGAAACTCACAGACTAAAACTTTTATTTTGCCTTTTTTTTTAGAATATAAAGGACACCCTTGATGTACACTTGTTAAGACAGCAAGACCAGATTGGCTGAACAGTAAAGGTTTTGTCACTTTCAGTCTGAACAGAACTTGACCATGGATTTCAGTGATTTAGTTGTGCATTTAAATTGATAGTTTTTATAAATGTTTAGAATATAATTTTTAATTCTCTTAAAAAAATGAGCATAATATAGTTAAATTTAATGATAAAACTGAGTAGGTGTACAGATGTTTGGGTTTGAGGCTATTTAAACATGTGCTTTGAAGAGTTGTGTTTGAGAAATGTTTTGTTAAAAGTTTATTTTATTGTTTTGATCTGATCATTCAAATAGCAATATAACATTATCATCTATGTAATCAGTTGTTGCTGTTTTAAAGGAAACTTCAACAGATCTTACAGTGAACTATCTTCCAATAAAGACAGAATAGAAGACTTGTTGGTGGGCTTGTAGTTTATCTCAGTTTCATTGAGGATTAAGTTTAGAACTTTATTTATGAATTTTGCAACTTAAAATTTTATCAAGAATGGCAAGAAATTGTTTTTTTAACCCCCTCATAATGATTGTACATATGTCAATTTCATTCCTATGTGAAACATTAGGCCTATGAAAAATTTTTTAAAAAATATATTGCATCTCAGTGTGGCCTTTTTTAGATTTTAAATAACCAAAGATTTTTTTAATTATATCTGTTTTCTTCAAATTTCATACAATAGCTTTGTTTTATTCTATTTAAAGTTTCCAATTTGTTGCTGCACAGTTTAGAATTCATAGATTGGAATTGTGAATTTAAATTATTAAAACATCTTACAACATGAGAAAGCTGCACACAATATTTTAATTCTATACTAGTTATAAATATTTAAAAACAGTTTTGTCAATTTGCTTTTGTTCCTCAGATTTTTTGTGATACACATTCTGTTTATTAAAAAAAAATTTCAAATTAAATAAACATTGAATATTTAAGAGGTTGTGACATATGTTTAAATAGCAGTCTAATGTAATATTTCCTTTGTCACCATTAATTTTCTCTTATCAAATTTACACAGTTCAATGTTAGTATAAGTTAGTATGGCTTTCCTCAATTCCAGCTTAACTTTAACAGATAGTTGACAGTGTTAAAATTTTAACAGATTATTTCCATTTTATTTTTTGCTCCTGTACATTTTAGTAATTGTCAGCTTTCCTCCTGATATATGTACCCTTTAACTAGTTGGAAGATAATTATTTTAATTTTCCATTGGGCACAATGAAAACATTTTTAAAAAATTGTTAAAGAATTTGAATGTTGATGATATTAAATAATTTCATACATTGTTGAAATTATTTTTTTAACATGCTACTATGCATGTTTTAATTATTTTTGTTTCATCTTTCCTTCTCTGTTGTGAGATGGTAGCCAAGTTTTATGGTTTAGAGCAAAGTTTTCCTCTGCGGCCAGATGAACAAATTAATATTTTCAATTTCATTTTCAATGTCCTAGTCATGTTATTGTTATCAAAGACAAGAACATTTTTCAATTTTTATTTTAAAGAATTGTATTTTAATTTTTTTTTATAATCCCACAAGCTTTTAATGTTGTTTCGTCAATTTTTCTCTTTTTTTGTTATTGCACACCAGCTTTTATAGTGATTAGCTTAACTTGGAATATCCCATCGCTATTTATAATGTTTGTAAGGTAAATGCAGGAAATTTTAGTCTCTGTTCTTTGCATGAGTGATTGACACATGAAGGAATAAAATAAAACAGCAATTAACTTATATTTTCCTTAAATCTCTCTAACGCTTAGATTTAGAAAGAGATATTTTATTGTCAAACCCCTAAACAACTATAATTGGATTTTTATTTTATTCCAGCAATGTTGTTAACCCACTTAACTAAAAATGTATTAGTTCCTACAGCCTATCTGTCAACCAATGTTATCTTCCACAGTCAATGTGAAATCTGCATCCCAAATTCTTTTCTAACTTCCTCCCCTGAATAGTTTCTTTTTTTTATCCAAATGGATTGGGCACTTGGTAAGATATTGCCTTCAATTATTATGACAATTATATATGCAAGTACAAGAGTGACTGTATTAGATGATATTTAAAGTATTTAAGACATTTTTAATCAGCTATCATTTTTCTTTTGTGTATAAGTCATTCTTACACCACATTAATGTTTTTTGAGAATTATAGATGTTTAATAATTGTTTTTAAAACATCCTAAAAAAGGAAAATCAAACTCACGCTAATAAAGGAAAGCTATTTTTTTTAGCTATATTAAAGATAAGTATTAGTACATCTGTTTGTTTTTTTTTAAAATAAAAAATAAAGATACATTTTTATTCTTATCCATTTTGTTTTTAAACTGAATATAAAAATATCTCTAATTCATAGCACAAGTTTTACATACACATTTTTCATAAAAAATTTAATTATTTTGAAAGTTGTAAGAAGGAAAGGTTACTCTGCATGTTGTTATGTTTGTGGAAAATTATTCTACTAGTTGGCCTTGTTAATTTGTTCTAGGTTGTCATCTATCACATTCCTAGTTCTTTTGTAAATCAAAAATTTCCAAATGTCACTTGTTATGAAAAGGTCAGATTTTTTATACCTAACTTCCTTATTTCCATTTTGCCTGTTTGCAGTTAATGATAGTGCAATAGATGCCTAAGATGTTTTAAATATATTAAAAATAATTATAAAAATTTCCATGTAGCATGCAACAAATTATTCATTTTTGAGTGAGTAAAGCGTTAATGAAGGATTCCCAATAAAAAGGGAAATGTGTTTGAATCTTAAATTCTATGATAATAATAATAATAATGCCTTGTTACTTGGAGATGTGTTGCACTTGTGTTGAAAATATTGGTTTGATTTGTCTTTATTATTTTTAATTCTGGTTTTTCTGTACTTGGAACATTCCCTTGTTTGTAATGAAAGACATGCTCATCCAATGGACAGATCCGTTACATAATCTGAGACCTACAAGTAAAACACATGCCATAAATCATTGCTAAAGTTTTAATTCCATTTGAATAAACTTATGGACACTTTTCCATAGACCTTAAAATTTTTTATAAGCCTCAGGATGTGTTGTTTATTTTCAATGTAGCAGAATTTGTTTTTTCAAGAGAGTTAATATAAACAGGTGATAAAACCACGCCGTATTTAATGTTATAAATTATGTTTTAATATCTGTTAATATTAGATTATTATGTTTTCAATAAATAATTTTTCTTATTTAATGATTTGAAATTAAAATGTGATATCAGAAAAAGTATCAATTTTTAAAAATTATGTTTCAATTTGAATGTTTGAAATAAAAAAGCAATATTTGTGAATAGACATTGCCATAAATAATAATTTGTTTCTTCTTATTTGTATTATTTTATTCTTGACCTTTTGATTTCCAACATAGAACTCCTTATATTTTAGTATTATGAGCACTTTTAATTTCAAGAAAACAACATTTTGCAGCATTTCTATCTATTTTATTATTACAATCGCAAACTTTGTACTTAAATTAATGTTCAAGTTAATTTTGTTTAGTCTTCTGTACGCAATGGTTTGAATTTGACAGACTTTTTTTTTTTAAGTATACAAATAAAAGGCTTTATATCTGTAATTTCACATAATGAGACACTTTTTTCCAATTTTAAAATGTCATTGATTTATTGTTTTCTTTAATGATATTAGAAAAAAATATTTGATTCATTATTTATACTCAAACAATATTTTGGAAGAAAGTTGCCAGTAAGTATGCATATAATACTTGAATTTAGTGAATTTATGTTCTCCATTTGCAAATATTGTTAAACAATGTGCTACTTACTACATGCCATTCTTGTTAGGTGTATTTTACTGAGTCAGCTCTGTGTCAAGGAATACAATCTTTGTTATAGTCAAAGCTATATACAAATGGTATTGTTTTTAAAATATATTTTAATTAAAGACAACTTTTTGAAAGCCTTTGTTAGGACAGGTCTGGAATGAAGTTGTATTTTAGGTTTCATTGAATTTAAATGTTCTACCTGGTAGGAATCAATCAGTCATCAAAATAATTATACTATCTTCAAAATTCAAACCATCTTTTTTAATCATTAGTTGTATGAAGGAATTGAAGGTAATACAATTTCAAAGTTGTGTTCCTTTAAATGTCTCATTAGCGCAGATCAGTACTTTCAATAATAGATCAATAGCTATGTAGTAAACATCTTTGTTAAAATATTAAAATTACCAAAGAAAAAAGGAGTAGACATTATGCCTCCCAATAGTTAATATGCTTGGCACGTAGTCTACAGACTTTTAAATGGAAGTGACTTGATAAATTTTCCCAACAAAATTTTGATTTTTATCACAACTAAATATTACAATAATTTATATTCAAAAGGGGGCATAACTATTGGAAGTGCACTTAACATCACAATGCACTATAAATTATAAACTCCATCGAATAGCTAAGAACGTTTCTGATACTGGCTGTTACTGGAATTATTATTTTTGTTTAAAAAAAGTATAATAATCTTTGGTAGCATTTTAAAAAAAATATATAACATTTATTTCATTGATTGATAAGTCTTTAGATTTAATCATTACTGATCCAACAAAATCATGTGTTGTAGAAAAGCATTAGTATTAACCATATGCTATTTGCCTTAGAATTTTCCTGCAAGAATTGCAAGGGTTTCTGATTTTAAATTTTAACGCAAATTATTTTTTTTTAAAATACTATTTTTTTTTAAAACAGCTTCCAATTTAACATTACAATTAAGCATGTGATGGTGAAAATATTTTTTTGGTAGATAAACCTCAGTGACAATGTATTTTACAAATAATTTTACTTGTGACATTTTTTATAAATTTTGTTTTTGATGTAATTTTTATAGTGTTTTTTGTAATTGATTATTTACATCTTACAATCAATGATGATTATTTTTTTAATATGACTTGTAAATATAAAATTTTGTTTCAATGTTTGGTCATCATCTAGTGAGTACGCATCTTGTTATGAAATGTTACTGATCTTCTTCAAGATAATTTTATCTAGTTACCAAGTGTGAGAAGTAGAAGTAAACTTGTCTTAGAGAACTCAATTGTTGGCTTTGTTTGTTTGTTTTGTTTATCTGTGCTCATGTCACCAGGATTGGCTTCTTGACACTTTACAACTTAAAACTTACTGCCTTAATACAACCCCAAGATAGAACAACATTGGGATCTTAAAACTGCTTTAATACAACCCTAAGATAAACAACATTGGGATCATAAAACTGCTTTAATACGACCCTAAGATAAACAACATTGGGATCTTAAAACTGCCTTAATACAAGCCTAAGATAAAACAACATTGGGATCAAAACATTTTTCTCATTCCGAATGCAAGAACAAACATATACAAATTCTCTTTCTTCCTGTCTGAATTCAGGCATGGAATGGGTTGGTTGACTGATCATACCAGGAAAAACCACACACTATCAACATTTAAAACGCTAATAAAATTGAAGACTAGAAAAAAAACATGGATAAGACGCAATAATCTTCTGAATAGAAAGAGTGTAATAGATAAGATAAAGAATATCAAGTGGGAAAAAAAAGAGGTCTTTAGAGAATTAATGGGGGATCTGTATAACAATTTCTTATATAAATTTCAAAAGCTTTAAGTTAAAAATAGCATCAGTTAAAGAATCAAGTCTTCAAAAAGTTGCATAATTTCAACATTGTCTAGAAATGCTTTTTTTTACACATGGAAATAGAAGAAAACTCTTGCAAGGTTAAAAATACGTCAAGGCATGACCAAAACTAAAAAAATTAGTCACTTTTTTTAGATGTCAGATATACTGATAAATATAATATTATGAAACATGTATTGTCATTGCAGGGTGAAGAAGTTCATCACGAAATTTTGAGTATTAAGATTGGACAAAGGAGTCTCACAATACTCTATAAATGCTACTCTCCTAATCTAATTTTCATGGCATAAAACTTTTAATCGATTCTGCTAACTCCAACTGATTACAAGTACAAGCTTAGAACTAATTCTATTTCTTAAAAATTGAATATTGTAAACATAAATATTTTTAAAAAAAATTAATACAAAAAATCAACTTGGTCATAAATTATGGTATTAGGGTTATTCCCAGGCGAATTCCTATCTCATTAATTAATCATGTAAATTTAAACAAGGGTTCATTAAAAGTTTGAGAGACATAATGGCAATGCGTGAATTATCAACAATTTTCTGATAATAAAATTAAATGTGAACAAAAATATCCCAACTTTTATAGATTTTGAGGTATTTTTAAAAATAACTTTTGTGTGAGCTTAAAAAGCACAAAAAAAAAAAAAAAAGCAAAAAAAATAAATAAATAAATTTTGAAATAGCAATTTCCAAGAACAGAACTAATCTACTTCCAGCTAGGAAGTTACAACTTATTGAAATCTAATCAAATGTAATTTAACATTTTAATTATTAATTTTAAGAGAACTGTGGGACATTAAAAATAAAAATAAAATAAAACATAAAAAACTAATGAAAAGTGGTAATTATACATTCTTTATCAAACACTTTTATTCAATTATAAAATGTGTAATAATTATGAATAATTTACAAATTGATTTTGTGCTGTTCCCTCAGCTGAAGATGGCGACCATTTTCCTTTTCTGTTTGTTTCATCTCGTAAATTGTTTCACCGTGTGCCCCTGCTGCTATCATCAAGGAAACATGTCTTCTCTAGTTTTATGAATCGTATATTTTTGATTTCCTGGTGCATGCCAAAAGCTCAAGTAGGATGCCACTTATAACTTCAAGAGTTTGTCTTCCTCCATTCCAATGTCACTCTTTAAAAAAAACAATTCAAAACACACTCTTTTGGCACTTTAAATTTTAAATATCATAGGCCCTTTGGTGAATGGCATGATTTTACTGGTTCATTTAGGGCTGTGAGATCAATACACGTTTAACCAAACTACTCAAGGGTAATAAGGAAGCGAACATGCAAATCAGTTGTCCCATTAATATGTCAGCTTTCTTCTTTTTATTTGAAGTTTTATTTTATCACTGCTGTTGCCAAACAAACATTTTCAATCTTAGGAATTGATGGACTAAATGCAAAAAATAAATTTTGCCGATTTAAAACGTAAATAAATTCATTCCAATATTGTATAAATGATACGACATTTAGTTAAATAAAAACCCACAATGTTTAGGAAACATCTCAACCCTCGCAGTTATGTTTATTTAGACTTTGGCAATTGATCAAAAAAGCATATGGCTCTAGTTAATACATTATATGACACTGTCTATACGTGATCCTAATTGCCAATCCAAATATTTTAAAACTTTCAATTGATTCATCTTTAAACAGTCGTCATTGATATTGTCCACATGTTACAGTTGTTTACAACACCCAAGAAAGTCGAGTAGTGCAGTCGTATTGAGTCGATGTCAAACGTGCTGTTATTTTTTTTTTAAATTTCAAATTATAATCTTGAAGTCAAACAACATTAATATTGCTATTATTGTAATTGTTAAATAAGTAAATCTAGTTTTTCTTACTGCGTGTGAACGTAAAAGATTGTAAAAAAGAAGGGAGGAAATGTCGTTAACTACATCATGCCGCCTCCACGACCTATACCTTGCTGACCAGGTCTACGTTTGGGGGTGCCGGAACTCGAGGCGACTCTCACTGGCTTCCTGACCGGGCGCCTAACGACGGATGGCTCAGCCAGAAGTGGGTGACGGGGCTGTAGGTTGGTCACCTTCAAACCGTTATTCTCATCAAAGCCAGCCTCCATCTTCCCATTGCAAACCATCGCTCGCTTCTTGGAATACACAAAACTGTGAGACCCACGGGTAAGCTTCACGGTCCAATCCTTCTCCACCTCGATGTCAACGAAACGGTTGCCGAGACGGGTCGTGCCAAAGTGCGGGGACAAGCGAATGAATTTTGCGCCCGTGACAACGGTGACGTCTCCGCCTCCTGTTTGTGTGACCTTGACCCCATTAATGCGGACAATTACGCCACCTTTCGGAAGGTTTGCGTACTCCGCTTGTGCCGCCACTTGCATGCAGCTTGCCACGAGTGACTCGCCGTAACCTTCAGATGAAAACAACAAATTCACCGACTGATCTCTTAGAATGTCTGTGAATTTTATGGGTGCTGTCGGCTGGAGTTCCGAGTCTTCAAGTTTGAAAAAGTTGATCCCGTTGGAAAAAACGATGGCATCGCCGCCCCCCATGCGAGCTCTGAAGTTTTGAGTTGCTATGTCCGTGGTCGTCCCGATCTGGAAGACCTTGACCGCTGGGTGGTAGAGGCAAGCGGCCGTTCCACGGCTGTCCGTCGCCACAGCCATCATGTGGTTGTGAGACACGACTCGGATGGTTCGGTCGACTGTCATTTCGACCGACATGTCGTTCCGCAACAGGACGGAGATGAGACCTGCGCTGGACACGTAGATGGAGGGGTAAACAAAGTATTCTGTCTCCGCGGAGACCCCGCTCATCATGGAGTAGCAGCAAGGGTCAGCCTGGTTGGAAGACAGTGGCGGGACGGGTGAGAGGTCAGAACGATAGCTGAGGTCCGTCCAAGAGTTGTCACGGGTAGGGAAATAATCGTTATACGAGGCGGATCCTGGCATGTAGGTAGAGTACAGGTTCGGGTTGCTGGAGCAAGCACCTGTAAGGATAAGGGCCGTGGGAAGAGAACATTGGTTGATATTACGGCCGGCGTCATAACCTTGCTGAGAGCTCTGGGCATTGGCATCATCGCGTCGTAGCATCGTCTGCCCTGGGAGTTGGCAGGGAAACTGGTGATGGGCCAACATGTCATTCTGTGTCTGCTGGCCACAGCTGGACTGCGATTTCTCAGGACCCTCGTCCCCTACATCGCATGGCATGGACTGGTTGACACTTAGATTGGAGCTATTGAGGAGACCTTCAGCTTGAGCTATCGGGCTGGCGTTGTTCAAAGACATCATGTTGCAGTCGGTGTCGTCCAAGTTGTAGCCCCGGGCCGTCGACAGAATTGGGGTTGAGGAATAGCGGCAAATCACTTCGATATCTTCGTCGTTGGTTACGTCAAGCCCACAGCCGACCTCTCCGTGGCCGCCAATCGGATTTGAAATGTTCAAGGTTGTATCACACGGTGGAGTACACAGCAGATCCATTTCGATGTTTTTCTGTAAGGGCTCACCCGCGCTGTGTTCGTATGTCTTGTACTCATCTGTGTCATACAGCACCTCTTCACTGCACGGAGAGGCGGGGGTAATTATTATTGTGGGCACCGTTCCACTGTAACTCGATTCTATTTTTAGTTCTATGTCAACATTTACCTCTAGATTCTGGCAAGCCGGATTTGAAGGAGTCAAAAAGGTCGAGTCCTGGAACTGTTCAGTCATTAGGTTTGCGCGGCTTGCTGCTGGTGCTTCATTCTGGTTCGTGTTGTGGTTATCAGCTTCGGTTTCATTCTTGCCGGGATCCATGATTCTCTCATCGAGTCACCATGAAGTTATTGTCAGTCGTACCAATACAGTGGTGCCGTTGTAAACGCCATGATTTTATCGCCAAAGGGAAGTCGGTCTTGTGACGCTGGTATGATCAACCACACAAATTGATGACGTAGTTATCAAAATTTACGCGTTCACATTTTAGAAGACTTTAAAGAAGCGAAATCGTTTTATTCTGAGAGTATAAGTTCGAAAAAAAAGAATATGTGCGTTGAAAAGTCACAAAATAAATGTTTTTCTATGAAAAATTATTTGTAAGGATTAATTGTAGAGCACAAAGACGCGAGAAGCTAAAAAAATGAAAGAAATTCATTTTATTCTTCAGTGTTACCTCCAATGTTTGCCTCTTGTCAACATTGTGCTCATAACAACAATTGTGCAGTTTGGTGCAGAAAAGCCGAGTTTCGCCCCTAATAAAGGGAAATTTATTGAAGTGTCCAGTTTGGATTTCAATTTAATTTGTTTTGATCAGCATTTCTATTAGATTTTTGTTTATTTTCACTTTGAAAAAGTTCAAATTATTTGAGTTTACTTAGGTCTAATGTAGGATGGCCTTATAGATACATCTTTCCATAATTATTTTATGACAATTAGATTCTAGGTATTTTTTAAAAAGTGTTCCTTTAGAAAAAAAATGTTCTCAAATATGTTTTTTTTTTTTTGTAAGCAACAATTCTATAAGTGGGTACAATTTTATTAGTAAGCTTAACAGTATATAAATAATGGCATAAGATACTACCCCTCCTGCATACTCATACATATAAACACATACACACAAATATAGATATACACACACACGTACAGACACATACATATAGACATACACTCTTAATTTAAATAACTGCAGGTAGATTCATTTATTTTTTAATTAAAAAATTTCACTTCTTCCCTTTGAAACGAGTTGAAGTTTATGAAGGCACCACTATACATACATTGAATGAAAAGAATAAGTTGTTATTTTCATTCACAACAGGTTTACTTATCTACTTTTTCTAATGTTTTTTTATAAGTGGATTTGTCATGGTTTACAAAATGTTACCCTGGTTTTAATTACTTAATAGTGACAATGTTCTCCCTTATAAACGGAGAACAGTCGAAACATAAGGTAATATAATATGTAGATTAGTAGATATAGACCAGGGGGGTCAGGAAACGATGGCTCGCAAGCCAGATGCGGCTCTTTTGATGGCTGCAACTGGCTCTCAGATAAATGTTCGATACTATTCATATTTATTAAAAAATATTTTTAAAAACCGTTTATACAGCCTCCTTTGATTGACATATTGATTGCCTATTTAAAAAACCAGCATAACAATGTTATTAAAAATAATATCAGAGACATAATTATTGTACTTTTAGTGATAAAATTAAACAAATTGCACACATTTACTTGAATTTTTAGTTTTACTTTTCAAAATATGTGGTGTTTATGGCTCTCTCAGACAAAAAGTTTTCCGACCCCTGATAAATAGCCAGTAAAAGAGAACGATTTAAAAGCTAAATATTAGGGCTGCGGAAATTAACGATTAATTTCTCGATTAATCGGTAAATTTTTTTATCACTTAAAATTATTTTAATCGATAAAATAGCGATTTAATTGAAGAGGTTGTTTTAAATAATTCTTCCGATTTATTAATAAATTATTAATTATTAATAATTAGCAATAGTTTGCTTTTTTAACGTTCAAACTTCTTTATTTAAGAAAGCAAATTTTATAAGTGTAAACTTTAAAATAAGCTCCTATATTTAAATTTAAAAAATGTTCATTGCCTGTTTTTGTTACTTCCCTTGAAATTTTCCGTTTAATGACGTCATACATCTTACTTTTGCTTACTCAAAATTATCGATTAATTATTAGGTAATTTTTCAAAAGTTATCGATTCAATTTTAATTAATCGATAACAGCCCTACTAAAACAGAAAATAATATACTAATACTTCTAAAGTTTATTTTCATTTTCTTTTTAATGATTATGTTGATAACTCTCTTCGCTGTATCAAAAAGTTCAGTTCACATTGGATCAGTTTATTTTCTTTTTTTCTCATACAAAGGTCCTAGCATCAGAGAGCTGAGTTTTATTGTTTAATTCAAGCGTGAAGCTCTCTTGACTAGTTTAGTTATCAGGCGTGTATTACCAGTTTGTCTGCCTGTCGGGCAAATATTTCATCAGCTGACCTGACAAGGAGAATGGAACTAAGCTAGAAGAGCAAACAACGCTTAGGTCTTGGTTCATGACTAGTGGGGTCAATAGAAATGTCATTGAGTTCAAGACTACATTTTTAAAATTATTATTATTATCATTATTATTATTTATATATAGATATCTTTAGTCTTGTTCCACACCTCAGTGCAGGATTCACTTTTTCTCTATTCACCGCCTACTATTGTCTCATGGCGCCAGAGGCGTAGCGACGGGGGGCAGAGGGGACATATGTACCCGGACGCCACGATGGGGGCGCCAAAATGAGTAATAAAACTAATTATTTAATTTTTTTGATGTAAACTAATGTATCCAAAATACGATTACAAGATTTAATTTTGGAGCTCCACAAATTTCTTCATTACAAACTAGTTGGCAAGCATGATTTTGGCGCTCCCATTGAGCATTCAGGGGGCGCCATTCTACTCATAAATAACTTACACATCCACTATGTAGGATTGCTTATGGAGTTTTAAAACAAAAATAAAGACTGTGGGTCGTTGGGTGTGAGACTGGGGAAGAAGTAAGAGACAACGTTTAGTAGATTACTGGCATGGTATTTAAAAAGAGCCAAGGCGACAGTAAATGCCGCAAACTCCATATCAATAGAATCAAATAACGACAGTTATCAACCGCCTGTAACAACAGTCATAGAACACGAAAGCGAGAAGATTAATAACTGATACCGCCAGGATTACAACATTCAATAATATATAATTCAGACAAATGCTACTGTTTATGCTAATGAAAACACCAGAGACCTCGATGTTAACCGAACAGGTTAAACCTGTATTAAGTATCTTGTTTCACAAAATTTGGAACATCTGCATAAGGACGAGGATAAAAATGTTAGGATCTTTCTCTCTGTGATCAAACTCGTTGCTCAGTATGATCTACTGTTAGAAAAACATCTAAAACATGCCCGAGAAAATCTAGGTTCAGTATCTTATTTATCTCCGTAAATCAAAAATGAATTTACCCACCTACTTACTTCAACTGTAAGGAATAAGCTGTTAGTAAAATCAGAAAAAAGTACTACGGTATCTTACTTGACTCAATACCCGATATAAGAGACCTGGAACAACTATCTAGAGTCATCAGATTTGTGGATGTGGATTTTCAAACTAAAAAAGTAACCATAAAAGAAACATTTTAAAGTTTTATTTAGATATATTCCAAAGACGCAGCAAGCCTTGAAAGAGTTATCGTAGAGAAACTGGAATCTGATAACATACCACTAGCCGATTGTCACTGTGACGAAATTTATGAACGCGCAATTCCTCACTGCACAGCAACTAATAAACAAGAAAAGGAAATATCTCTAAAGGCGCACCATTTCGCGATGTGAGGCTGAATAGTTGAATACGCATATTAACTGTTGATATTTGATCATCCAATCAACGCAATTAAATGAAACACGTCATCTAAGGAGTGTGAGCGAGGAACCATTCTCCATATTCTTCTATTGAGGTGATGGAATCAACTGTTGTGTATTTACTCAGATTGTAATCATCAAGGAACCAAACATTCCGAAATCCAAATAAAAATCTGGTCCCTGGTTACCGGAAAGCCAAGATTCATTCATCATCTACGACCGGTGCCAGATGAGAATATTGCAACAGTGTCCATCAGGCTAAGGACAAAACCACCCTGGTAAGCCCTGAGGATCACCCACCCAACAAGTCCAGAGACGGTCATCTCCGGATTGACCCTCTACACCCAGCGGTGTACATACCCGTACCCGGCTGATGCCGATCCGCCATTCCCAGGTGAGGATCGAAGCCGATTAGCCACGAGTACACTCGTGCTGATCGAAGCCTGAAAACTCCTCGTTTTCAGAAGTCACTTATAAACATAAGTGAACATTCAAACTCCTCAAGAGGTTTATCTTGTGTTGATGCAGTGAAGTCCAGCAGGAAGTTATTTACACCGTCACTCAACAGGGGATCAGCCTGTTCCAAGGATCAGCACCACAAAGTCGTTGCAGTTACTCAACAGTGGAGTCAGCCTGCTCCAAAGGACCAGCACCACAGAGTCATCTGCAATCACTCAACGGTGGAATCAGCCTGACCCACGGTTCAGCACCACGGAGTACGGACCAGAACTACTCCTCAAGGACATCAGCTGAAGTATCAAATATAGCGCCTCGCAAGGACACGAGGATTTAACTTTAAGTACCATACCATTGAACATTAGTATAAGGGCAGAAGCCTAATGATGATATCATTGTTATAGGGAATTGATAAAAGCTTTCTTTAGCACTTAATCATGAGAGATTTGGATTAGTTTAAAATTCATTGTGTAGAATCAGAGTAAGTTTCGAATAAGCTAGATAACTTTAATATATATCAATTAATGATTATTTCTCAATATAATGTACATAGTGTAAATAAACTTATTTTTCGTTTAACTTTGCACTATTCTTGTTTGTTGTCATCAATTATGAGATCACTAAAGTTGTATCCTTGTAGGCGAGAAGGTATTAATTATAATCATTATCAATTATCCCTAAACCACGAACCAAAGTACAGGAAACACATCTTTTATCGCCACAAGGGTATAAAATGGGGGCTCGAGCCGGGATCTGATTAACGATTTCTGGTGATCTCGCATTGATATACAATAAACTGTAGGAAATACGCACATCATTGGCTGCCTTTAACTATATGTTCAATCTATATTGGTTAAATAACTTAATTTATTATTATATTAGTTGTTACATATAAGTTAACATTGTGGTGTACGATTAGCACTTGTTACTCTTAGCACTTGTGACTGTTGTGTTAGCGATACTTGAGGATCGCATTACCGAATCTCTATAAGACACATACAAATAACATGACTCATTTTGTTAGGGCCAAGGCTGAAGTCAAGGCTGAAGCACGCCGTGAAGGTGAATCACTCGGTCTGGAGGGGGCTGATCTGGTACAATATATAAATAGAGAGGTGGACCTATTTATAGCCAGGGAAAGAGAAGAAGCAGAACGAGAACGAGAGATGGCAAAAGAGAAAGCCGAGCGAGAAATGGCCAAGGAGAAAGCTGAGAGGGAACATGCCTTAAGAATATTAGAATTGGAAATTGAGAAGGTGAAAGTCCAGAAGGAAAAAGCGACCTCACCGATGGAAAACGTAATGATAGATTCAAGGACAGGACTGATCCACCAGTCTTTATTGTTCCCACTCGATCCCTTCGATGAGAAGTTGGAGACTATCGAGACATATCTAGACAGGTTTGAACAATTATCAAAAATGTATGAGCTGCCAGAGGAGAAGTGGAACCTCAGATTGTCCCGTGCATTGAAAGGGAAAGCTTACGTAGTGTACGCCAAGTTAGCGGAAGAAAACGCTAAAGATTACCCAACGTTAAAATCAGCACTCCTCACCAAATATGAGCTGACCGCAAATTCCTACAGAAAGAAGTTTAGAAATGCCCGCCTCGAGAAGGCTGAAACATACGGGCAGCTACTGGAGCGATTAGCCAAGTACTTGGATAAATGGCGCACATTAGGAAAGTACCCTGAAAGTTACCAAGGCATCGTCGACATGATCTTAACGGTGCAATTGAAGGAATGTATGTCTCCTGAAGTGCGAATTTTTGTTGAAGAGAACGGAGCAACACAGTTAGGTAAAATTAAGGAGCTAGCTGACCGCTATGTAACGGCCCATAGACAAAGTAAAGATGGTATTAGGAGAAGGGATAGCCTCAATCACAGAGACGGCCCAAGACATATTGAGGAGAGAGAACTACAAATAGGAGATACGGTATTACTGTTGCTACCTAAGAACACTAACAAACTACAGATATGCTGGCGTGGCCCTTTTGAAGTGACTCAGAAATTATCAAATACAAACTATAAAGTGAGAATGGGTAAATGGGGAAAAGACATACCACGTTAATCTGCTTAAGAGGTATTTGGAGAGGGAAAATAAGGATCAGACATTAGTTGCTATCGCCATAGCAGAGGACAGTGGCTCAACTAAAGGCTTAACTGAATATCCCCTTAATCAAGGGGAAGGAATAAAAGAGGTGGCCGTATGCCCTGACCTGAATCCTGAGCAACAAAATGAAGTGACTTCCCTGCTAGAACAGTTTCCCCAAGTTTTAACCGATCGACCGGGGAGGACCAATCTCGAAGTATTCACAATGAAACTCATCGATGATCGACCCATAAATGTTAAACCTTACCCTGTACCCCACGCCAAGGCTGGAGTAATTGAAGAAGAAATTAAGGAACTGCTCAGGATGGGAATCATCGCACCATCCACATCACCTAACAACGCCCCGGTAGTATTAGTTAGGAAACAAGATGGTACACACCGGATGTGTATAGATTTTAGACGACTGAACGCCGCAGTAGAATTCCAGGCTGAACCACTACCTGACCCAGCCGCTATATTTGCCAAGCTAAGCAAGTCTAAATACTTCAGCAAATTAGATTTAAGTAAAGGATATTACCAGATTGAAGTAGAGCCCAAATGTAGGCCTATGTTGGCCTTTAGCACACCTCAAGGTCATTTTGAGTTCCAAACAGTACCATTTGGACTGAGCAATTCATCCAGTGTTTTCACCCGTATGGTGCGAAAATTATTAAATCCAATACAAAAACCGGGTTTATTCAATTTCATTGACGACATACTAATTGCTACCGAAACTTGAGAAGAGCATATGGAAGTACTAGAATCACTCTTGACTAGGTTATACGAGACAGGGTTGACAGCCAAACCTTCAAAATGCATGATCGGATACTCACAATTGAAATTCCTCGGTCACATGATCCAAGAGAACTTGATAATGCCTGACAATGAGAAAGTGGACAACTTGCTCAAAGCACCAAGGCCCACTACGAAAACTCAAGTCAGATCATTCTTAGGAATGTGTGGATATTATCAAAAATTTATAACGAATTTCAATCTGTTAGCGGCACCATTGTCTGACTTAACTCGAAAGGATCAACCAGAGAAAGTATAGTGGACCCAGGAATGTGAGGAAGGATTCACCAAGCTCAAGAACGCATTAGCAGAAAGGCCTGTTCTTAAATTACCTAATCTAGAGAGGTAGTTTATCCTTAGAACAGACGCTTGTGTTGTGGCATAGGAATTGGAGCAATTTTGATGCAAGCTGAAGATGGACCAGGATCAGAACCTCGACTTTTTCCAGTTGCATACGCTAGCCGGAAACTTAATAAGTCAGAAAAGAATTATGCCGCTGTGGAGCTGGAATGCCTAGCCCTAGTATGGGCAGTATAAAAATTTCAGCCTTACTTATACGGCAAACAGTTTCTGCTTCAGACCGACCATCATCCACTATCTTTCTTATCGTCATCCAAGAAATTAAACGCTAGGTTAATGAGGTGGTCTCTTCTTTTACAACCATACAACTTCCGAATTGAGTATATCCCTGGAAGGACGAACTACGGTCCTGATTATTTAACCAGACATCCGCCAGATGTAGAATTAGAAGAAGCTGATCATCAGACAGAAGACTGTTAGATCGAAGACATTGAGCTCGTTCGCAAGCATATCTGGAAATTCGGAATACACGGAAGTCTATCAAGATCAACGCCTATGAATCGTCGTTCATCACTTGACAATTCATCGAGATGAATTATCTCAAAAAGGGGCCTCTGTGACGAAATTTATGAACGCGCAATTCCTCACTGCACAGCAACTAATAAACAAGAAAAGGAAATATCTCTAAAGGCGCACCATTTCGCGCGGTGAGGCTGAATAGTTGAATACGCATATTAACTGTTGATGTTTGATCATCCAATCAACGCAATTAAATGAAACACGTCATCTATGGAATGTGAGCGAGGAACCATTCTCCATATTCTTCTATTGAGGTGATGGAATCAACTGTTGTGTATTTACTCAGATTGTAATCATCAAGGAACCAAACATTCCGAAATCCAGATAAAAATCTGGTCCCTGGTTACCGGATAGCCAAGATTCATTCATCATCTACGACCGGTGCCAGATGAGAATATTGCAACAGTGTCCATCAGGCCAAGGACAAAACCACCCTGGTAAGCCCTGAGGATCACCCACCCAACAAGTCCAGAAACGGTCATCTCCGGATAGACCCTCTACACCCAGCGGTGTACATACCCGTACCCGGCTGATGCTGATCCGCCATTCCCAGGTGAGGATCGAAGCCGATTAGCCACGAGTACACTCGTGCTGATCGAAGCCTGAAAACTCCTCGTTTTCAGAAGTCACTTATAAACATAAGTGAACATTCAAACTCCTCAAGAGGTTTATCTTGTGTTGATGCAGTGAAGTCCAGCAGGAAGTTATTTACACCGTCACTCAACAGGGGATCAGCCTGTTCCAAGGACCAGCACCACAGAGTCATCTGCAATCACTCAACGGTGGAATCAGCCTGACCCACGGTTCAGCACCACGGAGTACGGACCAGAACTACTCCTCAAGGACATCAGCTGAAGTATCAAATATAGCGCCTCGCAAGGACACGAGGATTTAACTTTAAGTACCATACCATTGAACATTAGTATAAGGGCAGAAGCCTAATGATGATATCATTGTTATAGGGAATTGATAAAAGCTTTCTTTAGCACTTAATCATGAGAGATTT
Organism: Radix auricularia; assembly: GCA_002072015.1. NCBI lineage: Eukaryota > Metazoa > Mollusca > Gastropoda > Lymnaeidae > Radix > Radix auricularia. Next base: position 614,128 of record MUZC01004441.1, on the reverse strand, counting down.
GGATTAGTTTAAAATTCATTGTGTAGAATCAGAGTAAGTTTCGAATAAGCTAGATAACTTTAATATATATCAATTAATGATTATTTCTCAATATAATGTACATAGTGTAAATAAACTTATTTTTCGTTTAACTTTGCACTATTCTTGTTTGTTGTCATCAATTATGAGATCACTAAAGTTGTATCCTTGTAGGCGAGAAGGTATTAATTATAATCATTATCAATTATCCCTAAACTACGAACCAAAGTACAGGAAACACATCTTTTATCGCCACAGTCACAATGTTATGATTTTATGACAATGTTGCTTTAGTGAATGGGCATATATCTGGCCTTGAACGGTGAATATGTGCCAGAAATCACAGAGCATTGGTCGTCAACGATGACAAACTCAGCTTAAACTTAGAAGGAGTTCACTCAGCTTAACAAGATCCAGTTTTCAACATGTTTATTATTATTATTTGTTGATCAGTTGTAAGTATATATTTGTTTTTCTTTTGTTCAACAACTCGTTGGGAAGAATTAAAAAGTGTTATGCCAAATCACAGTGAAGAGAGAGTCTGAAACACACCAGAGTGCCGATCAGAATCTGTCAAAGCTATTTATGAAGGACTACATGAACTTGTAGGGCTACTGGAAAAAATATCAGAAGATTAAACTGTGACCCCTGACACCAGAAATTATGCAGACACTTTGCTGGCAGGTAGTCTATATTCAACTTTAACGTCCTAGTTTTGTTAAATTACTGGAACATAATACTTGGGAAAATTGATCGTGTCCAGAAACGGTTGCAGGATCCTACTATGAATTTCAAGGTAGCAGCATCTGATCTGAAATGCAAGAGCAACAACTTGTCAACATTTGGTTGACAATGAAAAAACAAGATGAACAACTTGGGGAATCGAGGTTGACAGAAGGATTGGACGACACTCGAAGTTGCCTGAACAATTAGCTAGAGATGCAGGACTTTCTGCAGAGAAAAAAACTTCACATGCTATGAACAGCGTAGTTGATAGACACCAACGTGAGAAGAAATACGGTTTTTACGTCTAAAAAAACATAAACACCAACTTTGGATTTTTGTTAGACGTAAAATCTCTTCTCGCTGAGACAATATATTTATACAATTTGTCAAAATTGCTTAGATTTTGGAAATTTCTGCGACACTGACGTCAATGGTCACGAACTGTGCACAGAAATCGGAGAATGCGAAATGTGGCTCTGTACCCTGACTGAAGGTCTACTAGAAACTCTTTTGGATCTTTGGTTTTTGTTGTTTCCTACGGAGATAACGTATTTCCAAATCTGCGCATTTCACTGCAAATACTTCTAACAGATGCTTTTTCAATTGTATGGGCGGTTCTTCAGCAAACTGAAGCTTATTTTGTCTTATCGTCTGATTGATCTTGGACTCCTTAGCATCGAAAGAGGAACACTTGAGAATATTAATTTTGACAAAGTGATTGACGAGTATGCAAAAAGCTAATCAAGTAGAATCAATTTGGTAAAGACTATGTGTATATCAGTCATGTATAACTTTTAGAGAAAAGCGTGTATATTTTTAACGCAATTTCACTTGTGACAAACTGCGTTTATATATTTGAAATTTCCGGCCTGTCTTTTTAAGCTTTGAACAGCAACTCCTTCTGATAGAGGGTTCGGGTCTTATCTTATATATACAGACGCTCCTTCTATTATTGCGTCCACAGACCATGCCGGTCTGTTGGCAAGTGATGCAGCGGTCACAGGCCACGACTATGTGGCTTCCATGCATTACCCAGCCGCCTTTACTTTCCTAACATCTATTAGGTACCCATTCGGAGCTGGTTGGACTCAGGAACGTCCTAGGCTCCGGGAACAAATCCTTGTCTTCACATGAATTCGAACCCGTGACCATCGGTACGCCAGGCGCTAAAAATGTCCCTTGGATGTGTACGGGCTAAAAAAAAAATTGCCTAAAACTAAAAGTTTTACTTGATTTCTTGGGGAAAAAAACACGAAAAATATCAGTATTTTGCCGATTTTTCGCCAACCATAACATAGCATCTATATCTACCTGGTTGAAACAAACGCCAATAATTGCTTATAATATTTAAAATAATGTTGGAGAACAAATTTTTGAAGAAAAAAAATCTCTTTTTGTTCGACTGCCCTGATTTTAGCAGCAATTTGTAGATAATTTATCTGTGGGGAAGTGATGTAGCGCTCACAGGCCACGGCTATAAGGGTCTCAGTCGCCTAACTAGTGTCTAGTTAGGTACCCATTCAGAGCTGGGTGATTCGGGGACTCCTCAGGCCCCGGGAACAAATCCTCGCCTTCGCGTGGATTCGAACTCGTGACCATCGCTACTGTGGGGAATTTAGGGCGGACGACCTAATAGGCAGGTCTGGCGGGTAACCGTTTTGGCGCCACGGGGTCTGGCGAGTGTCCAGAGGCTCAAATGTGACGGGATGGACCATACGTCTAGCCCAGGTGTCATGTATGGTCAGTCAGAGCGACTCGGGTAGGGGATTAGTGACCAGTGATAGATTACGTAAACCCACCTACCCCGTCTTATCTAATGGGAGGTACTACATGATTGACAGTTGACCTTTGGACGGTGAGAGTTGGAGGATGTGGTAGTCTCGCAAGAGATTGGTTACGTGAAACAAGCTTGACCGTGTCTTATGAGAGACTGACGGTATTAAAGGACGGACTCAGTGGGAGACTGGCACACAGACAGACGGAGATATGGATAGGGCAGAGCTAGGAACACGAATTTAGTGAGTGTTTCTAAGTTAAAGAATTAAACATGATTTATTTGTACAGTCTGACTTGGAGTTTAGTGATTGATTAATAAGTTAGCAAGTGTGTGAACAATCTTTCACAAATGGTGGCAAGTGGTGGGATGCAACCTTGCAGCGTCTCCCAGGAGTAGTTAAGCCTTGAAGTCTTCAAAGTAATTGGCAACGTTTCCTAAGAGATCGTAACAAAGAGGGTGTAGCAGAAAACATGATGTAGTTAGTTCGCCAAGTCGCATACCTGTATGTGTTCCCGATAAGCAGATTTACAGCGATGGAGCCAACCCATCGAATCAACGTACAGCGAGAACTCTGACTGGGTAAAACTTAGTGTCAATTTCGTAGTGTCTGCTTTCTGTCAGCGCATAGAACGTTCTGATGCGAACAGTCATCAAACGTTCCGATAGTTCCAACGGGAGCTAACTGACAGTGGAAGAATCAAGCAGGGAGGAGATGGCAATAGAGCCATTGTCAGTGAAAGAAATGAAACGGGAGGATAAGTGTCCAGTTACCAACTACGACATGTGTAATTCAACGGGCCATTACACATCTTGACATGTCGCCTGACATGGCAACTCCATGTTGTGATTCGTGAGTGTCGTCGTACAAAAACAAACTACGTTTGCAGAAGAACTCTTTGGAGCTCGGGGTTTCCGCTTGACATTGGCTTAGCTAACAGCCTAGTGGACACTCCTGGCGTTACCAGGACAAGCAATGTGCCACGGGTCACGTCGGGACAGAATTGTCATCAAGAAGGGGAGGTCAACCAGAAGAAGCAAGAGAAGGTCGGCACCACGTCACAATCCGAGAACCGTTCCATTCATGATTGGGAAAACTCCTGTTGTACGATTATAGAACTGATAAAAGACATGATAGACAACTTGCTGGGACTCATTGGATAGCAGAATTCTACAAGGGTATGGACAATCAGATGGCTATGGCGGCGTAAGGTCAGGCAAAATTTGATTATTTGTGTGTGTGTGTAGAGTACAATTATTTTTATTTTTATAACTCTGTCGAAATGTGTAACATGCTTCAGGGCTGGCTTTAGGCATAGGCAAACTAGGCAGCTGCCTTGGGCTTTAGGCATAGGCAAACTAGGCAGCTGCCTTGGGCTTTAGGCATAGGCAAACTAGGCAGCTGCCTAGGGCCTCCGATTAGTCTCATCAATAGTGAGGGCCTCGCACAAGAATATTTCCAACTTTATTATTTATTTTCCCATTGCATTTAAGGCCACCACAATTCACCTTGCCTAGGGCCTCCTATTCCCTAAAGCCGGCCCTGCATGCTTGTGTTTAGCATGTTGTGGGAAATGTTTTGGTTGTTTTGCGTGTCAATTTTTGAAAATTTTATGATGAGGTAGAATTTAGGTTGTACAGGTTGTAAAGATTTATGCACAGTTTGTTTGCTTGATTTGTGTATGTCATTTTATAAGTGTATTATGAGCAGGTGAGCTCCAGCATGGCCAGCGGTCCCATGGTGGACAAAAGAGACGCTTTAAAGACACATTGAAAGCGTCTCTGAAAGCGTTTGCAATAAACCCAGACACGTGGGAGGAAGCTGCGTTGGACCGGTCCACCTGGCGCCAATCCGTCCACGAAGGTGCCAGGACATGCGAGACAAACAGGATCAACGCCGCAGAAAAGAAGAGGCAAGCCCGAAAGGCCCATGCTGTCAACCCTCCAGGAGACAGCCCACTCATCCCATGTCCCTTCTGTTCCCGAACTTTCCGTGCGAGGATCGGTATTGCCAGCCATCTACGCGCACATAGGCAAAACCAGTCTCAGAAACCCTCGGATGACTAGAGTGGTCCTCGTCGATTCGACGGACGAACGGAGATGAGCACGTTGATTGATGTTACAATCTGCCGGTGAAGTAAGGTTGTACTAATGGGAACATTTTGGGGGGGTCATTCTTGTGTGTAAATAATTAATGTGTTATAAGCAGGTTATTTAGCAGTAACATGCTTACAATCGGCCGATGAAGGTTCTGCCGATGTGAAGTCAATTTTTTTTGTTAAGATTTGTGTGTGTCTTGGGTGTATAATGAGCCGATTGATGAATCTGTAAAAAGGATGGCAATTCTATGTATGACGTAATGAGGTACAACTTGACGAAGTTGTGAGTTTATTAGCATTGCTTTTTTTATTTTTTTTATTTTTTTTTTTGACTCTTTGTAATTATGTCATGATGTACATATGTTTAATTGTCTTTTAAGGAGAAAGATGATTTAGATTTCTTTACCCTGTGCATTTATTTTTGTGTTCCTTGTTGTTTTACTGTTTACATTGACAGGGTCAATGTTACTATGGTCATGCGCTTTAGGCCCACTAAAGCGAGTGACTTACATTGGGAGAATTATGAAAGTAGATTTTTTGTGGATTTTGCTGGCGTATGCTGTTACATGAGCAATGATAATGATGAACTGCCTATATGTGTGTTAGTTGTAATGCTTTTACTTGAATTTTTGAGCATGATGAACTGCTTGAAAATGTTGTGCTGTCTTATGCTATTTGATTTATGAAGATGAATTGACAAATTGTGTTTTGTTTGTGTAATGATGGTACACGAACAAGTTAATGATGAAATGAATTGTTGTGCTTGGGTTGTCTCATGCTACGATTTGATTTGTGACAAAGATGAGAAGACTTGTGCTTGGCCTCGGTTGTCTTTTGCTTTTAACATTTGATGAAATAACTATGTTTGTGTTATGTTTTTCCCCATTATGATGACATGAGTATTTTTGCTTTGTTTTTTATGCTATTAATTGATCATGATTATGAATGTCTATGTGTATTTTTATCGTCAGATGCCATTATCTGACGTTACCGTTGTCTGTTAATTTCACTGTTAATAAGATAGATGTACGTAGTTGAGGACTGGAAGAGCGTAGAGAAATTTATGTATTTTTATGATTTATGTGTCTCATGTATTATTTGAGTGTATTTTGAAAAGTGTAGAGATTTTTATCCATTATATGTTTGACATGTAACTTTTGTCGAAATTTTCCCTGCTTATCTTTTGTAAGGTTGCTTTCAATGATGTTGAAAAATTGACCATGTGACTATGACTTGACTGACACACGTTTAGTGGGTTGACGGTACAGCGGGGTAGGAATGGAGTCATGTAGGAATGGTGAGGGCAAGGTTGTGTTGGCGGGAAACACAATAGCCTCTCGGTGTATTTGTTTTGAATTGTTTTGCCAGAGGGTCTTAGTCACTCGAATCCAATTTAAACAAACATATACCGAGATGGTTCTTGATGTCGAGGGCGACATAATTTTTGTACGTAGGGGGAGTGTGTGGGGAATTTAGGGCGGACGACCTAATAGGCAGGTCTGGCGGGTAACCGTTTTGGCGCCACGGGGTCTGGCGAGTGTCCAGAGGCGCAAATGTGACGGGATGGACCATACGTCTAGCCCAGGTGTCATGTATGGTCAGTCAGAGCGACTCGGGTAGGGGATTAGCGACCAGTGATAGATTACGTAAACCCACCTACCCCCGTCTTATCTAATGGGAGGTACTACATGATTGACAGTTGACCTTTGGACGGTGAGAGTTGAAAGGGGTGGTAGTCTCGCAAGAGATTGGTTACGTGAAACAAGCTTGACCGTGTCTTATGAGAGACTGACGGGTATTAAAGGACGGACTCAGTGGGAGACTGGCACACAGACAGACGGAGATATGGATAGGGCAGAGCTAGGAACACGAATTTAGTGAGTGTTTCTAAGTTAAAGAATTAAACATGATTTATGTGTACAGTCTGACTTGGGGTTTAGTGATTGATTAATAAGTTAACAAGTGTGTGAACAATCTTTCACACTACTGTAATGTAGAAGATAGTTAATGCTAATGTTAGATTGTTGCGTGGTGCGCATTATATTGACACATTCTTGGAGTGACTCTAGACTGATTTGCCTTAAATAAAAAAACCCAGATTTTTAGCGCATTTTCGAGAAGTCGAATGCGCTATTGCACCCGTTTTGTCCGTCCGTCCGTCATCACCCTTGATCTCAGCATCCATAAGTCCTAGACCCATGAGGTATATATGTTTTTTGTATGTCCTGACCTGCCATTTGTGCATCAACACTCAGTTACTCGATCCGTTAAAAAACCCCGTTAAAACTACCAAAAAATATTTCGAATCGAGAGGTAACACTAGCGCAGGGAACGGCCGCCATTGCCGGAAGTCGAATACATAATCCAACAGGCATTGAAGAGTGGTGCGAAAGGGTGCAAAAGAATTAGTTGTTTTTTTTTAGTTTACGTCATTAGAATATGTGTAAAAGTTTAGAGAGTTTTACGTCATCATTTGTGGTAACTTGTAGTTAGATTAAAGAGAAAATATTTTTTTTTAAATGTAAAGAAATGACTTTTAAATTTAAAAAATGTCAGGTATATTCATTACACAAGAAAATTCATAAAAATATGTCTAAAATCTAAACACAATTACTGATAACTACATAATTCTGATATCTAACATAAGTACTGATACATAATACGAAAATGCGCTAACACGTCCTGAATTCCAATAGGGACCAGGCTTAACATGATTTTTTTTATTTGGAAATAGCGTTTAAATACTCATTCGAGTTTTTATTAGATCTAGAATGTACTTTTTTTTTTTTTCAAATAAATTGTTTAAAATCGTAAAGAGAATTAGTTCTATTAGCTGTAATCTATTTCATTACAATAACAGACTCTTTGAAAAGGAAACACATAAACCGTTCAATTTCAAAATATTCTTGGGGGCTCAATGAGCCCCCAGAATCTGTCATTCCGAGAAAGGGCGCAGACTTTGTGTCATACCCCCGGGTGCAGATGACCCTAGCTGCGCCATTGCAAGGTGCATTATTTTGGTGTGAGGTAAGGTAACGCCATTTTTAGAACCAGGCAGAAGATTCTTAACGGTTCATGTCTTCGTTAAGTTCTACCTCTGTGGAATCATTCGGGATCTTGGTAACAGAAAATATTTATTGAATAGAGTATGAGCCAACCTAAAAAAGACGCAACAAATCAATGAACTTATTGGCAAAAATCCTTTTTCAGCTAGCAAACAAAAAGCAAATAAAACCTATCTGCAGCTCTTTCGTGCGTTTCTTGTTATCAGAGGAGTCACTAGGGTTGGTGTAAGCCGGGGCGGTAGCTCATGGTGTCTGTCAAGATCTCGTTTGTCTATGGTTCTTGTCGAAATCTCAACCACCAACTTGCGTACATAAACTGACTCAAGTCCTTGTACTAAAATGCCATCTTTATTCTCACGAGTGTCTAGTCGTAATATATGTACATGTCTTTAACTATTAGCACAACTCCGTGCACCTTAACTTCAACATCTTATCAGCCCTCGGTCCAAATGACCAACCCTGGGCAAAGCTACATTCCGTCCCGTTGACTCTCTGTGTTCACTTGTCTTCTAATCTCGTTGTCCCATTTCCCCTCACTGCTGAGACACTCCCATTATATATGCGACTCGTCTGGACTGACCCTTGCATGGACTCTGTCCTCTGTTCAGCGCCCCACGTGATAATCGCACACAATACAATCATCCCGTGCCCCTAGTGTTTACCCAGACAAATCGCTTTAACACACAATGATTCTCACACCCCTGACAGTGTCACCCCTCATGACTCAACCAATGGAACTCCTCCGAGGTTCCAGTGCCAAATAACATGAATATACATATCTTTATGTTTTGGTTTCACCCCTTGAGATGGTATTTCTTTTCTTTTTTTTCTAATTGGTTTTCTTGTCGTTTGTTGGGACTCTTTATTATTGTTTTCGCGTTAAAAACGTATTTCATTGTATTTCGTAATCGTTTTCACGGGTGAAAAAAATTTCTAGTTTTTTTTTTCTTCTTTTTTCTCCCATAAAATTTTTAAACAGTAAAATTTTTATATTTTGCTTTCACGCCCCCTCGCCCTGATTATGTAACCCAGGGCGGCCCGCCCACCACAGCCCCCTAGTGATGCCACTGCTTGTTATAATTATTCTTTAAATTTTATTTTAAAACATTTTTTGATTTGATGAACAAACCTTAAATTTTGAATTAGCCAAATACTAAGACTACTAAGAGAGTAAAAAAAATAATATTAGAAAAAATTTAAAAATATAAATTATACGAATATTTTTTTTCCTATTATCATCAGAGAAGAGCGTTTGAATCACGTTTTAGCTCCAAGGCTCACCGGGCTGTGATTTAAATTCAGCAAACAAGATTCCATTCATATGATTAAGGGATCACTGAGTTGAATTTATGTTGGCAAAAGAAAAGACTTTGATTTTCTTTTCATTAGTGCGGTTTCGTGTTTACGTACTTTTTAAAATTATAATTATAATATAACATAAAAAAGCTACATTATTATGCGTTTCGCCTATTTTTCCATGTAATAGAAGCATGAAAAAGACATTTCAAAATATTTTTAAAAAAAAAAATTAACGTTAAATTTAAAAACACAGAAAAAAGGAAGAATGAATAAGAAAAAATAAATAAAAACCATTTAATTATTCATTTGTCTTCTTAATGAAACAAATGATGTAGGCAATTTATATTATTAGCTTGTGGATGGAAAAGTCAAAACAGATTTTTAAAAAAAAATTGAAGGCTAAATGAGCAAAGGAATTATGCTTTAATTCAACTATATTATGATAGGCCAAATTAACAGAGTAAATTTTGATTTAATACAAATATATTATGGTAGGTTAAATGAACAAAGTAATTTTGTTTTAATACAACAATATTATGGTAGTCTAGATGGAATTTTGTGTTTAAAAATAGAAGTGTTCGTTAACATAATTGAACGTTTAAAGTTTTTAAAAAATTATGTATCTACATAAACATGGCTAAGATATTATAATTCCACTTTTAATAGTGGCATGCTGATGAAGTGAACAATGCACTGACACATAGTAAGGCCAATGTCTCGATGATGGAGCAAAAACCAGTGTTGAACTTTCAAGAGACTGGAACTGTGACTACAATGCATGAGACAGCATTACATATTACATGGCAATACTAATGAGTAATTACTTCACTGATATCAATTATATGACAACATTCAAACCTAATCCATTGACATCATCATCAAGTTATCATTTATATTATAATAAATTAATCATTTATAGCATAAAGTAATCATTTATATCATAAATTAATCATTTATATCATAAATTAATCATTTATATCATAAATTAATCATTTATATCATAAATTAATCATTTATATCATAAAGTAATCATTTATATCATAAAGTAATCATTTATATCATAACGTAATCATTTATATCATAAAGTAATCATTTATATCATAAAGTAGTCATTTATATTAGTCACACACGGCTTATTACAATTAGTGTAATTTGTCTACAGGACACAAAGTATAAAACGTGTGTGACGTTATATCCGATGAGTTCCCAAGTTCATAGATGTTTAATGTTGTCTCTAATATTTGTCTGTCCGCAAACAAAAACAGAAAAAAAAAATCATCGAGTGGTGATGCCTAGCGACAATGTCTTAGGAATTTTTTTGTCTGCTGTGATTTAATCTTATACTTTAAACATTAACATCTCAGTCTTAAAATCACTGTGTGCAATGTGTTTTGTCAGTTTTAAAAATATTTTTGTTTTCGTTAGTCAGTGTAAATTTGAATCGTTTTACGTTATTCGTAAATGGGTTTGTCTATCTTTTTTTAATTTTTATTCCTGCTTGCATATTTTAAATACTTGCTCTTGTCTGTTTAGTTCATTCTGAATTTTATAATTAGTTTATTTTTACTTGTTTATTTAGTTATTGGTTTCCTTTACATTAATGTCACCTAAGACCTCGGATGTCCGACTCATCTTTGACCGGAACTACTTTCAGCTTAACAGACGATACGTTGTTTTCCTGCTAATTTAAAGAATTCTTTAGCCGGCCCCTCTAACTTTACACTTATGGCAACGGACTTTTCCGGCTATTGATGCTGCCCTTCGGCATGAGGATATAGAGAAATCCACGTTAAGCCGTTACTTTGTGTATGCGTACATCATAGCTTTAACTTGTTTCTCATTAACCCATTTATCGTAACAATAATCTACGAATTCTTAGATTTCAGTATTTATACGGAATAAAGAACTTTATTTGAAGTCAATTAATTCTTTTTCAAACTTAAAGAAGACATTCTTAAATCAATTTTACTTATACTTTTATATTTTATCATTTTTTAAAAAAATTTTTTTAGCTAATAAAAACTTGAGTTTTTTTATTGTCGTAAATTGGCAATGGGGCCGTCCATAAATGACGTCAAGTGATGTTCGCCGATTTTTAACCCCCTCTCTCCCATAATCACACTTCGTTACAAAAACGTCACAAAGCTTTGACACCTCCACCCTAAAAGCCATATTTTCTTATTGAAAACATTAAGTTGCAAATAAATCTTTTGTCAATTAAATATGTAGATCTATTAGGTATTAGTCTAAACTCTAATATCGTAAAACGTGTGAAGCCGTAGAAAACGTCATTAAATAAATTTTTAAAAAATCAAATATTAAAGTGGAAATTTTATTTAAAGTTGTTCATTTTTTTGCGACGTCACATTTTTTAAACACCATCTCCCCTCGTCCCAAAAGTGTTTCCCCCCCCCCCCCAATTTGTGCGTGACGCTATTTATGTCCACCCCTATACAGTTTAACAATGAAAAAATACGTTGGAAAGTTGAAGGCTACATCTGATATAAACGACAGACAGACACATGTGTAATCTTTCCACAAAACATTGCTAACAAAGCCTTTTTGTATGCACGGCAACGCTGGGAGGTGAGGGCCACTGAAAGCGTCACTATTGTAAGGAATAACATTTTTTTTTAAAAATGAAGCTCCATTGATACATTTATTATAGTCGCCTCAATAAAGTTTATTTCAATCTTGTGTTTTCTGATAACAGCGAGAAGATTTTTAGGCACAAACAGCCAACAAAGTACTAATTGGTCTGATTAATGTCAACTTATAGTTCAGGATTAGTCGATTTGTGGCCACGTGACACAGTGGTCGAGTTACATGCGCGCTCGGCTGGCGTTACGTCGGCCACAGGCTAGAAGTTCTGCCATGCGAAGGCGTGGAAAGGGTTTCACCCGAATCCACCCAGTTCTGCATGGGTACCTGTCTCTAGTTGGGCTTGGAATTGCGCGGAACCCTGATAGCCGTGCCAATAGACCAACATGGTCTGTGAATTCCGCGTGATTTGCCAACAGACCCGCATCGTCTGCTGACGCAATTTTCTTCAGTATAGAAGGAGCATCTGTATAGACAAGACAAGCCATGTGGTCCGCTACAGATTTTTAAAAAAATTACGAGGCCCGCCAAGACATTCAGAAAACCTTCCTTGAACTGATGTTAGCTTCATGTCCGCGACTGAAAGTCCATTACAGCGGGTACTTCATTGCGCGTGCGCAGGGAGTGTAAATATGCACTTTTCCGGTTTGTCAGTTTCATATTCAGTTTTCAATTTGCTCTTTACAACAGTAAAATATTTAAACCTCCAAAACCAGTTGGGAGGGGGTATAAACCCTCCTAAAAAGCGTAAAGTGGTGATGAATCACGTGTGTTTATGGAAGAATGGACACACAAATATTTCTTTGGTTATTACATTTTAAACTGTGCGACTCTCCTCTAAAGTCCGCTACCACATAATGACCCCCGAGTCAAAACAATTGTCCACCCCTGTCATACATGAATATAGGGTAAGTGAAAGGTAATGATTTAATATTTGCATACTTCGACTCTCCATCTACGGATAATAGCAGTAGAAATTAGACATGAAATAAAAGCACTCTATACATTTTCTAAAGATCTTTTCGTTAAGAAAACAGTCAATAGTAAAATTATTAATTTTAAAACAGAAAATTAGTCTACAGATAGCACTGCTATCTGTAGACCTCTGTACAATTCTATACATAGGTGGGTCTGTGGCCGTTCCCGTCAGACTGTAATGCAACTAGCTCTATATCAGAATCAAGTGAGTCACCGTGATTCAGTACAGCCGATTCTGAAATGTCCCTGCGCTGCCTCGTCATAATGAAATGACATGAGTTATAATTGTTAACACACTCAAGTTTATTATAATTACCATTTTCCTTTAGAGCTAGTTTTTGTGAATTTCCCAGCACTCTTTTATTAGCTTGAAGGTTGCTGACCTGCGTGTGTTGCTGGTTGTAATACGTCATGTTATACTTCCCTCTGTCTTTGCTGCTCAGTTTGCAAGTGTGAAATGACTGCTTGAATGCAGCCCTAAAGTTTGAACTCAGGAGTCCGTAGATGACTGGGTTGCAAGCGCTGTTCAAGTACATAAGTATGCGACTGGTGTTGACAAGGTTGAGGAAGCCTTCTTGTCCCAAGTTGTTAAAATCACTGTCCGTAGCAAACAGCGTCCAAACCTGCATGCAGCGTAGAGGGAGCAAGCAGATGAAATAGGTCAACATGACCGCCACCATCATCTTGACCACCTGGCGTCTGCCAGCGAAGACTCTAGAGTTTGAAGTCTGGTTTAGGTCAGAGCGGCTGGCAGAACTGAGGGTCCGAGAAGCGCTTTCAGAAGATGGGATCGTGCTGGTAGCGATGGTCAGAGAGATGGCTGTGTACATGATGGTGAGGAGCACCAAAGGTAAGGCAAATAACACTATAAAAATAAATATAATGTAGGCTGTGTGCATCTCATTACTGATACCCTTCACTATGCAAAAGTCTGCCAAACTTCCATCCATGTATGTTTTCACCTGCAAGATAGAAGGGGAAAACACCAAATAATGGATTACATTTAAGAAACTACGAATAGGTTGCAATATTGTTTTTATGTAAGGCGCAGTTTTAAAAACTTGACATAAAACAGTGGAACCTCTTATAACGAGCACCTCTCAAAACGAGAAATTCACATAACGAGCCAAACAACTGTTACAAAGGTGCTCCCTTAACGAGCGATATTTCGTATAACGAGTTACGCAAAAATTTGAAGTCCCCCTTTCCGGACATTCATTTGTAAAGCGAGACTTTCGTGCCGATGTGTCTGTGTTAACCACTCGGTCTATAAGCGTTTGTTATTGTGTGCTATCTCCCGTTTTTACAACAACAAAAAATTATTCAGACTGTATTTGTATTTTTTTTTACACCTATGCTAAAATGTCTTCAAAAAAAAAAAATAAAAATAATAATAATAAAAAAATAATAAAAAGAAAAAACAAGAAGACGATCATATGAGAAAATAAAACTATTCAAAAGAAACGTAAAATTATTGAAAGCCGAGAACAAGGTGTGAGCCTGGCTTATCTAGAGCACACATTCAATCAATAAATATATAAAAATGTGCACTATTCTCAAGAACAAAAACAAAATTATAAATAATTTCTCCATCAATCTCATGCCATAGCCGATGACGCGAGATTATCGTTTAAACCGCTAAAATCATAGAAATATGTGTTTGTGTGTATAATCTAACCTATTACCATTACTTTTTTCAGTATATATTGCTCCAAGTTAAATGTGTTAATGTTTTTACAGTTACCTCTGTGCCATAGAAGATAGCAAAGGGCAAGGTCGCCACACAAGACAGGATCCACACCAATGGAATGAGAATACTCTCGGAGCTCATTTTCCCCACGCATGTTTCGCCCATAGGATAACAGATAGCATGATATCTCTCGAACCCAATGGCGAGTAGCGTTAACACAGAACAATGGTGGGCTGCATTCTCTGAGAACACGACTACTTTACCTGGGGAAAAAGAAAGATTCAACATTGTCAACATTACAACATTAATAATTAAACGTATCTTTAACTATTTGTTTCAGCAGCTTTACTGCAAAAGTAATAGTTATTTAATGTTGCTACATAAATAAGTATATAGTATTTATATACATACTTTTCATTGCACGAAAGTATACCATAGGTAAATGTAAAGAACATCATAAGTAAAAGCCAAGAAAACCAAAATTTCGTATAATAAAGTAAAAAGGTAACTGAACATGCTCAAACTAGTTTCAAAAGAAATTGCACATTATTTTTAATTGAAATTAAATTCTACAACTAACACATATCTCAACGTTTCTAATTTCGTTTTTAAATTTTAACAATGCAGTTAACATAGATTTAATTAATAAGGAATAAACCAGCGAATAATTGTATCGCAAAAAAACAAACACTTCTATGTCAGCATATTTCATAATGATCATAAATCTTCTTGCCATCTGAATAGACAATGTATCTAACGAGCCAAGATTCAATGAAGGCATAACAAGGCAATGAAGCAGCAATAATATGGTATGAATTAATGTGATTAAATTTGCTTCACGTGCCGTAGTTGCATAAATCTAATGCTACCAAGGATCTTTTGTTTGTTTGAAAGCCAAGAATTGAATCTGAGCTAATCTCATCAGTGAGTTGTTTCATCTTGATAAACATTTATAATCACAGTCTTACGAAGACATGTTTCATGAGCCAATGAGATATTTCCTTAAAATACCTTGTCTCTTAGGTAAAAAAATAAATAAAAAATAAATAAATAAATAAATAAAAACAACAACTAAGAAGTTGTTAAAATAGTATGTCCATTTAATAATATTATTAATAAAAATATTTTTGTTTGGAAATAATTTTTTGTTTCAGTGAAATCTTTTACATATTTTAGTTGTCACACAACGTAATTGTTATATACTCATGTGGATTAATTGGAGTGCTTCCGGGTATAATTGAATCGTGTTTAGTCTTTTATATCACGTAGATGACTTTTAAGGAACTTTCTCGCATACGGCTGAAAAGAACTCTTTTTAAATTTTATATGACATAAGTTACATAAACGTGTTTGGATTATTTTGACATATACTATTTTTCACACGCTGTTTTCGAAGTGCGTGATTGTACCTTACAAGAAACTGTAGCAGTTTTAGAATATCACCAATACTTATACAAGTATTGGCCTCTGTGCGCCCATGAAACTTCCCATTCTTGACGCAAGGAATATAATTATGTTCATAAAAAGATCTTCAAGCCACTCCCCCTCCCCGCCCCAGTGTATAAAGTTGTGTAAGAAGTTGTGTATAAGCTGAAAATATAATATAAAACACCGTGAGATTACACATGGCCAGACTGTCTCAAAGTGTCAAAATTTCTTACACCCCCTGACCCCCCCCCCCCGTCTCCAAGTGTCAAACTTTCATACACCCCCTGACCCCCTCCCCCGTCACAAAGTGTCAAACTTTCTTACACCCCCTGACCCCATTTCTGGAGCGTGAGGTTACACATGGCCAGACTGTCACAAAGTGTCAAACTTTCTTACACCTCTGCCCTTCCCCCTTTTCTGGAGCGTGACGTTACACATGGCCAGACTGTCACAAAGTGTCAAACTTTCTTACACCTCTGCCCACCCCCTTTTTCTGGAGCGTGACGTACTTTATAGACGGCCCCTTGTGAATTAACTTGTGTATCAAGTTGTGTATTTAATTGGAAATATTTATTTTCTGAAATTTAAACAACTTGTAAAATATTAGCTACAGTTTAGCATGACATCAGAATTTCAATGGCTTAAATTTTCTACAACATTTCAAATGTTGTACATGTCTTTAAATTCTGTTGTAATCCACTTGTTTTATGTTATGCTACATGTTTTTATGTAATGATACATGTTTTTATGTTATGATACATGTTTTTATTATGATACACGTTTTTATGTTATGATACATGTTTTTTTGTTATGACACATGTTTTTATGTTATGATACACGTTTTTATGTTATGATACACGTTTTTTTGTTATGACACATGTTTTTATGTTATGATACATGTTTTTATGTTATGATACATGCAGTGGCGTAGCTAGGGTCATGTGCGCCCGGGGGCAAGACACAAATTCTGCGCCCCTTGACGGACTGAAAAATTCTGGGGGCTCACTGAGCCCCCAAGAAAAATTTGAAATTTTACGGTTTATAAGCTTCATTTTTTTGAAGCAAATGATATTTTAATGAAATACAATACAGACTAATAATTCTCTATACGATTATAAACAATTTATTTGAAGAAAAAAAAACTCTACTAATTATACATGACTCGAATAGACATAATTTAAAATAAATTGATCTTCCTTGATTTGAATGTCGTACGACTCGCTGTTAAAATTGATATTCTCAAGTGTTCTCTTTCGATGCTAAGGAGTGCAAGATCATCCAGACGATCTTGATACATTGAAGCTCGTAATTAAGACAAAATAAGGTTTACTTTGCTGAAGGACCGTTCACAGCTTTTAGTTGAAACAGCAATTTTTTTAGAAGTATTTGAAGTGAAATGCGCAGATTCGGAAATACATCATCTCCATATGAAACAATAAAATCGAGAAGATAAAAAGTAGATACCAGTAGAAATTCAGTCCGGGTATTTAGCATCATTTTTAGTCTTTGATTTCTGTACACAATTCGTAGAAATTAGCAAAATCTAAGCAATTATAATGAAGCGTATCGACTTTTGTTTCAGCAAGAAGAGATTTGACGTCTAGTAACTAGTAAAAATCCAAATTT
>MUZC01004441.1:525060-572263 GCA_002072015.1 Radix auricularia | reverse complement strand
TGACAGTGTTGACAGTGTTGACAGTGTTGACAGTGTTGACAGTGTTGACAGTGTTGACAGTGTTGACAGTGTTGACAGTGTTGACAGTGTTGACAGTGTTGACAGTGTTGACAGTGTTGACAGTGTTGACAGTGTTGACAGTGTTGACAGTGTTGACAGTGTTGACAACACTAAAAATAGAATTCTTTAAAAAACGGCTTCTAAGATTCAGACTTGGGACTTTAAATATAGCAGAAGTTAGGGCGCCTGAGGTGACAAGCGGCGGGGGCGCTCCTTCTGGGTGTCATCTTTATCTATTTATATTGAGAGGGGTGGGGTGGGGGCAGGGTAGTTAAAGAAGGATGAAATAACTTTATATTCTGAGAGTGGTTGCCATGAACAACGTCACAAACCCCTAGCTTAGATTTCGAAACCATACTTAACTAATGCTGTTCATTTTCTTATTAGGTTGTTTGAAAATTTAAAAAACACACACACACAAATAACTTTATTTACTAGAAACATGTTCTAAGATGAAAACGTAATTAATTCTAAGTTTATAAATGTATATATGATTAATTTATTTATTTATTAATAAAAAGTATGTATAGAGACATGCTTTCAGAGGGAAAAAATGTAATCATCCCTTACTTTCGACTACAGTAACCAAAACAAACAACAACAAAAGAAACAAATGGCTTTGAAATGGCCAAAGGTAATCTCTTAAACCTGATCATCAAGGATCATCATAACTCGTATCCTTGAGAACGTAATTGATACTATGGTTGCGCTTATCTCAGTTGAACCTCAGTAATAATGTTTTCATTTCAGATAAATCTTCGCAGTCGTTACTTCAAGAAAGTCCGTCGATGCCCTGAATGGGACACAAAATCAAGACTTACACCATTACCAGTGTGGCACTGTTCATAAATCATTGAATCCACCGAGCCATAGTTAACTCTTGAGTTACAGTTCATGAAGGGTGGCTTAGTATTGGCCCTACGCATGTAAAGAACTGCGTTTTGGGAAAGTCCCAGGCCTAAGCATAGAAATGAGTTTAAATGTTTGAAGAATGAATCAGCTCATCTGTAACGATAGCCACGAGGTTATGCCCCCTACTTACTCCCGATAGACTTTATTCTATACATGCTTTATTTTTACAGGTATAAATAGAAGACTAGGAACAAACGATTTCAGTCACCACCAATGTTCCATTTAAGCTGAGCGGCCACGCAGCCTCGCAGATATCTGATCAACGCCGCGCAGCAGTTAAGAATTTCCGCGGAGTAAAATTGGTAAAATATAGCACAAAAATGGTTTCTGTGCAACTTAGCCAACGAGATTTTTTACTTTTCACATGAACTAACCAATCTTAGAGGTAACATTGGTCACCACATGAAGAAAGTGTGCAGGGATGAGTACTAGAGACACATGTCAAGGACAGTTGGTGGTTCAATATCAGCATAGAAATGATTAACAGAAAATGAGAGCTTTAAATTACGATTGCGTCCATATCTAATGTCTGCACAGATGAGCATGCTTTAGGTTGTAGCCTTCTAATTAATAGGGAAGATTCATGTTGGACGGCAAGGGAGATGTATAAATCTGTTGACAAAACTAAGACTCGAATAGCAAATCTCTATAATATAAATAATTTAGAAAATTAGATCCATTGAAAAACGGTGGAACCTTTCATAACGAGCATCTCTCATAATGAGTAATTCGCATAATGAGCAAAAATGTGGAAAAAGTTGCTCACTTAGCCAGTGGCATTTCGCATAACGTGTTACGCAGAAAGGGGAAGTCCCCTTTTTCCGACATACATTCGTGAGCTGGGACTCCCGAGCCGATGTGTCCGTGTTTAGAACTCGGTCTGTTAGCGACAGTTCGAGTATTGTTTTCGTTGTGATCGCGCGTTTTCAAAAATTATATAATTAGACAGTATTCACATTTTTTTAATGTGCAAAGTGTAATATCCTGTGTTAGAATGTCTTAAAAAAACAACCCAAGAAGACAATCACAATTGTCAAGAACAAAATTAAGGAGATGAATGCTTCAAAGGGAGTTTGAAGAACGCTTAAGAAACCGTCACGTATTCTTGATGATGTTGAGAGTTTGCTTCTAATATGAATAAACGAAAAACGACTATAAGGCGACACTATTTAAGAAAACATTATTTGTGAGTAGGTGACACTTATTTTGTTTCAAATCTAAATTATATTACAACTTGTTACACTCCTTAAAAATTCATAAGTAATTTGACTTGAAATAAATGTTATTGGAATATGAATATTTTTTTCAAAATGGAACGAATTATCGAATTTAATTAACATTGATTTAGATGGGACAATTTAACGAGTGTTGCGCTTAACGATAAGATCTTGGAACGAATTATGCTAGTTATGAGAGATTCCACTGCATACGGTACAAAGAAAGACTGGGAAATATGAAACGAAAAATTCCTACCACTCCAGGGTGTCACAAACCAATCAAAAATGTTTCCTTTATGTGCGTGGCAGACGAACTGGTCAACTTCCTCCTATCCTCATTGTTTGATGGTCAACAGACAGCGACATGGACGGTTACTGATCGGTCGATAAAATGGCTTATTCTCTTGAAACCACTTAAAAGCTCGCTTCAACAATTTCCTATAGTTCCCTACATGTTGCCTGATACGTAATGACATGATTCAACAATGTCCAATGCATGCCACCAGATATCCTGACTGAGACGATAAAATGTCGTTTTACAACAATTCGTTTTCCAGCGCAAAATTTTCTAACACAATTTCGTATTTTTTGCAGTCTCCGGAGAAATTGTACGACGTTGTAAGATCTTATGAGCAAAAAAGAACGATCTACAACATTGACCGGAAGGAGGGAAGTAAGCACGCAAAGGGTCAAAGAGTATTTTAATTTTATTTCAAACAAGAAAGTGAGAACACAGAAGGCACCGTCTAAAGACCAACTGAAATCAGCATAAGAAATGGTCTCTATTTACCCAGACAAGTTAGAACTGTCCACAGTGGATCAAGACGCACAGTGGACCTTCTTTCCCTAGCACTGAAAGCAGAATTAGGTTAGCAGAAGTATTCCTGATGCAAAAACGGCCCTCTCAGAGCTGTCTGGGATACTACAGACCGGCCAGAAATAAAAAAAAAAGTTAATAACGGACTTTCTATGGACAGAATACTTTTAAAACACGTTTGTTACATCTTCTTTTCAAAAACAAAAATTGACAAGGGACATTTTTTTCAGAAGTTACAATTTATAAATTTTTCAACCGTAAATGTTAAATAAAAAATAATATTTTATTAAAGAGTTTCATGTTCGTGTTTTTAATGTTTACTTCCCCTAAAACTAACTATCCATTCAAAACTATAACAATAACTTATTTAAATTCTCACAGTGTCTCTCACCTGGAATCTTAAATCATTCATTAAAATAAATATCCTAACTCACCTAGCATAGTGTTTTTTCAGTCTTAGCCTAATTGGTCAGTCATCAGTTAATTGACAATTGCAAGCTTTCATTAAAAAACCCTCAACATTTTGATCCTTCTGTAAAAAGTACAAATCAACCACGATTGCGTTGTGGGTCAAGTCTGACACAGCATACAGGACTGTTCCGAAATTCGCATGTATTCCTATTTTTCATTCACACAAGTGTTCATCTGATCCTGGTGGATATCCTGTAGCACTGAGCTGAAATGATTGGTTGCAAGAGGAAGGAAAAGCTTAACTATGATCAACTTATTTAGTTGCGCTTTTTAATACAGAAACTATTTTTTTATTTGAATGGCTTCCTTTTATCGCTTGTTGTGTTAAACTAACATCGCACTACATGCCACAGTTCATGAGATGTCAGTACACAGAACGACTTCAGTAACCCGAGGGACCTGCCAGAGACGGAAGCTGTTACAGCAAAGACAGACATTACAATTTGAAACTTAATGTTAATTATTTATCGACTTCTTCAACGGTTAATGATTTGATCAGTGAACAACTGGGATAGCTTACAAAGACTTTGTGATGGTCTACCATAGACTTGGTGATTATCTACCATAGATTTGGTGATGCTCTACCATAGATTTGGTGATGTTCTACCATAGACTTGGTGATGGTCTACCATAGATTTGGTGATGGTCTACCATAGATTTGGTGATGGTCTACCATAGACTTGGTGATGGTCTACCATAGATTTGGTGATGGTCTACTACATACTTGGTGATGGTCTACCATAGACTTGGTGATGGTCTACCATAGATTTGGTGATGGTCTACTACATACTTGGTGATGGTCTACCATAGATTTGGTGATGGTCTACTACATACTTGGTAATGGTCTACCATAGATTTGGTGATGGTCTACCATAGACTTGGTGATGGTCTACCATAGATTTGGTGATGGTCTACTACATACTTGGTGATGGTCTACCATAGATTTGGTGATGGTCTACCATAGATTTGGTGATGGTCTATCATAGACTTGGTGATGGTCTATCATAGATTTGGTGATGGTCTACTACATACTTGGTGATTGTCTACCATAGATTTGGTGATGGTCTACCATAGATTTTGTGATGGTCTACTACATACTTGGTGATGGTCTACCATAGACTTGGTGATTGTCTACCATAGACTTGGTGGTGGTCTACCATAGACTTAGTGATGGTCTACCATAGATTTGGTGATGGTCTACCATAGACTTGGTGATGGTCTACCATAGACTTGCAGATGGTCTACTACATAGTTGGTGATTGTCTACCATAGACTTGGTGATGGTCTACCATAGATTTGGTGATGGTCTAACATAGACTTGGTGATGGTCTACCATAGATTTAGTGATGGTCTACCATAGATTTGGTGATGGTCTACCATAGACTTGGTGATGGTCTATCATATACTTGGTGATTGTCTACCATAGATTTGGTGATGGTCTACCATAGATTTGGTGATGGTCTACCATAGACTTGATGATGGTCTATCATAGACTTAATGATGGTCTACCATAGATTTGGTGATGGTCTACCATAGACTTGGTGATGGTCTACCATAGACATGGTGATGGTCTACTACATACTTGGTGATGGTCTAACATAGACTTGATGATTGTCTACCATAGACTTGGTGATGGTCTACCATAGACTTGGTGATGGTCTATCATAGACTTGGTGATGGTCTACCATAGATTTGGTGATGGTCTACAACATACTTGGTGATGGTCTACCATAGACTTGGTGATGGTCTACCATAGATTTGGTGATGATCTACCGTAGACTTGGTAATGGTCTACCACAGACTTGGTGATGGTCTACCACAGACTTGGTTATGGTCTACCACAGACTTGGTGATGGTCTACCACAGACTTGGTGATGGTCTACCATAGATTTGGTGATGATCTACCGTAGACTTGGTGATGGTCTACCACAGACTTGGTGATGGTCTACCACAGACTTGGTTATGGTCTACCACAGACTTGGTGATGGTCTACCACAGACTTGGTGATGGTCTACCACAGACTTGGTGATGGTCTACCATATACTTGGTGATGGTCTACCATAGATTTGGTGATTGTTTACAACATACTTGGTGATGGTCTACCATATACTTGTTGATGGTCTACCATAGACTTGGTGATGATCTATCACAGACTTGGTGATGGTCTACCATAGACTTGGTGATGGTTTACAACATACTTGGTGATGGTCTACCATAGACTTGGTGATGGTCTACCACAGACTTGGTGATGGTCTACCATAGACTTGATGATGGTCTACCATAGACTTGGTGATGGTCTACCACAGACTTGGTTATGGTCTACCATAGACTTGGTGATGGTCTACCATAGACTTGGTGATGGTCTACCACAGACTTGGTGATGGTCTACCACAGACTTGGTGATGGTCTACCATAGACTTGGTGATGATCTATCACAGACTTGGTGATGGTCTACCATAGATTTGGTTATGGTTTACAACATACTTGGTGATGGTCTACCATAGACTTGGTGATGGTCTACCATAGACATGGTGATGATCTATCACAGACTTGGTGATGGTCTACCATAGACTTGGTGATGGTTTACAACATACTTGGTGATGGTCTACCATAGACTTGGTGATGATCTATCACAGACTTGGTGATGGTCTACCATAGACTTGGTGATGGTCTACCATAGACTTGGTGATGATCTATCACAGACTTGGTGATGGTCTACCACAGACTTGGTGATGGTCTACCACAGACTTGGTGATGTTCTAACATTTCAGGTTTTTTTTAAAATCAAAATCTGCGAGTCTACACATGAATGTTCTTTTTATTTCAACATATAAGCGTCATCTACAGAAACTCAATGTCCAATGAAATGTCCAAGATTAATTAGAAGCTAAGTAACATCTTGTGTATCTATTTATGACTAAAAATCTATTAACCTGTATGGAAATTTGTTGATTTTAATGTTAAAATATTGCAAACCGTATTAAGTTTATTAAAATTGTTGTAAAAGGCCGGAGGACAATATCTAAAAAACCTCTCAACTACACTAGAGGAAAACAACGTCGCAGAAGATTCTAGCTTTTAAATCTGAAATGATTAGCAACAGATGGATTGACCTGGTGTCGGAAATAGAACAGTTAAAAATAGGTCACCTGTTTCTCCGAGATCTGTAAACTTGATACAGTTAAAACCCTCGGTCGGCATCCAAAGATTGCTATCTTTAGTGGAAGGAAGAGTCAAACGTAATGTCATCACGAGAAGTTTTTGAGCTTACTCTATGGGTAGTGCTATTTGCATAATCGTCCTTACCAGGTATAATATTTTTGTCTGTAAAGAGGAGTGTTGCAAGCGGGGAAGGCCCCAGGAGGCACAATGTCTTCCTAATCCGCTGGATAGAAGCCTCTTGTAACTTGTGCCAAGCCGAAGAAAATGTCTGGCCATTTATTATCGATCTGTTCCTTACTTCGATCTTTTACTGTTTTTTCACTTTCGTCTTGAAAAATGTCAAGTGTGGTCATCGGCTACTTCTTGATTGATCCTCAGATTATGTGGATCTTTGTATGTGTGTCTTTGTGTGGTTTTTATTTATACGACTTTTATGCGTGTGTCTTTGTGTAGATTTTAATTATAATGACTTTTATGCCTGTGACTTTGTGTATATTTTAATTATATGACTTTTATGCGTGTGTCTTTGTGTAGATTTTAATTATATGACTTTTATGCGTGTCTTTGTGTAGATTTTAATTATATGACTTTTATGCGTGTGTCTTTGTGTAGATTTTAATTATATGACTTTTATGCGTGTGTCTTTGTGTTTATGTCTTTTTAGGTTTGTGCCTCTGTAGCTCATTTACACGAAGGAAACACGTTTTTCTTGTTTACGTCTCCATGAATCAAAGGAGGCGATCCTGGCGTATTTCTTTTTCTCTTATTTCGTTACTTAAAACAAGGGAACTGACCTTACGTAGCTGAGTCAAAAGGGCACTGACCAAGTTTAGCTGAGTCAAAGGGCACTGACCAAGTGTAGCTGACCCAAAAGGGCTCTGACAAAGTTTGGTTGAGCCAAGAGGGCAGTGACCAAGTTTAGCTGAGCCAAAAGGGCACTGACCAAGTTTAGCTGAGCCAAAAGGGCACTGACCAAGTTTAGCTGAGCCAAAAGGGAAGGGCACTGACCAAGTTTAGCTGAGCCAAAAGGGCACTGACCAAGTTTAGCTGAGCCAAAAGGGCTCTGACCACGTTTAGCTGAGCCAAAAGGGCACTGACCAAGTTTAGCTGAGCCAAAAGAGCACTGACCAAGTGTAGCTGACTCAAAAGGGTACTGACCAAGTTTAGCTGAACCAAAAGGGCACTGACCAAGTTTAGCTGAGCCAAAAGGGCACTGACCAAGTTTAGCTGAGCCAAAAGGGCACTGACCAAGTTTAGCTTAGCCAAAAGGGCACTGACCAAGTTTAGTTGAGCCAAAAGGACACTGACCAAGTGTAGCTGACCCAAAAGGGCACTGACCAAATGTAGCTGAACAAAAAAGGGCTCTGACCAAGTTTAGCTGAGCCAAAAGGGCACTGACCAAGTGTAGCTGAACAAAGAAGGGCACTGATCAAGTTTACCTGAAAAAAAAAGAGGAAATTTACCAATTATAACAGAACAAAAAGGGAATGGACATAGGGTAAATGATCATTACGTACTTTATTTACTTATTGAGAACATTCGGACCTATTTAAGTCGAACTTTCCTACGTCCAAAACCTCCCTTTATCGAATTAATTGTTAGGTCCCGGCCAAATTCTGCACACATTACGTCATTTCACAAACTTGAAAATACCCGTAGCTTGATTTTTTTTCGGGCCCCTTTGAGTTCGACTTAGAGAGGCCCAACTTTATAATCTGAAAAATTCTGACTTAAATACAAATCGACCATTTCGTTTCTTCTAAGTGTAGGAAATCCCTGGACAGTAAAAACTATTTCGATCTCACTGACCAGGAAGCTGTACGTGGAACAAAACGAGTCTTGTCTATGTCAGTGACACCTGATAAATTTGTCACGCGCGATGGCGGATTAATATTGCATTGGGTCACTGGCTGCAATTCCAACTGTAACCTTTATTATACAATAGATTTAGTTTGGGGCCTTTAATCATTGGAGGCGACTGGCTTAAGCCCAATCAGCACCCCCTTAATCCGCCATGTTGTCACGTGATTAGTGGTCACCAAGACTACAAGACTCTAATCGTTCGTTCACATTTATCTAGATATGTATAGCTGCAATATTCTCCAGTTAACAAGGAGCGTCTGTCAGATATGCGATAAAATAGAATTACGGACACTTCGACCCCGGACGATTCGACCCCAGGACATTTTGACCCCAGGACCATTCGATCCGGGTCGGTATGACCACGGACGAATCGACAACCAGGAGGTTTCAACACCGGACGTTTCGATCCTATCGTGTCTACACCGTGAAATGTTTTTTATTCTCTTTTTATTTTATGTTTTTTAAATTTCAAGTTTTTTTATTGGTTGATGAAAGGTTTTCACTGTGATAAAAAAAAATGCAAGTTTTATTTTTAATTAATTTTTTTAAAGGTGTCGGCCTGCTGAATCTGGCAGACGCTGAAACCATTGCAAACCGCGCCCTCTCATTTACTTCCGTTTTGTTGTGTTCATTAGCACGAGCACATGGCTATCGCAAAAATGCTAATTTTATTAAGACGTACAAAGTTGTCAGTATTTAAAGTTAATAAATTTCAATAGTTAATGCCGCCGTCTAGCAGACAATGAAATCAGTGGCGGATTTAGCTTTGTCTGCGTGGGGGGGGGGGGGGGCAGGAGAATTTCAGGGTGGCGCCGCAAAATTTTACTAATATTCGAGCATTGGGTAAATACTAGGGCTGTTAACGATTAATTTAAATTTAATTGTTAACTTGTGAAATAATAACGATTAATTAATTGTTAATTTCGATTAAAGCCAAAAATTTTAATTTTATGATGTCATAAGTAACACTTACTTCAAGTTCTTGTTGAAAATCTAAATAACGATGGCATGTCTCCTTTATATATTCCATACAGACCTGATGCCATTTATTTTTCAGTCAAGAATGGTAGAAACTCTTTAAGTCGTAGCTCACTAGATAGTGATGGACGTTGTGATGCATAAAAATCTTTGAAGTTATAATATTCAACGATTGCTTCTTCTAGGTTAATGTGTTTGTAAATTTTGCATAAACTTCGAAGAGGATCTTTATTTCCTTACAACAATTGTGATGGATAAATACAATAGAAATAAATAGCTGTGCCCCTAAAGTCATTAAATCGATCATCTATTTATTTTAGAAGTGTATCCAAGATAGTGAAGTACGTTTCAGATTTAAAACTGTTAGTTGGATCATTAGCCCATTCATCTCTACTAAGTTCACCTGCCCTACTTTTATTTTCTGCAATTCGCGTTTCTTTAAATTTTGTTTTTAACATCTAGTTTCGAACAATTTTCGTTAATAAATGATTAGATATCTACTTTCAGAATTTTAAAAAGCTTGATCGCTTCTCATTTCAACAAACTTATTTCTTCCAACATCGATCAATCGTTTTGCAATGGCAATATCAATACTCTTGAGCTGCAAGTGGTTTGATAACATGAAAATATCAACCAACTTTTGTACAAATAGAATTAAAAAAAACTAAAGAATATTTTGTTATTAAAGCAGATTGTCCAATGGCTTCTGCTCTGACACTTCCTTTATGTTGTGTTGATGGCCTTGAATTTATATGTTCTAGAGTGGCTAGAATAGCAGAGACTGATTCAACAACTGCATGATTACTTATGGCCTACGGCTTGACCATCTTGTATCAGAAAGTCATTTCAGTTCAGAGTATCTATTGTTGATTCATATTGAGATTTATGATGTTTTTAAGAGTATGTAGACGTGGTAAACTAGACGTAAATAATGCATACAACCTTTCAGCTATACCAAAAACAACTGTATACATCACTGTTTACGGACATTGTTTCGAGAGTGACCAAATTTAAAACATGGGCACAGCAATGAACATAGATGGCATCGTGTGAAAGTTTGAAGGCCACTCTTAATTCCAGACATCACAGATGCACCATCATATGCCTTTCCTCCTCAGATTGTGATATCACTGTTTCGCTTTTGTAATATGTAGTTCCGTTAGAATGCGGATGCAGCATTGCTGTTTACAAAAGTATAAAAGCTTAAACTATAAATCTTTCCACAACATTTCCTGATTTTGAAACTGAACGTAAAGTGACATCTTATTAATTTTGAAGTTTAATCGATAATTACAGAAAAGAAATGTGAAGACTTAACTTCATTATCAATTACTGCCGATAATTCAGATGCAAATGATTGAATTAAATCAATGTGCACATAATGACTTAAATAAATTTCATTTTTCTTTAAACTCTAGATGACAGTCCAAAGTGGAATCATAGTTGGCTAATAAACTTAAGATTTAACAAATATTTCAAGTATTTCTACAACTATATTTCAAGTATTTCTACAACTACCATCACTAAAGTCTCAAGCAAGAATTTTCTCTGTGTACTCTGAATGACAAACCTTGTTTTGCAAAGAATCAAGAAAAACGTCACGTCTATCATTCGTTTCAATATTTTTCTATTCTTTTCCACTTAGCGACGCTCCTGACTGACCAAATCAGATATTACAGTTTGGAGTACGATATTTAGCAACCCAATATAGTCGTATTGGAGTTTAGTGTTTATTAAAATTTTCGTGTTTAGCAATCTTTTTTCTGCTCTAGTTCCACCATTTTAGTATTCATGAGGGCGTCTCAGGTGGGCGTCATTTTAGACCCAACTGGTGCGCGGGGGGGGGGGCAACCCGCCCTCCCCCCTGCCCTATAGCTAAATCCGCCACTGAATGAAATGCAAGCTACTCGGGCCGTATGACCTGACTGAACGTTACGTCATTGTTTACATTTTGTCCGGGGGGGGGTCATAATGACATGTTACGACGGCTAGACTCAGTGACCACCACAGCACGCCGTGTGCTGGCGAGGGTTATTGGGTGGTTAATAGAGTGAGTGGAGACAGAGAAAATGTAGGCACATTTATAAAGGACTATCTGACCACATTGCCCTTTTACTGTCCGATTACATCGGGGTAGGGGTGGAGTTGGATAGGTTTGAAAGGACTTTCTACCTCAGAGGAATGGCGCCTTTGTCACAATCATGAATGCGCGTTGAATGTTGACTGGTTGTCCGATTATATACAGACGATTTCTACATGTATTCAATTTTTGATAATAATTTTTTAGAATCATAAAATTATTGTAAAATTCTTTTTATTAAAAAATTATTTTTTAAATAATAAAATTTAAAAGGTATGTTTATTTTAAGAAAATAAATAACATTTTTTACCATGTAGATACGAAGGGGTCAAAACGTCCGGGGTTGAAATGTCCTGGGGTCTGAATGTCCTGTGGTCGAACTGTCGGGATCAAAATGTGTCTTCATAGCGTGACCCGTTCATCACTGTCAGTAAACGCATCCAAAATTGTGTCAAAAGACAATCTGCTGAGTGTCTTGTTATTGCTGTCACAATTTTCGTTAAACGTATGGCATTTGGGAATGACGTTTTGGAAGGGCTAACGCATCTTCCTACACGCCATTAGCTACTTGTTTTTGAATCCGCACTCTTTGCATTAAAAAAAAAATCGTTAATATTATCATTATTTCTATGAGGAATTGATGACTTTTGAAATAGACTTATAATGGTATGTAAATAAAACTCCACATATTTATTTTATGGCATCGCTCGGCCCGTGCTAAGAGCAAAAAAGTTTTACCTCAAACTATTTTTTGAATAGATAGATACAATCTAAAGTTAATATTAAATAAGAACGTTGTATATTAACATGGTTCAATTTTTTTTAAAAATGCATTCCGATTATTTCTCAGTCACTGTCATTTAATCCAAATCCGTTATGTTTTATTTTCTTTATTCTTCGAAAAAGAATTATTAAAAGTCATTATCTTAGATATACAGACGCTCCTTCTATGCAGAAGATAATTGCGTCCACAGACCATGAGAGATGATCTGTTGGCAAGTGATGCAGCGGTCACAGGCCACGGCTATAGGGGTTCCACGCATTACCCCTGCCGCCTAACCATTGTCTAGTTAGGTACCCATTCGGAGCTGGGTGACTCGGGGACTCCTAAGTCATTTTTATGGCTCTGTATATGAGTTCAAGTTCATTAATTTGTCGTGTGAACATAATACGAGTTGAAGAGAGCTGGGCCTCTACATAATTTGGCTAAGAGTTCTTCAGATAATCCAAACAAAGAAACCCACGAAAAGACTCGCTCCATGTTTGCGCTTGTATAATACATCTGCCATTGAGTTGTATAACAGTGTGGTGTGCCCTGCCATTGAGTTGTGTAACAGTGTGGTGTACCCTGCCATTGAGTTGTGTACCTTGCCATTGAGCTGTGTACCCTGTCATTGAGTTGTGTACGCTGCCATTGAGCTGTGTACCCTGCCATTGAGTTGTGTAACAGTGTGGTGTACCCTGCCATTGAGTTGTGTAACAGTGTGGTGTACCCTGCCATTGAGCTGTGTACCCTGCCATTGAGTTGTGTACCTTGCCATTGAGTTGTGTACGCTGCCATCGAGTTGTGTACCCTGCCATTGAGTTGTGTACGCTGCCATTGAGTTGTGTACCCTGCCATTGAGTTGTGTACGCTGCCATCGAGTTGTGTACCCTGCCATTGAGTTGTGTACCCTGCCATTGAGAGGCACGATTACCGTGGTTAGTCTACAAACATTTTGTTACGGCTCCAAACAAAAGAATTCTATTATAATTTGTGTGCAATAAATTTAATTTGATTAAATTCTATTAAAACCATTCACTGATATTGAGCAATTTAAAAAATCGGACAGTATCATGGAAATTTTATCAATAACATGCCTTCTTTTAGTTTTACTGTAATTGTTGAATACAATGAAAACAAAATTGTGTGCTCACTCTTTTTTTTAAAAGGCTTCTAGTTGGTTTGGAAGGAAAAAAAACACATCTCACCTCTTTTTTGACGTTTTCCACTTGACATTTATAGTCACCCACATAGAGAAAAACATGTCAAGAATTTTCTCAACTTAGCTTAGTAATGGCATATTCAACTTAAAAGATCAAAATTGTTTTGTTGACGTTAACAATAAAATGTTATTTTATTATTTGTACGCAGCTAAGAACAAGACAAAATTTATTTGCAAAAGTTGCACAGATTTAACATTCAACTTTTATCAACGCCTCGCTTTGTCGGTGTTCCAGTGTAATGATAATATTCCAATGCAATGAGAGGAAAAAACACCCCAAGCGTCTCAAGTTACAAATAACGATGGTAATGGCTGAAATACTTTTTAAACCAAGCTTAATTTAAACAATTATATTTGTATGCATCGAGTACCTCGCCTACCAAGCAGTTTTAATGTTCATGATTCTGCAAATTCGTCTTTTCCATACAATTATAATACTGTGTTATAAAGTTGAAAAACCGTTTGGGGAGGGCAACAGTTCACGACGATTAACAAGACTCTATAAGTATCAATTCTCTTTTCATAAGGCCATGAGTGGGGTCATAGCACCAATACACTGTTCATAACAACAAGACTGGGAGTGTAAGGCAGAAGACCGATCTACGTGGCGCACAGTTGTCAAAGAGGGCGTCATAGTAGCCGAGGAGCGAAGAATGGAGGAGGCTGCAGACAGAAGAGCTAGGAGAAAGGCCAAAACATTTGGAAGCACAGAACTCATGTGTAAAAACTGTGGCAAAGACTGTCACTCAAGGATAGGACTGCACAGTCACTCGAGGAAATGCAACCCAGCCCAACGGTGATGCACCATCGTCTCGCGAGACGGAAGGATGCCGGATAAGACCATGAGTGGGGTCATAGCACCAATACACTGTTCATAACAACAAGACTCTATTAGTATCAATACTCTTCTCATAAGACCATGAGTGGGGTTATAGCACCAATACACTGTTCATTTAAACAAAACTATTAGTATCAATACTCTTCTCATAAGACCATGGGTGGGGTCATAGCACCAATACACTGTTTATTTAAACAAAACTCTCATAAAACACCTATTTATCCGATTAGCTTGACACATGTCAAAATTGACTCCTGATAATTCTCATCACTGTCATTCGCTGTACACATTCCCAATTTCGCCTCTGCGTTGTTGGTTTTCAAACCGAAGATAACAAAATACTCTCATAAATAAAACCATGTACTTTGTGTTTTACAGGATCAGTTCGGTTAAAAGAAAGCATGTTGCCCGGATAAAGGGCCCATTATTTACTACTCTACAATTTTGAATTTGCTAGTTTTTGACTTTGCTCATGGTGGAACAATACGTAACTTAGAAATAATAAGTAGCAATGAATTGAAAATAAATAGTTTCAAAAACTAAAGATAATTCACGAAATTTCAACAATTTACAATTATTTACTGGAATATTTAAACACACTTTACTTGTTAAATGACACGCGAACTTATAATGTGTTTATAATGTGAAAAGTTCACATTATACACGCAGTTCCTTCGGAATTTGAGATTTTAATATCAAACCAATAAATGAATGAAATAAAACCTTTCTAATAATCAAGTATGAAGGTATATACATTCGATAGAATGTATTAATACAACAGTTTAAACCAAACATACTGTATCTACTCTCCTTTATTAAATACCTTAAATTCCAGAACTAACGCAACCAACTTTTCTGCTTATAAAAAATTATTCTCGGTCAACTCCAGAACCCTGCCTTTTATATTTCATGAGAAATTTCAGTCTCACACATTGAGAAATATTGGAATGACAGTCTTTTTTAAATGTATAAGCTACTGGTATAGGAGTTCGTCTAGCATCGTCTTGGTTACTTTCAATGACGACGTGATAACGTTTTCGTTCAGTTCACTCTTATGAACATCACAAGTAATGATCCATAGTGGGGACTGACACAGTTATGCCTCCCCCCGTCTTAACTGATACGTGGTACGAAGAAATCACGTTAATTTTGAAAGAACACATTTGGTCTTCATGATAAACTGAGACGTATAGTCATTTAATGTTGACCAATGGTCAGTCAATGATCAGTCTTCTTGTTTAATTTCAAGAGAAATTTAATTATGATTTATGAATAAAATCAATCTTTTTTTTTCACATATGAACACGTTGCCTAATTGTCTACATTCTTAGTATCTGAAAATACACTCCACAAAATATGGAATATTTAGATAAAATAATAGAGGTTGGCGTGACATTTTGAATTCATTATATCTTAAATATAGCAACATATTTATCATTGATGATGTGCGAATGAGAAAATTTGGCATTTATAGAATACCTATAAAATGTTCGTGTTAAGTAACTGTTGTTAAAATGCTGTTGCCACGATGATGTTTTGACCTTTTTTTTTAAAAACTGCTTTAATATATGGATGAAACTAGATATGTTTATTTGATTGAAAAATTGCAACGATGGTGATCTTCTAGGATAATAAATAGGTGGATAAATGGAGGCAACAAGGTTTAAAGAAAATTAATATTAGATGATATAGAATCAACACAGACAATAATTAACTGAGACTGCTGAATCCCAAATCTATTTATACTAATGAAAGACAAAGTCCTCACTGAATCATCACTAATTATAATGATGATATGACGCTAATGTGTCAGTTGCCATTTTAACTTTTCGAGTGGCTTTTGTCCCATCTTCCACGAATTAGTAACGCTGATTTCAACGCTAACTGAAATTCTATTTTTCCACTGCAGCGAACGGGTATTTTGCTAGTTAATATTATAAACTAAAAGACACCTGTAAATCAATGTACACAAATTAAGGGGTTCAAGACTACTTAACCTTTTACAAATTTTAGATGAAGCCTAATTTTGTTTGGAAACTTATACCAAGACGGGAAAAACAAAACGGTGTGATGAACTAACATTTGATGGGCACACTGTACAATTATTGAAGTGTTGAAATAATGGTCTATGAATACAACACCATAGAGTTATTATGGTCTATGGATACAACACTATAGAGTTATCTTGGTCTATGGATACAACACTATAGAGTTATTATGGTCTATGGCTACAACACTATAGAGTTATCTTGGTCTATGGATACAACACTATAGAGTTATTATGGTCTATGGATACAAAACTATAGAGTTATCTTGGTCTATGGATACAACACTATAGAGTTATTACGGTCTATGGATACAACACTATAGAGTTATCTTGGTCTATGGATACAACACTATAGAGTTATTACGGTCTATGAATACAACACTATAGAGTTATCATGGTCTATGGATACAACACTATAGAGTTATTACGGTCTATGGATACAACACTATAGAGTTATCATGGTCTATGGATACAGAACATTGGTTCGGTTGCGGAGTTGCTTTGAACAGATTGACCCATTTGGTACTTTCAATACAGAAATTTCATAATGTGTAGAAATAGTAGCATGCTTTTCTTAAGATTAAATCTTCAACTTCCTTTATGTTATGTACCTATAGTGTACAAAGATAAACTATTATAGAAAAGGGAATTAAATGATCTTAGCGTATAGAGGTGTAAAGAAAACATTCGGTAAGACTGTAAAATTGTGTGAAGCCTTTATGTTTGTGGACTGTGGTGGTGTTTTTTTCTCTAGTTTTTGAGAAATTAAATTGACAAATGGAAAGGGCAAAAAGGGAAGATCTAGAGGTAATATTATTATTTCATGAAGTACACCACTCGAGACAGTTGTGAAATGTGATAGGAAGGAACACAGATCGAGAAACACAAGTGCTTTGTACTTTAGTCCACTGAATAGTTTCCGGGCGAGACGAATTCGTCTTCAGAGGTTTTGGCTCCGGACCGGGAACTGAAATTCACTCTTGCTTTTCTGGAAACAGCATCCAAACGTGTTATTTACTACAGCCCAGCACGCGACCTCTGTAGTTTGTAAAAGTAAAACTTTAAAGAGATAAACTCCGTCCAGTTAACCCATCTGACAGTAGCCAGTTTACGCCCATACCATCCTTGCATCAATTTTTAAGTTCTCAGCACTGCAGCTATAAATATAGCCGAGAGCTGATTGGCCAGTATGATATGTAAGGATATGTTGAAGTGTATGAAAGTAAGGGATTCCTGCAAGCCGACACTTAATTGCTGCTAAGTTGTCGCCCATCCCTTGTTATTATGTGGAACTGCATAAAATACTGAGTACTTATAGTGTAGCATCTCAAAAGTATTGAAATTTAAATTTAAAATTTGCACCAAAATCAGTGAGGTTTCTAAATATAAGAATACTTATATTTCAATAGAAATACAACCAACTTGTGATTTACGTAATATATCAAAATTAAATAGGATTTTTTTGTGGGCCATATAGGCGTTATACAAGACGGAGCCATGAGCCAGTCACGTGACACTTTCACCAACATAAATATTTTCACATTTTGCTGCACATATTTTTAAGGTGGTGCTGTGGAAAGGTTTGGTGAGTGCCATTGCATTCAATGGATTTTGGCTATCCAAATATTTGTTCTAAAAATTGTTCTTAAGTAAATATTCTGTTCCTTGGATGTGTTTTTAGAAAATTCACCGACACTCTTCTATGGATAAAAATGTGAGCAGTGGATGTTGTTTGTATTACCAGTGTTTAATGTTTTCTGTATTACCAGTGTTTAATGTTTTCTGTATTACCAGTGTTTAATGTTTTCTGTATTACCAGTGTTTAATGTTTTCTGAATCACCAGTTTTTGATGTTGTCTGTATCAACAGTTTTTATCTTGTTTGTATCACCAGTGTTTAATGTTTTCTGTATCATCAGTTTTTGATGTTGTCTGTATCAACAGTTTTTTTATATTGTCTGTATCAACAGTTTTTATCTTGTTTGTATCACCAGTTATTGATGTTGTCCATATCACCAGTTTTAGATGTTGTCCTTATCACCAGTTTTTTCTATTGTGTGTATCACTAGTTTTTTATGTTGTCTGTATCACTAGTTTTTTATGTTGTCTGTATCACAAGTTTTTGATGTTGTCTGTATCACCAGTTTTTGATGCTGTCTGTATCACCAGTGTTTAATGTTTTTCTATCACCAGTGTTTAATATTGTCTAGATCACCAGTGTTTGATGTTGTCTCTATCAACAGTGTTTAATGTTTTTCTATCACCAGTGTTTAATATTGTCTAGATCACCAGTGTTTGATGTTGTCTGTATCAACAGAGTTTGGTGTTGCCATTAGCAACAGAGTTGATGAACGTATATTAAAACCATCAATCATTTTCCGATCTCCGAAATTCCTATGTTTGCACTTGGCGATAACCCCCCAAAAACTAATCAGAAATTTTGTTATCACAACCTTGCTTCAACGACTAGGATAGAGTTGCTTCCTCTGATCAGACAAACCACGAATGACCCGGAGTTTATTATTACTGTAAATATATTTTCTGACTATTGTAGGTATATCGTTTAACTCTTATGTATATTTATATTTTAACTGTATCATAGATATATTGTGTAATACTTTAAAGATACAGTGCGTAACGCTATTGTAGATAGAATATTTAACTCTTTTGTATGCAAATTATGTAAATCTATTGTAGACATTTTGTTTAACTTTGTTGTTGAAATAATGTATAACTCTCATGTAGATTCGTTGTATAACATTTTGTCGATATATTGTGTAACTTAGTTTTATTTATATAGATCTATATAAAGTGCGTAGATTTATTGTAATTGTAGAAAAACAGCGTAAATCTATTGTAGATATAATGTGTAAACCAAGTATATATATGGGGAGTAACTTTATTGTAGATATACTGCTTAGCTCTATTTTAGATATGACTTGTAACTCTATTTGATATGTATTGTGTTATTCCACTGTAAGTATGTTGTTCGACTAAATGGTGGATATGTTGTGTAACTCTCTTAGGTTTATCGTTTAACTCTCTTGTAGTTAAAGTGTATAACTATAAATGCATGTTTAGTAACTATACTGAAGTCTTGCTGTTTAACTATTTACACCAACATTAAAAAAAATACTTCTATCAGCCTGCGCCTGGAAAGCTTTACGTTGAGCCCAACATCACTGTCAACAGATAGAAAGTCAACGCAGTAAAACGCTTCAAATACCTAGGTAGCACACTGTCTCAAAATGTCACCATCGATTACGAAGTGAATGTCAGAATTGCCAGGGCCAGCTCCACTTTTGGCAGGTTGTAACCGAATGTCTGGAACAGAAGAGGCATCACATCCAGACCATGGAGAAAGTATATAAGGCAGTGGTGCTCCCTACATTGCTTTATGCATGCGAAACATGGACCGTATATCAACGCCATACTAAAAAAGCTGAACCACTTTCACACAACAAGCCTCAGGAAGATCCTTGGCATAAAGTGGTAGGACAAAATTCCAGACACAGTGGTAATAACCAAAGCTGGCTTCCCAAGCATCTTTACCCCCTTGATGCAGTTACAGATTCGCTGGGCGGGGAGAGGCCCGAATGCCAAATGAGAGACTAACAAAGAGACTCTTCTATGGCGAGCTCCAGCATGGCCAGTGGTCCCATGGTGGACAAACGAAACTCTTTAAAGACACATTGACAGCCTCTCTGATGGCGTTTGCCATCAACCCAGACACGTGGGAAGAAGCTGCAATGGTCCGGTTCACCTGGCACCAATAAATCCACTAAGGTGCCAGGACATGTGAGGCAAACAGGATCAACGCCACAGAAAAGAAGAGGCAAGCCCGAAAGGCCGGTGCTGTCAACCCTCCAGGAGATAAGCCATTCGTCCCATGTCCTTTCTGTTCCCGAATCTTCCGTGCCAGGACCGGTCTCGTCAGCCATCTGCGCACACATAGGCAAAACCAGCCCCAGCAACCCTCGGATAACTAGAGTGGTCCTCGTCGATTCTACGGACAAACAACAACATTTACACCAATATTTTAAAATAATATTTTGTAAAAAAAAAAACCTTCTAGTTTATGTGTTTATTCATTACCACTTGACGTATGATATATTTGAATGTCTTCAAACTGTAATGAATCTCCAAACTAATCTCAGCTTAAGGCACTGGACTTCCTAGCACTAACTTTCAAGGTTTGAATCTTGTAAAACGTAATTCAACTATTTCCAGAAATAAGATTTAGCTGAAATTTCTTAACACATATCAATATCTTATGACAATACATAAAATCGTTTTTAGTTAGTTTCTTTCATTATGGAGATTTTAAACTGAAAGTTTATTGAAATAGTTTTTAAGATATTGTTCACAAGAGCACGCTGACGTTGCACATGGATTGTTGACGTTTGCTGATAGAGTTTACGTTGGAGATGGAGTGCTCGGTTTGGAGAGTCAACCTAAGTTTCTTCTTTTTATTATTTTTTAAATAGAAATGACTGATGGTCCAAACCAAATTATGTTCCAATGTGACCGTGTGACCTAAATCTGTGATGCGGTAGACAACCAGGTCAGTTTGCGTTCTCTGTGACTCGTGGGATACTTGGACAGGTCACTCGTGGCTTGTGAACCCCTACCTAATTATTGGTGAGGGGAAAATCTCACATATCGCAAGAGCGGCACTGATAACTAGTTCCACTGAAGACTGAATTATTTCAGTAAATAAATATAAAGAGTTTTATTGCACAAACTTTTATTTGCATGAGAAAAAAAATATAGCATATTTTTCACGGCGCTGACCTTAGATTATGCGGGGACAAAGGCAGAAAAAGATGAGCAGGGCCGCGAAGCCGTCCATAAATGACGTCACGAATTTTGAACGATTTTCAAACCCTTTCCCCCCTTGTCACATCTTTGTACAAAAATTTGGAACCCCCACCCCCTTTTTTCAATGTTACAAAGCTTTGTGCCCCGCCCCCCCCCCTTCCAATAAAAGCCATTTTGTCTATTTGAAAATGAGAATGTTTCAAATCACCTTTTAGTCATTTAAGTATGTGTACGAGAGTGTAATCACCTTTTAGTCATTTAAGTATGTGTATGAGAGTGTAATCATCTTTTAGTCATTTAAGTATGTGTATGAG
Source organism: Radix auricularia (assembly GCA_002072015.1). Taxonomy (NCBI): domain Eukaryota; kingdom Metazoa; phylum Mollusca; class Gastropoda; family Lymnaeidae; genus Radix; species Radix auricularia. Next base: position 550,699 of record MUZC01004441.1, on the reverse strand, counting down.
AGTGTAATCACCTTTTAGTCATATAAGTATGTGTATGAGAGTGTAATTACCTTTTAGTCATTTAAGTATGTGTATGAGAGTGTAATCACCTTTTAATCATATAAGTATGTGTTTGAGGGTGTAATTTACAATTGACGTTTCTTCATTTGTAAACGTTAATTCCTCATGCTGATGGCCTCTCTGCAATCTCATTTTTTCTGAACAAGAAGACAAATCTCAAGATCCTGCAAGCGTCACACTACGATTAACTGAGCTGGTCCTAAATTTAAACTCGTTTGAGTTCAACGGACAGTTTCTTTTATCAAATTAGTGGAGTTGGTATGGGAACTAAATTGGGACCAAGTTATGCATGCATATTTCTGGGCCATTTGGAACACCTATGGAGTGAAAATAACAAACTTATCTCACCATGAGATTTATTGACACTACATGAGTACTACATGAGATTTATTGACGATTACTTTGGAACAACCAAAATGGACATACAAAAATTGCAAAATATTATTATCTTCGTTGGTAATTTCCATTCTTCAATCAAATTCACATCAACTATCCATAGGAGTGCTGTTAATTTTTTGGACATACAAATTTAATTGAAGGAAAACAAAATATCAACATCAATTTTTTACAAGCCCACAGACAGCCATAGTTTCCTTCTGTATACAACGTCCCATCCTCAATCTTGTAGAAACTCTATCCCATTTTCACAACTATTGAGACTTAAAACACTCTGCAGTGATGAGGCAGACTTCTTGGAGAAAAGAAATCAAAAGCTCGAGTTTTTTTAGAAGGAGGTCACACCCGGAAACAGCTTTAATGTCCGCTGTCAATAGAATTAAAGGCAAGACCAGATAGGACACGTTTACATCATCTATCTCTGACCAATGTTAGCCTGTTTTCCAGCTCAAAACGTTTTGATGTAGATGCCACTTGTGCCTTTGATTTCTCATGATCAAACAGTTTCAAACTGTCATTTTTACGGACACAAATTTCGCCATATCCAAAAGCAGACAAAGTGTTGCCAAAAAGTTTGCAAAAACGAAACATTGTGTTTTTAGCTCCAAAATGTAAAACAATTTTGGTTGATGAGAGGGTGTCCTTAAATCGAAATGGTCCTTAATTACCAAGTTAAAGCCGAACAGTGGTTTAAAAAAAAATTAAAATGTTTCCTCAATCCATAAATGCTTTTATGCACTAGGAAAAATATTTTTGAATTAGGATTTAAGGTGATAATAATGTTTTATTATATTACTATATTTTAAAAATTATTTTATTTTTTAATCAAATAATCAAAAATTTCTTGACAACGCTATAAAAAAACTCATTATAGTAGTTAATTTAAAATAAGTAATAAAAAAATTATTCCAAGCGCGGGGCCCTGAAAAGTGCGAGACTCAAGGCGGTTGCCTCGTTCACCTTGCCCTAAGGCCACCTCTGGTTTTCCTGCTTTCCAGGTAATTGAAATAGTTAAAGAAGTGAAACTCAACACCTTCCTAGACACTAGAGTGTTAAACATTTTAGGTTTAAATATTTTTTGTGAGTTTGTATACTGTAAACAATCTGCGTCATATCCACAATTTTTTAACTAGAAGGAATCCCATGACCTCTAACGTCTTCATCATCATCAATCCCGTGACAATTGCAGCCGTTGTGTTTTGAAGGGGGCGCATGGAAACATCAATAGAGAACGATCTCCACATTTGCATATCTTGAATGGCGGCCAATAATCCATTCAATCTCATCCCTGTCCATTCCTTTATTTTTTCAAGAAAAATTTTCCGTTGTCGATCTCGTCGCTGGTCCCCTTCTACAGTCCTTTGAATGATGATTTTGGTCAGGATATCATGTCGTAGAACACGACCGAACCCTGTCAGCTTGCTTGTCTTAATAGTCGCTTTAAGGTTTCTTGAAGACCCGCCATGGAGGCTATTCTGTCCCAAATATACTAATTGGTCTTGTGTTCTAGATATTAGATCAGGATAATTTTTTCACATGCATTTGTTTTGAAATACATGCAGCTTGCTTTAAGTGGTTGCCAGTAGCGTCCAGCTCTCACATCCATACAGGACAATGGTTTTAACAAGAGCTCTGTATAGCCAGTAGCGTCCAGCTCTCACATCCATACAGGACAATGGTTTTAACAAGAGCTCTGTCTCTATAGCCTGAGCGCTGTTGCAGCATGCTGGTCTGAAGTCTAAGCGCCACCATATTTAGCCTGACATCGTGACAAACCCCAATGCTTTCCTCCAACAGAAAATATTGATTCCTAACCATTTTTTTCCCCTTCTGAATGGCGTTAAATGAGTTCCCCGATCTATTAGTCATATTCCAATGATTTCAATCAAAGGACTAAACTGACTTCCTCCTGACAGGCACAATTTCATAGTGACAGTTAATTTTCATGTCACAGAAATGAAGAATGAACTAAATGCCCAGGATTTTCTCAACACTTTTTTAAAAAAAGTTTTTTTTTTTTAATTCTAAATTTAAATCCAGGAATGAAGTCCGGCATCCACAGTATAATTGAAGTCAGGCTAAAAATATTTCCGTTAAATTAAAAAAAAAATGTAAATGTGTAAGTTAAAAATTATCAATAATTCAGAACAACCAAAAGCAAAATGTATTAATACATAAAGAAGTTAGAATAAGTCAAACTTGGAAATTAAACTTTAAGATAATCCCATACAACCCTCAGATAGACATAGCGATAAAAACACGTTTCTTATTCCGTATGAACAAATACATACAAATTCTACTCGTTCTTCCCGTACGGAATTCGGACGTGGAATGTTTTGCCTGAGCAAATCAGGAAAACCAAAAACGCTAACAGCATTAAAAACTGTAATAAAAATTTTGGAATATTTTAAAATCATGAACAAGCGTCGGACGAAATATTCTTCTGTATAGATGGAGCGTCTGTAACTGAAAGGAAAAGCTCGTTATTATGAAAAAAAGACGTATTTTCTTGGATGTGATTTTTCGTTTATTCATGTATTCAACGTCTACTCATTGACGCAGACTTAAGGAGAGCGAAGATAGAAAGACACCGTGGAAAGACACCGTTGAAAGACACCTTCATTGCTTTTGTTTCTACCTTGTTTCTCGACCCTATCCCAATATCCGCTCAAATAACAAAAGTGAAAAAAAAAGCTGTAAATTCTCCGAGAAAGCCAGGACGAGGAATGACCAGCAATCAAGTTCAATTAATCCTGCTGACTTACTCTCACGCTTCAGGTCACCAGAACTACAACTCTTCAGGTATTCGGTTAATGGCCCTGGCCTGAGGAGACTTGGAGAGAACAAGCAAACAAACAGACACATTGATAGCCCTACGAGGTCACCTGATGCTGTCAACCGATTTAATCTGAAGATGTAATCGCTATAATCTCGCGGTATTCGGGAGACGCACTGTCACACCGGTAGCTAAAAGACGCCAGGTAATATAGGAGGCTATCTGTAACTCCACGTACTCTGTAGCTACCTGTCACAACACAAAGCTTCTAACTACCCGTCACACCACAAAGCTTCTAGCTACCTCTCACCCCACAAAGCTCCTAGCTACCTGTCACACCACAAAGCTCCTAGCTACCTGTCACACCACAAAGCTCGTAGCTACCTGTCACACCACAAAGCTTCTAGCTACCTCTCACACCACAAAGCTTCTAGCTACCTCCCACACCACAAATCTCCTAGCTACCTCTCACACCACAAAGCTCCTAGCTACCTGTCACACCACAAAGCTTCTAGCTACCTCTCACACCACAAAGCTCTTAGCTACCTGTCACACTACAAAGCTCTTAGCTACCTGTCACACCACAAAGCTCCTAGCTACCTGTCACACCACCAAGCTTCTAGCTACCTCCCCCACCACAAGGCTTCTAGCTACCTCTCACACCACAAAGCTCCTAGATACCTGTCACACCACAAAGCTTCTAGCTACCTGTCGCACCACGAAGCTCCTAGCTACCTCCCACACCACAAAGCTTCTAGCTACCTCTCACACCACAAAGCTTCTAGCTACCTCTCACACCACAAAGCTTCTAGCGACGTGTTACACCACAAAGCTCCTAGCTACGTGTTACACCACAAAGCTTCTAGCTACCTCTCACACCACAAAGCTTCTAGCTACCTCTCACACCACAAAGCTTCTAGCGACGTGTTACACCACAAAGCTTCTAGCGACGTGTTACACCACAAAGCTCCTATCTACATGTCACACCACAAAGATTCTAGCTAGCTTACACACCTCAAAGCTTTTAGTTACCTGTCACACTGCAAAGCTTCTAGCTACCTCTCACACCACAAAGCTCCTAGCTACCTCTCACACCACAAAGCTCCTAGCTACCTCCCCCACCACAAAGCTTCTAGTTACCTCCTCCACCACAAAGCTCCTAGCTACCTGTCACACCACAAAGCTTCTAGCTACCTCCCACACCACAAAAATTCTAGCTACCTGTCACACCACAAAGCTTCTAGCTACCTCTCAGACCACAAAGCTCCTAGCTACCTGTCACACCACAAAGCTCCTAGCTACCTGTCACACCACAAAACTCCTAGCTACCTGTCACACCACAAAGCTCCTAGCTACCTGTCACACCACAATGCTCCTAGCTACCTCCCACACCACAAAGCTTCTTGCTACCTCCCCCCACCACAAAGCTCCTAGCTACCTCCCACACCACAAAGCACCTAGCTACCTGTCACACCACAAAGCTTCTAGCTACATGTCACACCACAAAGCTTCTAGCGACGTGTTACACCACAAAGCTCCTAGCTACGTGTTACACCACAAAGCTCCTAGCTACCTGTCACACCACAAAGCTCCTAGCTACCTGTCACACCACAAAGCTCCTAGCTACCTCCCCCACCACAAAGCTTCTAGTTACCTCCTCCACCACAAAGCTCCTAGCTACCTGTCACACCACAAAGCTTCTAGCTACCTCCCACACCACAAAACTTCTAGCTACCTGTCACACCACAAAGCTTCTAGCTACCTCTCACACCACAAAGCTCCTAGCTACCTGTCACTTCACAAAGCTCCTAGCTACCTGTCACACCACAAAACTCCTAGCTACCTGTCACACCACAAAGGTCCTAGCTACCTGTCACACCACAATGCTCCTAGCTACCTCCCACACCACAAAGCTTCTTGCTACCTCCCCCCACCGCAAAGCTCCTAGCTACCTCCCACACCACAAAGCACCTAGCTACCTGTCACACCACAAAGCTTCTAGCTACATGTCACACCACAAAGATTCTAGCTACCTCTCACACCACAAAGCTTCTAACTACCTGTCACACCACAAAGCTTATAGCTACCTCTCACACCACAAAGCTTCTAGCTACCTCCCCTTCCAACAAAGCTCCTAGCTATCTCCCACACCACAAAGCTCCTAGCTACCTGTCACACCACAAAGGTTCTAACTACCCGTCACACCACACAGCTTCTAGCTACCTCTCACACCACAAAGCTCCTAGCTACGTGTCACACCACAAAGCTCCTAGCTGCGTGTCACACCACGAAGCTTTTAGCTACCTGATACACCCCAAAACATCTAACTGCTAGCCACACCACAACTTCCCATCACGCAATAATGTTTCTATGTGTACTGCACTAGAATAAAGATATGCCACTACGATTTAAATTATCGATAAAATCAGTCAAGGACGAAGGCCATGATGCTTCGAAGCTATAGTAATTGTTTAAAAAACCAACGAAATTCGTTCCAGATGAGATCTTTGTCCAAAATTCTAATAGTTCCATCGCCATGTTAAATAACCAGTTTAGCTTACCTTTTCTATCGCTATATATCTATCTCTATCTCTCTCTATCTCTCTCACTTATTCATTCAATCTCTCTCTTTCTCTCTCTCCCTTACTCATTCAATGTCTCTCCCTCTCTCTCTCCCTTACTCATTCAATCTCTCTCTCCCTCTCTCTTTCCCATACTCATTTAATCTCTCTTTCTCCTTCCCTCTCTCCCTTACTCATTCAATCTCTCTCTCCCTCTCTCTCTCCCTTACTCATTCAATCTCTCTCTCCCTCTCTCTTTCCCTTACTCATTCAATTTCTCTCACTTTCTCTCTCTCTCACTCCCTTACTCATTCATTCTCTCTCTTTCTCCCTCTCTCCCTTACTCATTCAATCTCTCTCACTTTCTCTCTCTCTCTCCCTTACTCATTCAATTTCTCTCACTTTCTCTCTCTCTCTCCCTTACTCATTCAATCTCTCTCCCTCTCTCTCTCTCTCTCCCTTACTCATTCAATCTCTCTCACTTTCTCTCTCTCCCTTACTCATTCAATCTCTCTCCCTCTCTCTCTCTCTCTCTCCCTTAGTCATTCAATCTCTCTCTCTCTTTCTCTCTCTATCTCTCTCCCTCACTTATTCAACCTCTCTATTTCTCTCCTTCTATCTCTCTATCTCTCTCTCGCTTACTCATTCAATCTCTCTCTCCTTCTCTTTCTCCCTTACTCATTCAATCTCTCTCTCCTTCTCTTTCTCCCTTACTCATTCAATCTCTCTCTCTCCCTCTCTCTCTCCCTTACGCATTCAATCTCTGTCTTTCTCTTTCTCTCTCCCTTACTCATTCGAGCTCTCTCTCTCTCTCTCTCTCTCTCTCTCTCTCTCTCTCTCTCTCTCTTCCTCTGGCTCTAAAGTTTCGTTTCAGATACTGTTAATGTTATTGACATGTTTCCCATGTCTCATTCTTTAAATAGTCGTAAAACCCGCTAATAACCAACTCTTTGAATGAATTCATTATCTAAAACCCGCTAATAACCACCTCTTTGAATGAATTCATTATCTAAATCCGAAGGCCTGATTGGAATTTAACGATCTCATTCGTTTCATCTTCGCCATCTATGTAGTTCTCAGTTCTACAACTACAGGATTCTTATCTACTTCTTATTCTGTTTGCTGAGGACCATCAATGTAGTTTTGTGATCATTATGGTTCCTACAAAAAGTTGCTCATCTAAATTTTATAGGGGAATAGCCAGTTACTCGGTCAAAGTAACCCTTTTATTTAAACAAATCCCATATAAAAATTCTTGCTGTATGCACTGAAGGAGAGCCGTGCTGATGCGATCAACTCATAGGGTGCCAAGTATTTCTTTGATTAGAATTTTCTACACTGTGGTACCCAAGTCCGTGGGGGGGGGGGGGGGGGTAAGAGTGTTGTGTAATTAAGAGGTGTAACAATAATGTTAGGTTTTGTGAACATAAAGTAAGGGCGTCACCAAGCTTCACTCATGGCTTCGAGGAATTGTAGAATAACTGACAAATAGCTGTACAAATAACTCAGGGGTGGGTCAAGATTTAATGGGGACCCTGGCTGCCATTCCATCTGGGAACCGGTCCAGCCACCTTTATTATACGATATAACAAGTTTGGGGCCCTTAAATCATCGGGACCCCTGGCTTAAGCCAAGGGAGCCCCCCCCCCCAACTTTACATTAGAATTAACTACCTTTTCAATTTCTTTGCTTCATATTAAAAAAAGTAATTCCATCAAAACATGCTCCATTTAGACGGGTACATCATCGAGGTTTAATCTATACGGATTCTTGAACAACAAAAAAAATCACTCTTCATTCTATCTAGAAATTAAATCTCTTCTTCTTTGTTAGACTCTGAAATTGACCCCAAAAAATGGAATTAGGATGGTCAGATCACCACGCTCAAGACGACAAAGAACATCATTCAGGTCACGGAGTATTGCTGTCTCGAAGCTTCCAGAAAGGTGTACTTCCAAACTAATCATCTCCCTTGCAGCACGAGTGATTTGCTCCTTCCAGGAAGTAGTCATCATGAAATTGATTTCCTCGTTCTGCCTTCTTTGCCCTTCTTTATAACTTGCTCTCCTAGTACGCTAACATGATATTGTATCACAACGTCTTGTATGCCATACATTTTATCAAGAAATTTCAAGTGGCGTCTATCATAGCTGGGCCCGATGAACTGACGCTGCGGGCAGGATCTGCCCCGCAGACCATCATTTGGCTAACCTTGAAAAGAATGTGGGCAGGCACTCATGGGTTGATTATAACGATGAGGTTCTGTATTTGTGTGCATTTCTGTCAAGTAACATTAGCAGAGAAAAGTTGAGCAATCGGGGTTATTATTTTTATTGCAGTGAATAAAGTGCATTAGGGTGAAGGAGAATGTCTGGCGCCATGGATTAGATGGGTATCTCTTGGGTTATAATTTTACCCACTTTTCTGCATCAAATTGAAAAAAGGAACTGAATGATCGATGTAACGATTGCCGTTTTCCGAATCCTCAAGCAATGAAATTAAGTATAGAACCTGAATACTTGACCATAAGGTTAATGGGAAATGGCGCTATTTGACGTCACAAGCCACTTAGAGATTGCGATATAAATAAACCCAGTTTTATTGAAGTTACTAAAAATATAAATGCACCGAATTTAAAAACATGTGTGGTGTAATGAACATTTAAAATGTATGTAAAGGAAATGATCAACGAGGGCGCTGTGGTTTAGAAAGACATAAAATATCAACGTTTGAGACTTACCGCTGACTCTGTTGAAGGACTTAACGTTTAAAACTAACTGAAACATCATTGTATTTAATTTGTGCTAAGTTTTTGACGATCTGCCGGGACAACTTTCCCTAATCATCTGGAGGGGAACTCAGACTTAAGATACTATTTTCTCTTCAACATCCTTCCGTCTCAAATAAAATTAAGTTTTAGGAATTATGTTTGGTTTATTAAGTTATTATTGACTGTAATTTTATTTGTTTTCTTTACCACCGTCTACACTCTCCATTCAAAGGGCAATGATATTATAATTATGGACAGAATAAGGACCATTAATTTATTAAAATTTAAAACAACACTTTCATTATATATTACTTGTAAATTTGGTTTCTCTTGTTAATATCTACTTATTTACTTTGTAACTGTTAGTCGCTGCTAATTTTAGTTAATTTATTTACTTTTATTTTTTTTATATTCGATATTTAAACACTTTAAATTTTAAAAATGGCGACGTAGCGCTAATCGCTACAACTAAGCACGAAATTCTCGTACGCAATTAGTTTATAAACTTTCTATCTTTACAATTTCAAATGACTGTTGTCTTTAGTTTGGTTACCTGTGTCATAATTTTAACAATTTGTAAGTATACTAATCTTGATATATATCGAATAACAAAATTGTATTTTTAAAAGTAATTTTAGATATTTGGTATTTGGCTATTTGCGTGGGCAATATTTGCCGAGGCAAATAGCTCCGAAAAACCCGCTATCCGGCCGGGGCGATTCGTCCGGAATGGTTTCCGGTTGCTCCCTAAAAAGAAACATTTTTAGTTCAGGTAAAATCGTTATTTACAAGAACTTCTCTACACACACTATCATAATTTGGATCTTTACACCAATGAACGATCTAAACGTGTCATACAAAGACACCTCATTAGGAAAATATGACGATGAAATGACCCACTACCTTCATTAGTGTTCCATAAATATTTGCACAAAATATTTAATGAGAAGAGAGAATGGACTGACTTGTAGGCACACAGGTACAAGTTAAGTAGGCTAAACTCTTTTAAGATCTCAGAAACGCCAGACAGAAACCATTAGCCGGTTTTACCAGGTTCAGAATGAAACTATAACCAACCGCAGCTTCCAGCGATAACATTTATACTCTTTAAACCCATTTTCAGACTTCTTAAATACTTTTCACACAGGAGAACCCAATAAGTCCTAAAATATTATTTCCGCCAGACTCCGGAATTTCCCCGAATGTGCCACGGATAAAGAAGTTAATGATGGGGAAGGCGTCATTGTTCTCCGACCAATGAGATTAATATTAGCTCACTGATACAGTGTCTCTAGTGAGAACGGACAACCATCGCCGTGGGCAAGTAATGCACTTAGGTTCAACTATACCCTATATAGAAAGGTTAATATAAGAACTTGTATCTAGAATGGATCCGTATCTGTCTCTAGAGCTGTCTCTTAGCTGGTGGGTACTCACTACTCACTACCGTGACGTCATGTAAACGCCTACAAGCAATGACGTACACATCACTTTGCCCAATCACTTTTACTCTCTTTTCTAGTTGATAATGGAACACTACCAAAATGACCTTTGACCTGAATATTAATTAAATACCAATTAAATAATCCCGAAAAGGCATCACATAAGTTCCGGATGTTCAACCACATTTTTTTAAATGTGATATATTTGTTTTAATGAGACTTTAAGCTAACAGCCGCCTGCTGTGACACAAACTTCTTCTATGTAAAATTGGTGAATTACATTGATCTTTCGTTTTCTCTCTGTTTGTTGTTTGATTGACGTGTGCTATTTAAACTTATCCTTGTTTGTCTGTGGGTGGGTTTTCTTTGAGCTTGGTAAGTAGAACACATTTAGATTGTAATAAATTTTCATACACTTTCAAAATATTATGGCACAAAATCTTATATAAATCATAGACCACATAGTAGTGGTCAGTAAACTATCCACAGGTATTTTTCATTCACGTATTATTCATTCACGTACTGCTCTTACACATACAAACAGAAACCTTTTTTTAAACCGTTAAATGTAGTACCTGTAATCATGGAACAAATTATTACAGGGGCCGTCCATAAATGACGTCATGCGATATTGGCCGATTTTTTACCCCCTCCCCCCTACGTCACGCGTCGTCACAAAATCGTAGACCCCCCCCCCTCCAAAAATACGTCACAAAACTTTAATCCCCCCCCCCCTAAAAAAACAACTTTATTTTGAAAATAAGTATGTTTCAAATCACTTTTTTGTCATTTAAGTATTCATTTAGTGTAGGTCTACATTGTAATATTGTAACACGCGTGAAGCTATGCAAAAGACATTAAATACATTGTAAGCCAGTGACTCTCAAACTTTTTCGTATCAGACGACCGGCAAGAATTTTTCCATTTCACCAGGTACCATTGCATTCTTTTCCAGTTTTGGCATGATTTTCTCTGCACTGATTTGATAGCAAAATGAGCCCCTACATAGTTTAAAGCCCTATAAGATTAAGGTGTTCCACGGGTCATAAAATAGTCGATATTTTAAAGAAAAAAAATCAAATGTTCAAAATTTTATTTTCAGTTAGATTAGTATTTCTATTTTCATTTGGTAAAGTTAAAATTCATAAAATAAACAATTTTAACGTTATAAATTTTGTTTGAAGAGAGTGGGGGTCCGGGTTTTGTTTACATTTGAACTGAAATTAGCTCATTTTCAACACTCGTTTGTACGGAATTCCTTTGTTCGATTCTATAGTGTTTGGTATCGTTTGAAAGCTAATCATCTCGCGGTAAATGCCATTTTGATGACAAGCTTTTCTAAAAATAACTATTTCAGTAAACACTTTGAGTATGACGTGTACACAAATAAAGATGATTGGCTGAATCGTAAATCCAAGCTGTTCTCCGAGTTTTGATTGGTTGGCGTCCGCCATCTTCGGAACTTCCCCTCATTTCGCATAAACAAAGAGAAAGATTCAGAAAGAACGTGTTGCCTTATTCTCGACAGTTTCATATATTGCTCTACGTTTGCTCTATTATCTGAATGATTTCTTTATTTAAGGTAAGTTTAGTTTATAAACTTTTTGTTAAAATAGCTTTTGCTTATATGTTTACATATTTAGTATTTAAATAAACAAAACATCGACAAAGTGGCTAAGATTAGCGCGTGGCGTCACAGTACTTACATACTATTTTGTATTACAGTCACATTTTTATTTAATTTACCCAGTCGAGTCAGCAAAACAAAGCGAAAATGGAATACTAAAATGTTTGCACGCGTTATATTTAAAATAAATTTAACTTAATTATGGTTATAATAAACATAAAGAATAATAAATATGTTAGTATTTTAACGAATCAGGAGCGACGAAGTATGATAGGTTTTGGGTATACCGTATAGTCATAGGCCTAATCATAGTCATAATCAGTAAAATCAGGCTCAGGGGATACCAACTTTACCAAGCTAATCACTCATCTGACTAATGAGGCAGGCATAAGTTTAGGGCTTATAACATTTTTAAGGCTACACTTTACATGTAGGTTTGATACAAACATGTAGGAAATATTTATGGAATGTGTATTTTTTTTTGTTGCTTGGTAGGGTAGGGGCAGGGGTAGAATCAAGAGTCCTAGACCTATTCTTGAGTTATTGTTAGATAAATCTGTTACCTCATACATTTGTTTCTTTTTTATTCATTCCAAACTAGATGTATACAAAAAATTTTGGCTATGGTTTTGTATTTTTTATTAATATGTTTTTTTAATCTTTTACTTTAGTGTTATGGCTGTCACTAAGAAGTCAACAAAGAAAAATGCTCCAGTGTCAAAGCTGAAAAGAAAGCAACGGGCAGCATTGGCAAGGGCAGCAAAGCTGATGAAATGTGACCCATCATGCACTCCTTTGTCACCAGTTGCCTCATCAACCACATCACTGGTCGAGCATAATCAGGACATTCCGCAACGTCAACAGACATTGTCTGCCTCAAAGCGAATACTTGGTTTTTTTTGCTAATCTCACTAACGGCTACAGTGCAAGCCATTCTTCGTTTCCCACCACCTATGTTCCAATAGATATGTTACAGACATTATTTATTGGTTTGCAGTGTGCTACATGTTGCACCCAGACTCTTCAGCTTCAACAGGATGAGACAAAACCTTGTTGGGCTTGTTGTTTATTTGCAGGTTGTGTGCACAACTTGTCAAGAGGTAAAAGCCGAGACTTTTTACCTCTCCAAAATGTGACAAAGTCCACACAGTTAACACACAAGCCGTGGCAGCATCTTTGGCTACTGGAATGGGCTATGCAGGCCTTAAGAACTTTTCTGAACTTATGAATGTGCCAGTCATGCACCAGAAAACATATAGCCAACACACCAAGGTGATAGCACAAAAAACAATGTCATTTTCAACCCAAATGCTTGCAGATAGTGCACAAATTGTGCGTAAAGCCTACCCAGAGCAGAATACCTCTGCCATAATTGATATAGATGTTTCATATGATGGAACATGGCAGACAAGCGGCCACAAGTTAAACTATGGTGTTGGCTGCATCATTGAAAATAGAACAGGACTGGTGGTGGACTATCATGTTATGTCCAAATATTGCCATAGCTGCAGCAACATGAGAGAGAGACTACTAAAAATAAATCAAGAAAGGTTTGATGCTTGGTACGAAGATCACAAGTCATCATGTGACCTCAACCACCATGGTTCAAGTGGGAGCATGGAGCAGCAGGCAGCGGTGAAAATGTGGGCTCGCTCAGTGGAGAGGCAAGGTTTTCGATATAAAAGTGTTACTTCTGATGGTGATGCCAACACTATAAAAGCCATTCATGAGCTTGACCCATATGAGGACCTCACTGTGGAAAAGCGAGAGTGTGTCAACCATGTTGCTAAAAGATTGGGAACAGCTCTTAGAAATGTAGTTGAGGTTTAAAAAAAGCAAAAGGTCACCCTGGGTGGCAATGGTAAGGGAAAGCTTACGCAAACTAAAATTTTTAAGCTTCAGAAATACTTCACTAAAGCCATACGCTCTAATTCCACTGTTCCTGAAATGAGGAAAGCAATATGGGCGACGTTTAATCACTGCATTTCGACTGATGAGAAAGCACTTCTTCTTGGTGTTTCTACCAAAGGGCTTTATCAAAAGGTCTCCCTCTTGGGTCACATGATAAAATGCTATCAACGTATATGTGTCCTTTAGTGGCAGAAAACATCAAACCAGTGTTTGAGAAGATGACACAGGATGACTTGTTGTTGAGGTGCATTGAGGGGAAGACGCAGAATGTAAATGAATCGATACATTCTGTTATTTGGAATAGATGCCCTAAACATCTTTTCGTTGGAAGACAGCGGGTAGAGGTTTCAGTTTGTGTTGGTGTTGGCGAATTCAATATGGGTTCGAAGGCCTCACAAGATTTTGTAACCTTTATAAATCTACAGCCAGGGCTGCAAACCCAAATTATAGGAGAGAAAAGGGACACAGCGCGCATCTCAAAAGCCCAGAGATCTCTGAAAAATAATGACGTTAATTGTTGTTTTTGTATGGTATTTCATGTTTAAAATATTGTATTGTTACTGCCAAAGTTATGGTTTCAATTACAAATATATATATATATATAAATATTGAGAGATTGGTTGTATATTTCCTTCTATTATTTAATTTTATGCTTATTTATAAGCCAATTGGTTTTCATATTGAATATGATAAAGTATTCTTTTATATATTTTGCACATGTTTTTAATTTCTTCAGACGAAATTAGTTTCAATTGCAAAAAAAAAAAAAAAAAAAAAATTTTTTTTTTTTTTTCGGTAGTGGTGGGGTGTTGAATATTTGTTCCTATTAATTTATTTTTTATTATTCAACTTGAATTTTATAATAATGTATAAGTATAAGCTAATAGTTTTTTTTATTGATTAAGATTAAGTATTCTTGTATGTATTATACAGAAATTTTTAGTTTCCTCAAATGAAAGTTTAATTTTCATTTTTCTCAAAATAAATTTTTTAAATGGATATTGAATTTAAGATTTCATTTTTCTTAAAAAAATCTGTGTTCAAATGCTTTAAAATTTTGTATACTTGTTTAAGTATGGTCTTAAAACAGGGTAACAGAGACATTTAAAGTCAAAATGATCAGGAGGGGAATAAAAAAATTATAAAAGTTGACATTTCAAGGAAATTGCTGAAAAGTTCAAGGGAAAAAAGTTGGTCCCCAAAAAAAGTGCAAAAAAAAGTGTCTTTCCTTTTAGCTCAAGTCTCTTTGTTATCACACTTGACTCTTATGGCTATTTGAAAACAAAAGGTCAGGCCAATAACTATTGTAACTTTTATATAAAGTGCTTCCTTCTGCGCCATGATTTTTCATCCTGGACCCCCTTTTTGCTCCGCTGGAGTGAATCTTTTAGAAAGTATTTAAATTTTACCCCTTATAAAGTTTATTTAAGTCCATATAAATCATATAAAAATAGTTAACAGGTTAAAATGTTAATACTTTAGAAAATGAAATTTAGGGTAGTTGACCCCCTTAAGTATCAATTCGGCTTGTTTTATATATGACATTTAAAAAAAAAATATTTAGTTGCCAAGGCTTAGCAAGACAGCTAACGAACAATGCAGTGGTAATGTCAAAAACCATTTTATGTGATTAACCTTCGCGATTAAGCTCGCGAATGTGACTAGTGATATTACAAGGATCATTGTATTGTTGATAGACCGAGAATATATAGATACAAGATAATTTCTTAAATTGATTTCTATCTTCTAATGACAGTTTTCCTGCTAAGTATACGCACATCAAAGGCATTTGATCTAAAATTATCACATTGATATCACATCTCATGTTTTCTAAAAATTAATAGGTATGCGCTGGAAGAGGAAAATGGCCAATACTGTACGAACTCCACATTTGTGCTGGAAAGTAGGGTGTCATCTTGTGCGTCGCAAAATAAAGTAATTCTTGCAAGTTGAGGACTGAAAAAATACTATGACATTATTAAAATATCCAATATTATCATAACTTCTTACTCCGAAGCTCACGAGATTGTTTTTTTTTTGTTTTTTTTCATTCTTTTTTTCTTCAGGACTTCACGTACTTCACATAACAGTTGTAAATATAATGTCACCAATGGACGAGGCGTGTTTAAATTGTTGCATTCTCTTGTTGAATGTATAAACTAATGAAAAATACATGGCTACCGCTATCGGTCTGTTTAACCAAGGGGTTGGTAAACAGCGATAAATCATCTCATTTAAGGTTAAAAGGGAACTCTTGGGGGTAATGCTGAATCATTGTGGGCATCGAAAATTTGCTAGAATCCGCTACTTTTGGGTTAAAAGTAATGTTCAAATTCAAACCGTTTAACCAGCCTTAAAAAAAAACGAAATGTGTTAATATCCTTAGATTATAATTTATTTTAATGCATGCAAATTAAACATTGACTATATAAATCATTACTGTTAAGTTCTTTGTTTATAAAAAAAAAAGTTATTTAATAATAAAAATTTTCAAATGTATTATTTAAAAAAATCACTTAATTGACTGACGGGCATAAAGTATGAAAGAGGTCGGCGAACAGGGGTAAATTACCTCATCTGGGGTCTAAAGGGAATTTTTGTGGGTAATGCAGACTCATTTGGGACATATAACATCCACTACACTCCACTAGATATATTCAATACGTCATGTGTACCTGTACGCTTGGAGCATATGCCCACTATTGAATGGTTCCTTCCAGAAAATGCATTTGTTATATTTGACAACTATGTAGATTTCTTATTTACGTACTATACGAAGACATCTAAATCCATCCCACTTTCATTTATATTGACAAAAGTTACAATAATCTTAATCAACATGACTTGACTGTATCAAGTACCCTTTCTGTCATATTTAAAATAAATGCCTTAAAACTGAGTTCAGAAGAAAGTCGTTTTGTGCTCCTCTCGAATTGTGATGTCGAGAATTTGATGCATTCAATAAAGTTAATGAGTGCTTTTGACTAATTTTAAATGGACACATTAATCATTATATTTAGAATGGCCAGAGGCGTTTGACCAAAAACCAATAGAAAAATTACATCAAACTTAAAACGTTTATAATTGTATCAGATAGATTTCACTCATAAAAATGGATAATCCTTGTCGTTTTGACTTAAAATATCCACATATAATCCTATTCAGATCTTTTTTAGACACTTGTCCTGTTTGTAAAACTCACCAGTTGCAGCTTGGGAGAGGGGGGATAAACGACCCCAAAAAAAAAAGTTCGCAGACTCCAGCCGCGAGTGAACCAAACGAAAATGTGGTTACATCAAACGACGCAGGGTAACAATTTCGTATTTTCTCTTGTGGGTTCTCAAACTTAAGAATTATAATTATATTAAGTTTTCGTGTCTTGTTAACTTACGCCTACCGGTGTCTGATGACCTATCGATCGGCACTTTGAGAAGCATTGAATTAAAAACAGTCATTATATAAATTTTAATTGATTAAATATTTCAGTGGAAGTTTTATTTAAAGTTACCCTTTCGATGCGACGTCACACTTCTTCAACCCCCCTCCCTCCCCCACGTCACGAATCGTCACAAAAGTGAGATCCCCCCCCCCTTTTTTTTTAGGTGCGTGACGTCATTTATGGACGGCCCCACAACATATCAAAACATGCTGCTGCACATTTGACATCATCCTAACCACAAACCTATCAAAAACGTCTTCTCCCTGTAGTCCCTATAAAATCTGATTGTAAGATCCCATAAACACTTTGTCATAATTTAAACAATTAAAAAGCATTCTAATCAATTTTTTAAAAAAATATTTCTCTATTTGCGGAAGCTTCTTCTTTGCTGTACGGCTGGGTGCAAGGTTTTGCGCAGAAGCGTAACAACGTCTTGGCATCGAGGAATCGGCAAGGGCCCCGAGGGCTAATCCATCAATTTATTCAAATTTATTTTTTCCACCCTTTTTGATTTTTACAAATCAATTTGTCAAGGGCGCCAAAAATAAATTAGCCAAGGGCGCCAAAAATAATTTAGCACAGGGCGCGGAAAACTCAGTTACGCTTCTTGTTTTACGTAGAAGATATAATTGCGAATTTGTTCTGTGTTTCCATCACTGCAAAGCTTTCAACACTAATTGTTGTGTTGAAATAACCTCTGCTTTTTCTTTTCTCGTCCACATCCAATTAGGTCAACTTCCGATGTCTTGTGTCTTGTCAATCGTCGGCTCAGTTCACTCACCAAATCCAGTAACAAACGCAGGTTCTGTTAACTTAAACATCAAACAATCTGCAGATGTAACCGTGACGTAATCTCACTGACGAGCGGAGAAACCTCACACAACAAAAAATTAGTTTATTTCCATTTTACTCCATCTTGCTGAAACATTGTGGGGTAAGCTCCATTAGTTTTTTTTTTTTTTTTTTTTGCATCTGGCTTTGATTTAGAAAAATGTTAGGTAACTAAATTCACTTGTATAAAAATTGTATGTTTTTTATTAGTTTAATAACTAAAATAGTAAAGTTTACTCTTATGTATTAGTTCCACTAGAAAGCCTCAGTGTGTAGAAAAGAATATGTAATAGCTTCCAATCACTGAGATCATTAATATACACATCAATCTTATTTAAATTTTTTTGGTCAAAAACATTTTTTTCTGACTGACTAATAGGCTGACCTCATTTCTTTACATTTGTATTGACTATATAAAGGGACATTTTAAGAATGCTGGGCTATGAGAAAGGGGCGGCAATAGGGGGTGGGGAGGTGCGGAACGAACCAGGTGACACCCTCCCGCGTGACGCCTCTGCTAGGAAATGCCGAGACCGCTCAATGTGTTTAATATTTCATTTGGTGTAACCACCTTAAGGTGTCGTCATACGGTGCGGCCCGCCAACCCCCAGCTACGCCCCTGCATACACGGGAGTCTGAATTTTACTTGACAAATTAAATACGACTGAAGCATTTTGTTTTTTTAACAGGTCATTTTTACAACGGGAAGTCTGATGTTTCTTCCAGACCAACTCCATAAAATGGAAGTATCTTGATTTATTTCTTCTGGACCATTGTCATACATGAGAAATCGGATGTTGAATGTAAAAATATTATATGCTAGGGGTTGTAGAGCGCCTACGGCGCCCACTTTTTTTAAATTTTTTTTTTTATTATTATTTTTTTTTAAATTTTTTATTTGTCAAAAGCCAAAATAACTTATCCTTGTTTCATGAATACGAAATATTAAACTTCTTGAAATGTATACAAAATATTTTCTTATATTATAAATGTAGATTTTTGGCACTTCATCACCTGCCTCAGCGGCACGTGTAGCTTCTCGCGCTTCGACATCTCTAATAGATTTAAAAGTTTCGGTAATTGGCGTTCTATTTTATTTATAAATCATTTTGCGCACCGATGCACACCAAACAATGACGTCATATTAAATATTTTTACATCGCTAATCACCACACGATTTTTCAACTAACTGCTGTAGACTGTCGTACATAGTTCCTCAGCGTTCCACATCCAGTGAGTGAGTGACCTGTGCTTTTATATTATTTACTAGGGTATCACCCGTCATAAATGACGGAAGTTTTAAAAATCAATATATTTCAGCTTCAATCTCTTAATTTTGAACAAATGTTCATCAGAAAAAAATCAATATATAAGCTGTGGGCATTTTATGAAATTTTCAGTTTAATGACGTCGTAAATCTAATTTATTTTTTAATTTTTGTCTTATTCATTTATTTCCAGTAACAATTTTAATCATTTTTGGTGCGCTGGTTTCTAAAATTAGTAGCGTCATCGGGACATAAATTGCAACTTATATATTTTTGTTGAGTATTTTTGGTGCGCAGCTATCTAAAAATAGTAGTGTGACGGACGTTACATTGAGAATTATATATATTTGATAATAGGACTTCGTCAACGCGAACGCGTTGTGCAATCATATTGATAAATTAAATATTTATTAAATTATGGACTAATACACGGATAGACGTTTCGGTTTATGCCTTCATCGATAAAACTAAATGAACTAAAGTTTTTGAAATTAGAATTACATCATATATTACATACCATAGCCTACCATGGAAAATAATTAATGTAGTAGAATTTTAACAACCACAACAAAGAAACGAAACGAAGAAAGCTAGGTGCAAATAGTTAACAAAAATACAGGAGAGAAGAAAGTGAATAAAGTACATTTGTAGAATGAGAAATAAATTGGGATATTTTTAAAAATAGAAATTTCAGATTGCGAACATTTTTTTTTTCTTTCTTTAAAAAGCTGTTAATGATATGTGCTTAAGGGACACAACTCACACATCGGAGATTAAAGAAGCGCTGGAAACTCCTCTCGTCAAAGGGAGAGTGCCGATTGATAAGGGTGTCACCATGGCAACTGATGGCGTCCCGGCATGGACGCGATGAAGGAGACTTTGTTTTTTCCTTTATTGTCGCGTCTGTTTATAAATAGAAAGATGTAACTGGACTATTGGCCTCAGAGAATATAAGGGAAAGGGCTGGGTGGGTGGCCTTTAACCAACACATTCTTTTGTTTAAAGAGGAGGGCAGCCCTTTTTCCGTTCAATTTATCAAAACAAATGATATCAAACGATGAGTTTGTTGGTTTGTTTGTTGGTTTTTTAAAGTTTTTTTTTAAAATTTATTTTTAAAATATGATTAGGAGGCTGGAACTCTTTCTGGAAAGTTGAGAAATTCTTTTAAAAAATAGTATTTCATAAAAGGCAAATATAATTATATGTGTGAGGATGTCTAACTGAACACCCCTTTAACAAATTAGGGAGGAAAAGCAAAGCCAATTGTATTTACTTCAAGTCCTGATGCAAGTTAAATTCAACTTGAAAAGTACGAATGGAGTTTAACAATGTGAAAATAGTTTGAATCTCCCTTGAAGAAATTTGGTTTGATTGTGTTGGGAATAAGAAACAAGAAAATAAAATATAAGTTAACTCGGTTTAGAATTATTCCTGCGACATGCTTGAAAGCCTTTAAGGTAGCACTATACACACGTAAAATTAGCAGCTCAAAATCAACATGTTACATTTTGGCGGTCCAATTCGTAAAATAGGCTAAAAAATATTTTTTTAAAAATTGAATTGTTCAATTTCATTTCTTCCTTGTTATTTGTACCCGATATATTTTATTGGTTCGTTCGTGTGCTAAGTTCCCCGGTAATTGACATCTTTTTAAAATCCTTTTTTAGCCATCTAAATCTGTGTTATTATAACGCTTGATATGTTTAAGACGTTTTGGCCTCTTATATCCCCGTAATGAACTGTATCTTTATGTACGTGGTTCATTTACCTCCGTGTTCACTGATCTAGAACGGGTACAATTTCCCCTTTCTCTTTATCTTCACTGATCTAGAACGGGTACCATTTCCCCTTTCTCTTTATCTTCACTGATCTAGAACAGGATAAGTTTCCCCTTTCTCTTTATCTTCACTGATCTAGAACGGGTACAGTTTCCCCTTTCTCTTTATCTTCACTGATCTAGAACGGGTACAGTTTCCCCTTTCTCTTCACTGATCTAGAACGGGTACAGTTTCCCCTTTCTCTTTATCTTCACTGATCTAGAACAGGTACAGTTTCCCCTTTCTCTTTATCTTCACTGATCTAGAACGGGTACAGTTTCCCCTTTCTCTTTATCTTCACTGATCTAGAACGGGTACAATTTCCCCTTTCACTTTATCTTCACTGATCTAGAACGGGTACAGTTTCCCCTTTCTCTTTATCTTCACTGATCTAGAACGGGTACAATTTCCCCTTTCTCTTTATCTTCTTGCCTTGCCTTGAAAAGGTTTGAGTGGTGTACATTTTTCCTGGACCAAAGATGGTCACAGGTCGAGTCACCTCGTGGTTGAAGGAGGAGGAAAGAAACTCACGTCACCATATTCACTCGAGCAACTGGAGGTGTGTACATGTACATGGGGGGGGGGAGGGGGTCATGAAGCAAAATGAAATAAAAATCAATTGTTCCATGAAATTGTTGTGTTTACAATAAAATTGATAAACAATTTCGTTTTAATACTTAATGCTTAACGTAATAAAGAATGAATCCCCTCATTTCTTTCGCTTTCTTCCTTAGTTCATATTTTTAATGACACATCGGTGCCTAGGTTACTGTTTCCCAGCAAATTTGAGTGAAGTTCGGTACTGAGTAATGTTTTGGAAATATGTATTTTAATACAAGCTGGAATAAGAGATTAGATTAGTGTTTTTATCAACTCTTCTGCATTCTTTCTTTTCAGGAACCATATTTTTTTTTTAATTCAAGGGTTAAAATTGCAAGTTTGGCTTTATTTAACATTCTGCCCTATGATCAGTGGAATAACTTTATTCTCATCTCTCTTGTGTTGCTACATGTTCAATGATTCAGCTACGTGGCACAACGATTGCCAGACCCTTGTACTACATGTTCTATCCATTTGGCGTCATTTGGGCAAGGGGCTTAAGAGCGTCAGGGTTTTCCGTTCTCATCTCGCAACCTATGAAACTTTGTTGATGCGGGTTGCTTTATATATACCCGTGGCCCCTATGCCTGGTTAAGATCATCTTTGATGCCAAGACAAATTAAATAGCGATCACATGAAACATCTTCAGGCTAAAATGTGATCTTGCAGTCTGCTGTATACTGTGACATTATGTGCATTTATAGGCCATTTCGAAAAAAAGCAATTTGGACAAAGCCATCTGGACATAGCCATCTGGACATAGCTGTTTGAACAAAGCAATATGGACATAGCCATATGAACATAGCTGTTTGAACAAAGCCATCTGGACATAGCCATCTGGACATAGCTGTTTGAACAAAGCCATCTGGACATAGCTGTTTGAACAAAGCCATCTGGACATAGCTGTTTGAACAAAGCCATCTGGACATAGTTGTTTGAACATAGCCATCTTGACATAGCCATCTGGACATAGCTGTTTGAACAAAGCCATCTGGACATAGCTGTTTGAACAAAGCCATCTGGACATAGCTGTTTGAACAAAGCCATCTGGACATAGTTGTTTGAACATAGCCATCTGGACATAGCCATCTGGACATAGCCATCTGCACATAGCCATCTGGACATAGCTGTTTGAACAAAGCAATCTGGACATAGCCCTCTGGACATAGCTGTTTGAACAAAGCCATCTGGACATAGGTGTTTGAACAAAGCCATCTGGACATAAATGTTTGAACATAGCCATCTGGACATAGCTGTTTGAACAAAGCCATTGGGACATAGCTGTTTGAACAAAGCAATATGGGCATAGCCATATCAACATAGCTATTTGAACAAAGCCATCTGGACATAGCTGTTTGAACAAAGCCATCTGGACATAGCTGTTTGAACAAAGCCATCTGGACATAGCTGTTTGAAAAAAGCCATCTGGATTTAGCCAACTGGACATAGCTGTTTGAACAAAGCCATCTGAACATAGCTGTTTGAACAAAGCCATCTGGACATATTCCTCTGGACATAGCTGTTTTAACAAAGCCATCTTGACATAGCCGTCTGGGCACAGCGCTCACATAACCAAATAAGTAATTTTGCTTATAACATCTACTGTATTACCAGTTGCCAAAAGTACGAGGATTTGAGTGATAAAAAAATATACGGGCCCTCACAGTTGACAATTATCGATTAGACTAAATATAACGTGTGGCTTGCTACCCATTTCATATATTCAATTCAAGTTAAGCATGTTTTTGTTAACACTTTTCTACAAATATTGCTTCAATCAATAACAAAAATGACAATAAATCCACCCTAGGGATTGTCTTAAAAGTGCAACCTCAAATACATTCTGCCAATTTGCTTATCCCAAAGGGAAGGGGTGCAAGGGGTAAGCTTGACTGCAGTCTTGCATGCAATGTCATGATTAAATTAATCTGGAACCTTCTGTCAACCGCCGCCAGACTGATCCCACAGTTAGATCCCTAAAGATAAGGGCACCTCTCCGCCAGCAATGTCCATCTTGTTTACCAACCTGGTCAGTTCTTGCATCTGTGACCCACATACTTTGTTAAGTCTGTTTACCTACATGTTAAGTTATTTCTACCATGGTACATGACATCTGTTGCTGACTTGCCCCCAATGCTCGCCATGACGTATCGTGTTGTACTAAGTTATAGCTAATCTATAGCTTTTATTTCCTTCTGTAGCTCTCGGCTAGCGACTGGTGACAATAACTTTTTCCATTAAAAATGATCCGCTAGCTTTGTTTTTTTCGAATAAATCAATTGACAAAACACAGACAACGCATCAACTGTAACTGTGCTTAATAAAGCTTACATTTATTGCTTTTATTACTAATTTTTTTTTTCGGTGTATTTTTTATTTTATTCTGTGCCGGTGACTGTGGCATATTCCTTCGAATCAACAATCACATCGGCAGTTGTGTCAATGAATGCATCGACGACCACGTCAACATTTATATTAACATCAACAGTATCACAAAATTAGCGTCGCCAACATTCACCATAAACGCCTCATCAAAGTCACATCAACAGATGCGTCAACCGTCACTTCCAGGGACACACCAACAATCACGCCAACAATCACATCAACAATCACATCAACAACCACATCAACAATCACATCAACAATCACATCAACAATGACACCAACAATCACATCAACAATCACATCAGCAACCACATCAACAATCACATCAACAATCAAATCAACAATCACATAAACAATCACATCAACAATCACATCAACAATCACATCAACAATCACATCAACAACCACATCAAGAATCACATCAACAATCACATCAACAATGACATCAACAATGACATCAACAATGACATCAACAATGACATCAACAACCACATCAACAACCACATCAACAATCACATCAACAATCACATCAACAATGACATCAACAATCACATCAACAATGACATCAAGAATCACATCAACAATCACATCAACAATCACATCAACAATCACATCAACAACCACATCAACAATCACATCAACAATCACATCAACAATCACATCAACAATGACATAAACAATCACATCAACAATCAAAAAAACAATCACAGCAACAATCACACAAACAATCACACCAAAAATGACACCAACAATCACACCAACAGTCACATCAACAATCACATCAACAACCACATCAACAATCACATCAACAATTAACCAACAACCACATCAACAATCACATCAACAACCACATCAACAATCACATCAACAACCACATCAACAATCATACCAACAATTAACCAACAATCACATCAACAATCACATCAACAATCACATCAACAATCACATCAACAATCACATCAACAACCACATCAACAATCACATCAACAATCACACCAACAATTAACCAACAATCACATCAACAATCACATCAACAATGACATCAACAATCACATCAACAATCACATCAACAATGACATCAACAATCACATCAACAATGACATCAACAATCACATCAACAATGACATCAAAAATGACATCAACAATCACATCAACAATCACATCAACAATGACATAAACAATCACATCAACAATGACATCAACAATCACATCAACAATCACATCAACAACCACATCAACAATGACATCAACAATCACATCAACAATCACATCAACAACCACATCAACAATCACATCAACAACCACATCAACAATGACATCAACAATCACACCAACAATTAACCAACAATCACATCAACAATCACATCAACAATCACATCAACAATCACATCAACAATGACATCAACAATGACATCAACAATGACATCAACAATCACATCAACAGTCACATCAACAACCACATCAACAATCACATCAACAACCACATCAACAATGACATCAACAATCACATCAACAACCACATCAACAATGACATCAACAATCACATCAACAATCACATCAACAATGACATCAACAATCACATCAACAATGACATCAACAATGACATCAACAATGACATCAACAATGACACCAACAATCACATCAACAATGACATCAACAATGACATCAACAATCACATCAACAATGACATCAACAATCACATCAACAATGACATCAGCAATCACATCAACAATCACATCAACAATCACATCAACAAT
>MUZC01004441.1:500100-519891 GCA_002072015.1 Radix auricularia | reverse complement strand
CCAAGATTTACATTAAAGGGGGGAGAAGGGGGTGGGGTTCCACACATTTGTGACGACGTATGACGAGAGGGAGAGTGTGTTTTTGAGAAATGTGACGTCACATGAAAGCTTGTAACTCAAAATAAAATTTCCACTCAAGCATTTGATTTCTTAAATTTTATTTAATGGCGTTTTCAATGGGTTTACTTGTGTAACGATATTAGAGTGCATCCCTACACTAAAGACATACTTAAGTGACCAAAAAGTGATTTGAAACATAAACAGAAAAGACTTTTAAGGGAGGGGGGCCTCGCAAAGCTGTGTGACGTCACATTGGAAGGGGTTCTAAGTTTTTGTGACGACGCGTGACGAGGGGGGAGGGGGAGTGATAAATCGCCAAAATCGCGTGACGTCATTTATGGAAGTCCCTTATGAGTTAAAACAAAACGAGTTGAGAACTAATACAAACTGGTGTCTCCTGTTAAACATACCTGAAGCTTACAGAAAATGAAATGTGGCTTAATGTAGGAAAATTGATGCTACGGGAATTGGCGCAATATGAATTTTTTTTTTTTTTTAAATCAAGGTTGAATTGTTTTTTGTCTATATTAAAAATTTAAATTATAAAGTGATTAAACGGCTGGGGCGTTAATTTAATAGTTTGTACGTCCGCCCTAAGTTTCCAATGTACGCCCCTGGTGTCGGGTCGACGTATACATGAACTGCGACAATTACCAAAATAGTTTATACGTTAAAAATATAGATATGTCTCTTAATAAGGGAACATGCCACTGTTTAATATACATTATTTAAGAAGTTAAGATTAAAAAAAAAATTAAAAAAAAAAAAAACATAGGTCTACTAGGGAAATGATATTCAGTAAAGATGCGATTCAGCATATGACCGAAAATTGTGTGGCAGTAATTTCTACAACACAAATAAATCTCACAAAACTTTTTACCAGAGGACGGCATCAATGGACTTCTTCTTAAACTGGTTCCACTTATGTCACTCTGTGTACTTGAAATTTGACCTTATACCAAGATCGAACCCATTTGCGAATGGGAAACCGAAGGAGCTAAATTGTTCACGTGGTACAAAAAAACTACAATTATATAAACGAGGCTCAGTGGGGACAAAGAGGGTCTACAGTGACATAGTGAGATTTAGTACCACAATGTAGTCAGAAGGTACACATAATGAGAACCTTTGGTGCGACAGTTTCACAGAGCCACGCTGTAAGACAGATGGTCTAAGTCAGATGGTCTAAGTCAGATGGTCTAAGTTAGTAAATAGACAGAAGAAAATATGTGAGGTGTAGTTCACTCACAACCAAATTATTTATGATCTTAAAACCACAAGGTACTTGACAATGTCATGACCTCAGGTGAATTACAATCACTGTACCTGACCATGACAGGACCTACGGTGTATTATTATCACAGTATGTAGCCATTACAGGACCTGAGGTGTATTATTATCACAGTATGTAACCATTACAGGACCTGAGGTGTATTAATATCAAAGTATGTAACCATTACAGGACCTGAGGTGTATTATTATCAAAGTATGTAACCATTACAGGACCTGAGGTGTATTATTATCACAGTATGTAACCATTACAGGACCTGTGGTGTATTATTATCAAAGTATGTAACCCTTACAGGACCTTACGGTGTATTATTATCACAGTATGTAACCATTACAGGACCTGCGGTGAATAATTATCCTAAATACAAAGAGTTGAATTACAGATGTCGTCAGTAGCACTAAATTGAAGAAAGTTGTCACATCATTAAATAAACCCCATTGAGCCTCGCTGCCCAGCCGTGATGTATTTTATAACATTGTAGCAATAACAACAAAACCGAATATTTCCTAAGTTAGTATTTACTTACATATGACGTCCAGAATAATATCCACAGGCGACTTCAACTACGTAAAATACTTTTTGTTCTTGTGGTCAGTCCTGGTTCAAAGGTGGTCAATCTTCTAAAACTTTTAAGATATCAAGACTTAGATTAACATCCATTCACTGATTGTAAAACCTCATTTGCGAAAATTTTACGAATCGAGTAAAGAAACTCCACAAGAGATGGAGAATTTCATTACGTTTTCGGACATCGCACTTTGTCTTCAATGCTACTCAATAACAGGATATATTGAATGATCAGATTATTAAAAAAAAACGCAATTATTATTTATTTTCTATGAAAATATTATTGAGCCTAGGCGCCGAGAGCGCAGCGGGAAACTGCCGACAACTCTTGTGATAACTGTATCGACAGACGACATTAAAACCTCTGTCCGTATCAAACGTGAACTCATTCCCCCAAGGCAACTGAAGAAACAGCACGCACTCGTGGCCGGCTTGTCCTCTCCAAGAAACCCTTCCTCACCCGCCCCCACTCCACAGTAATGCTCTCATTTTGACGTTACCAACCTCAGCCATTCCCCCACCACCCCACCCCCACCCAGCGGAGGAATCTGGGTTGGTGATATTTTAGCGGACTCGGCACGGGTCTGCGGTAATGACTATAAGTTAATGGTTGGATTAAGACGAATAAGTGCTGGACACTTAAGTCCTGATTCATAATGTATTTTTAGCACGCAGTAAATTTTCTGCATGTTGTTAGCATTGTGTAGAAAGGATGAATGGCTCAGGAGCAGAAGATGGCCGGCTGATATAGAGAGAATAAATGGCTGGAGCTAAAAAATGGGAGTGGCTGATATAGAGAGAATAAATGGCTGAAGCTAAAAAATGGGAGTGGCTGATATAGAGAGAATAAATGGCTGAAGCTAAAAAAATGTGAGTGGCTGATATTGAGAGAATAAATGGCTGAAGCTAAAAAATGTGAGTGCCTGATATTGAGGGAATAAATGGCTGAAGCTTAAAAAAAGACGAGTGGCTTTTATAGAGAGAATAAATGGCTGAAGCTAAAAAATGTGAGTGGCTGATATAGAGAGAATAAATGGCTGAAGCTAAAAAATGTGAGTGCCTGATATAGAGAAAGGATGAATGGCTGAAGCTAAAAATGATGAGTGGCTGACGTAAAGAAGGGGTGACTGCTGTTGATACATCGGTCAGATTTTATTTTGTGGCCATGAGATGATTGTGTCCCAGATAAACGTAATGACTCTTTTGTTTCTTGACGTCGGAGAAGGAACATGATTGTTTTTATTAGAATACCTCAATTGTTCGCATGGCTCAAAGTTTAGCTAAACATTTTTCAATCTGTTAAGGAAAGCACCAAACATTTTACAAGCAACTGTTCATTAACTTAACGCAGATAGGATTTTTTTTAAAAAAATATTTTAATCCTTACAAAACCTGTTTTATAATATTATGTATGCAATATATACACATGTATAATTTTATAAACCTAATATTACGTTCTGCGCGCAAGAAATGTTTTGTTTCTAAGAGGTTCTCCAAAGTTGTAAGTTATTTTAATACTCTTGAAATTAAGATTTTTGATAATCACAAAATCAGCCCCCTTCATCCTCACCCAAATGTTTCTGTTGTAAACTTAAACAATTCAGGTTTATCCACACTAATATACATGACTTGAACGTGTTCCAAGAAATATTAACAAACTTGTTACCAGACACATGTTGTCGTTTTTCAACATTCACTAGGACGTGTGAGAACCATTGGTCTAGTGAGCGTTTCTCCGTCCTGTGAGTCTCCTGTCTCATCGTACGAGTATATTCTGAAGCGTGGTGATAGCTTTTCTATAGGAGAAACTTACTCTTTACTCTCTACTGTGAGTCGACGTGTACAAAAATGATGTACAATAATATTGTTGTCTATCAAAATTCTACATACGAGCTATGTTAACTTTGGTCCAATCCTCGGGGACCTACAAGGTGGACGTGCTTTTCTGGCACATGACTAGTTGAATAAATAAATATTGGCCCAAGGTCTCTTCCAAGACTTTCCCCCCAAAACCTGGACCGCGTAAACGTTAAACTCTTTGTTAATACAAGATGTTTGGGTCAATGGGAGGGACTTGGGACTAGTTCTTGAATGTATAATTTGGCTAGAGAACTATTGGCTTTGAACTATTTATTGAACGTATAGTTTGATTTAAGAATAACCATGAAACTAATTCTTTAATGTATAGTCCTGTTAGTCATGGACGTAGAATGTATTATGAGATAGTTCTGAACAGTAGTTCTGGACAGTAGCTCTGTACAGAAGTTCTGGACAGTAGTTCTGGACAGTAGTTCTGGACAGTAGTTCTGGACAGTAGTCTTGGACAGTAGTTCTGGACAGTAAAGGTATACGAAGAGTAATAAGGTAAAGTAGATGAATAATTAGATAATTACTAAGCGATGTGTGTATAACTTTGTTAATTTTGGATTGTACGCTAAAACTTTCATAGCATATTTATAGTTTTATAAGTGATACAAATCTAAAATATAATCTTGATAGTAGTGCATAGTAAGTGTATAGTTTGGATATTTTAAGCTGGTTAGAGTAAAGCGTGCTCTCTATGAAAGTGTATTGATACTTTGTGAACTTTGTAAACTAAGAAAATAATTTAGAGGTTTATTTAAGTGCGTATATTTGATTAAATTTGATTGATACTATTTGACTTAACCTAATACCCTGTATATTTCTATTGATAGATTTCAGCCATGAAAAGACAAGTCCTATGAAACATCACCAGTGACTGACGAATGTGTGCCCCGAGCACCACAAAAGCCATGCCCTGAGCAAAGAGCGAGGAATCGGCGCTTTACTTACGTCTTAATGTCTTCGGCAGCGACCGCAATAAATTAGAGTGGCACTTCTGTTAGTTTCTGTCCGGGTCAATGAAAGATATCACGCACCAAGACTCACATCCGTCGGTACCTAAAGGAGATGAAGTCAATCATTTCTTGTCATCGTTTGAAAGCAGAGACAAAATGAGTTCATGGGGTTATTCTAAAAGTACAAGGTTACACCAGATCACGTGCCAAGATAAGCGAATGGCCATTTCCTTAAGGAACGAGACTTCATGTGATTTGTCGGTGGATAAATGACTCTCCTTTAGGCGATGGCAAATGTTACTGCCTACATCAAGGATTATTTACTATAGCAAAAATGTATAATTTACTATAGCAAGAATGTATAATTTACTATAGCAAGATTTTTTAAAATAGATGCAACAGATTATTAACTATAATAACTATATAACTAGAATATATGAATATATTACTTACAGTAGCTACAATAGATTATTTAATATAACTAGAAAAGATTTCTTACTAAAGCAATAATAAATTATGTAATATAGCTTAACAGATCTGTTATGCACTGTAGCTATAAAATATTATGTACTTTAGCTAGAAAATAAAATGTACTCAAGCTATAATCGACTATGTACTCTACCAAAGCGTACACCAAAATTTACAACAACTGTCTCAAGAATGTACACCAAGATTTACATTAAAATGTACACCAATAAATGCTCATATTTGCACCAAGATGTACACAAATACTGGGGGGAGGGGTAAGTGGAGTTATTGAGCCTATCACTAATATCTTCTATAGATTTTGAGTTTAGATTATGTCCTTGGTTACTTCCACTTTCTTTCAACAACAAATTAAAAAATGAATACATATGCTACAAGCGATCTTAAGACTAATCTCAGGTTTAACTCCTCATTTTTTTGGTCCTAGGAAATATTCAAGGAGATTACTGGAAATTACACTAAATACTTTCAAATGGTTATGTTATTTTAAGTATTGGGTCAATTAAATGTATTTCCTTTTTTTTTCTTGTTCTCATCATTTTTTATATTGAAAAAAATCTGTGGCGTAACTAGGGATTTGGTGATCCGAGGCGCCAGCGTCTGAGAGGCCCTGCATATATGTAATTGGCGTGATATTTAATGTAAAAATTTCGAACTCTCCCTTGG
Organism: Radix auricularia; assembly: GCA_002072015.1. NCBI lineage: Eukaryota > Metazoa > Mollusca > Gastropoda > Lymnaeidae > Radix > Radix auricularia. The sequence continues at coordinate 514,002 of MUZC01004441.1, read as the reverse complement.
AGGCCCCCCACTCAAGTAGGGGCCCAATGCCACAGATTAGGTCACACAATACGCTCCTCATGAGCTCCTGGGATAAGTACTAAGCGAAGATCTCCTTTCGTGTTGCCTACTCAACGTTTCGAAACAGTCGGAACAAAGAGACTTAACTTCCAGTCCAAGTTAACCACAGTCCAATGGCGTGGTAAAAAGGGCATTGCAAATAGTGAAGACATTGCTAAAGACATTTCGCGGGAACAGCGGTACATCAGAACGGGACAGTCTTATTACAAAGCTTGCTCCGTCAATTCTAATGGAAATACTACACAAAGAAAACCTAATATAACTCACAGATAGACATAAGGATGAAAACACTTTTCATATACTGTATGCAAGAACGAACACTTACAATTTATTTTACCTACCGTTCGGAATTCGAGCGTGGATGGGTTGACTGAGAAAAACAGGAAAACTATCACTCTAATAACATTTAAAAACTGTTATAAAAATGCACTACGAGACATAAACCATGGATAAGCGTAGAATGCAATAATCTTATGTATAGAGGGAGCGTCTGTAACAGAAAAGAGTTATGTATTCTAATTCTTTAATCGGAACCGATATCCCAATCTAAGCGTTAAACATAACTTCCTCTAAATTTGACTGCATGTTTCTCGAGACTGCCTTCTTATCTTAGAGATCAACGAAAAACTCAAATAACTCTCTCTCTCTCTCTCTCTCTCTCTCTCTCTCTCTCTCTCTCTCTGTCAACAAATAGTTTGCTTTTTAAAACTCACTAATGTTGTTTTTGTTTTTTACCAAGAAAAAACTGTAATCGAAAGTTTTGTCAATGAAACGTTTTGGTAACATCTAACAGTGAGCAAGAAAAGACGAGGCAGTCTACAGCCTGTCATTAGATGGGAAATGTGTCTGCTCCATAGACAGTTTCTTGACATCTAAGAGAACTTTTGCCTTGGGGAGACTCGTAGTTTTAATGCTCTCTTGATCTATTGTGGACGTCATTTTCTTATTTAACTATAAATAATGATGTCTCGAAAAACTTGTTGGTTTGCAATCTATTCAAATGTCTGTGGAAATCTTATTAATCTTTTATTTGCATTTTATTTATATATTTCATTTATTTATTTCTTATTTCCATTTCTGCTGTGTTTTTTTTTCAGAGTGGGGAAATATTTATAAAGGAAAAAAAAACACTTCTTAGAAGATTAATTTTTTTCAATTATTGTGGGCAAAAATTAAGGAGCTTTGACCTTTGAAAAAAATGTTGGCAGCATTAATTCAGTTTAAATCTACAGATTCTTTAAATCACAGGCTGGAATTGAATGAGATTTAAATTCTCAACTCCAGATACAAGAATCGGTATCTCCTGGCAAATTCATTAAATGTTGACCGGTTTAATTGAAGATTGGGGAAATAATGGCATGACCTCAACGTACTGGCTCTATCAAAACATCATTGAATTATAATGACATTTTTACTGTATCATAACATCCTGGATTTATCATAACATCTTGGGATAGTCGTAACATCTTTTGTTTATCATATCTTTTATAAAATGCTTTTGACTAGGGCTGTTATCGATTAAATTAAATTTAATCGTTAACTTTTGAAAAATTACCGATTAATTAATCGATAATTTTGTTAAAGCTTAAAATAAAGATTATGACGTCATTAAACTGCAAATTCAAGGGAAGTAAAAAAAATCAGGCAATTGAATTTTTTTGTATTGAGCTATTTATAAAACATAGTTAGCAATAAATATAAGTTAAATAACGTATTAAAGTTAAGGCACTAAATGAACATTTCAAAATTATTTTAAAATATAAAAGTAGTACAGCTATATAGAAATTGTTTGATGATGAACAAAAACATAAAGATCATCTTTTTATCCCAGGTGGTTCAAAAAATATGATTTTTTTTTCTAAGGCCTCATAATCACTTTTTTTACTACGTTGTTTTCTTTCACATTTTGTGCCCTTTTATGGAATTTTAAAAAATTCCAATAAGTATTGAATTAAATTTAATTTTTAAAATATAATATTTTAGGAAATAAATTTAAATATAGGTAGTTCAATATAATGTCCATTAATTTAAATTTTGTTATTGTTAATTAATTAAAATCAATGCATTTTGTTATCATTGTCCTTATAAATCAGGTTATTTTAAAGTTGGCGCTTTAAAAATCATTTTTTTAAAATGGAGAATTGTGTACGTAAAAAAAACACAATTAATAATTATGTATTTTTTTGATAAATCGAAAAAAAAAATTAAAACATTTTCATTAATTTTAATTGCCATTTTATCGATTAAAATAATTTTAATCGATAATAAAATTTACCGATTAATCGAAAAATTAATCGGTAATTTCCGCAGCCCTACTTTTGACTAAACAAATATCTTGCCACTTCAGGACTTTTGTCATGCAATAAAATCAGTGAAAGATTTCTCTATAAATCTGTCCAGAAAACTGTCTAGTCATTCATAACGGATTTTAAAATATCATCAATCAACGAAGACTTTGCTTTTATTTACCATTCATTAGAATTCTCCAACACAAATATGATTTAAAACATGACATTTTCGAGAGTAAATATTAAATGGCATTAATATCCACACAATTGTGTACTTATTTGATAATACAATTGTTAATTGAGGATTTTTTGTAGCTTTAAAGACTTCGTGCTTGTAGTGCTTGAAGAAGATTTGATTGGTTTAGTTTAGCAGAAATTTATTTTTACTCTTTTGAATTGAAACAGGTTTGCTTTATTATTCTAACAATGATAAACTATTCAATGCTGTTTTAATACAGATTGAGAAATGTTGCCTGATAATAAAGTATCGCAATCTGGACACTTGTGTAGACCTTTGCTTTAATCTCAGCATAATCCGATTACCATTGATTTAATCTCAATAAAACAGATAACCATTTTTTAATTTCGATATACCAATTTTTCTTCAGTTCAAAATGAAAAGTTGTGTATGACAATGTTTTTGCTAAGCAATCATAGTCCATTAATATCATAGAATGTCTTTTTGACAAGTCAAAGGTTAAAAATAATTGTCACTTGGAATCTTTGTTAAAATGTTAAAGCAATCAAAGCTGCTTAGTGATTCTTAACAGCCCGAAGAAACACATGAGGCAAGAGTTTGTTCAATAACACAATTATTTGTTCAGTAAGATAAAAGTTTATCCAGTAACACAAGAGGTTTTTCTGTACCAAAAACATAGAACAATTATTAAGCCATACTTCGTTCAGCGCTAAAACCATGACAATAAACAAATGCTACATGATATAATAGTTTAGTTCTGTTATTGTAACTCAATTATTTACTGTAACTCCGTCTTTGTGGCTCAAGTCAAAAAGAAAATTGCCAGAGAACAGCCGATGTTATTTATTATTTTGAGCAGCCATAACATTTATCTCAAATAGGAACATATATCAACGTGATATATCGAAGTTCCAAAAAAGGCAATTGTATTTGTGACCTAATATTTGGAAAAGAGCTGATCCTGATGTTTGTCTTTATTTTTACACTTAAGCTGACCACCAGAGAGTGTTCTGGTTCGCGTTCAAGGAACATTTGGGTTTCACGGAAGCTAGGTTGAAAAACACTGAATTAGTAGGGAATTCCCACTTATTACATTGGCAGACCCTAAACTCACAGACAGTCCAAAGGACTCGATATTTACATGGGCAGTCTAAAAAAATGCAGTTTCAACAAATAATAATAATAATAATAATAAAATGATAATTTATATAGCGCTGTATCCCAGCAAGGAGCCAGGCTCACAGCGCTTTACATGGAAACAACAATACATATAGAAATAAAAAGAAACATTCATAGCATATTAACTACATAAATGACAATACGGTATACTCAATACATCAGCTACGTTAATCATTTAAAGAAATGTGGTTTTATTATTTTTGAAAATAAATTTTAAAAATACATTGTTAGTCTTGAAGACACAGCATTACATGGATAGGCACAATAATTTCATCAGAGAAGTTGAGCATTTTATTTTTTAAAAAATAGTTTTAACGCAATTTCCCTTGGGAATAGCGGTTATACATTTGAAATGTCTGTGCACATGTGAGATTGCACATGCTACTCCTCCTGAACAATACCAGATTGAGGTTTCGGGTATTTTGCAAATATGCTAAGAAGGTCCCAAAGATGTGCAACAGCCAAAAAAAAAAATACCGAAAAGATTACCTGGATTTCCTGGAAAATGTAAAAGGACCGAAAAATACCAGTATTTTCACTATTTTTCGCCAACAATAACATCAATTAGGTTTAAACAAGCGCCAAGCAATAGCTAATAATATTTAAAACAATGTTGGAGAAGGAATTTTTAACAAATCTCTTTTCGTTTGACTCCCGTAATTTTAGCAGCAGTTTGCAGAAATAAATTTCTAATTCTTTCAGAATTACTTATTTTAATCGGCTTTTAATGTAACATAGAATCATTTCCCTCGAGTATTAGAAACCGGAAATTCCTTGTTTGAGATTGCGTTCAAATACTCATTCGAGTTTTTGTTACTTGTTCTTAATTTAGATCTAGATCAATATGATTTAACATCGAATTTTTAAAATACAAATGTTTTCTTAGAACCTGTAAAGCCACTTAGAACCTGCTAGGGGACTTTTTATGTATAGAACTGATAGTAAGTCGATTAATTTGCGTTTCTTGAACACTTCATTTAATCTTAGTCTTTACGAGTTTTAAAAATGCTGAATTATGGATTAATATAAAAAAAATTAGACGAAAGATCTGCTTTTGATTCAGCAGTGTGCATCCATCAGAAAACTTAATCACTTTAATAAACGTAAAAATCAATTTAGAAATAAATACTTATTCATTACATGTGTAACTTCAGTTCGTCATTTAGGTTAAATATTATGTAATGACTTTCTGGATAACAGTCACTGTGATTGGCTGATGGCAAGTAGAATATAGACAATGGCTAAGACTTTAAACTAACTGTTGTCTTTATATAACACAGATTGCCTAAATAAGGCCATTTAGGATGATGTGAAAAAATCTTGCCACTTCAGAATCGATACCAAAGCCCGAAGAAAATAATCTTTAAATAAACTGGGTGACACTCAAGTTAATTGCTTTAAAGTCAAGTAATTTGGATGGTGATCACGTAAGCCGGATGATACTGAAGTAATTTTGACGACGTCTAATCCACTACACCACCTTGCATTACCTCTCCTTGCCCCGTATATTAAGATATAAACATGGCATTTTGACGACGTCTAATCCAATACACCACCTTGCATTACCTCTCCTTGCCCCGTATATAAAAGATATAAACATGGCATTTTGACGACGTCTAATCCACTACACCGCCTTCCATTACCTCTCCTCGCCCCGTATATTATGATAGAAACATGACGTTTTTGTGACACACCCCACATCAAATCCCTGGCCTCTTGGTCTTTATTTGTCCATTGATATTAGAGACGGTACGAAACATTAAGTGTGTGCTATTAAAAGATGTGTGTTGCTTCTATTGCTGCTTTTGCTGTTGTTTTTTTTTCTTAATGAAAACAATAAGAATCAAAGGTCTATGATTTTTAAACAAAAACAATGTCAATGTCCCAAGTTATAGATTGCAAATCTATGTCATTTACTATAGATTTAAAGTCCATGTCCTATGTCAGAAATCGATGTGTCCTTTCGTGGCTAATTTTGGATTCTCAGCTGTCAACTTTGACCCACTTTCTTTGATCGAATTCAGATTGATATTTTACATTCGCCTGAGACAACAAAATCTTTTCACGATCGTTCCAGCAATATTTACCTACATTACACCAAGCTGCCTCATTTCCTAGCGCCAAACAGAGATGAGATTTTTAATTAACTCACTCCCGATAACTATAAATATGTTCATGCTCTCAAGGACGGAAGGGCTATTCACTAGTCATTCAATGGCCAGTCACTGGTCAGTCACTGGTCATTCACCGGCCATTCAATTGTCCTTTTCTGGGCGTTCACAAACGATTGTATGTTATATGGTTAGCCCAGAAATTCAACGTTTTATGTGCAGCTTATTTTTGTTGATTTACTGCGTGCATGTGATGCATCATCGTCTAGCGAGACGGAAGGATGCCGAAGTTAACTTCATGCATGTGATGCATCATGGTCTAGCGAGACGGAAGGATGCCGAAGTTAACTTCGTGCATGTGATGCATCATGGTCTAGCGAGACGGAAGGATGCCGAAGTTAACTTCGTGCATGTGCTGCATCATCGTCTAGCGAGACGGAAGTATGCCGAAGTTAACTTCGTGCATGTGATGCATCATGGTCTAGCGAGACGGAAGGATGCCGAAGTTAACTGCGTGCATTTGTACCTGTTTTCGGCACAGATTAAATTTATTCTGTTGTAGATGTAGGATAATTATAAGTGGCTGAGACTTTGTTGTTAGGTTTTTCTAAAGTAGTTCTACTCAAATGTTCTGGTTTGTCTTCATTTTTATTTTTGTTCTATGGCAAAGCTTATATCACATGCCTCATGCATCGCTTATATCTTAAATGGTAAAATGAGGGTTGGTAGAGAAATGGTCTTTCATTGTGATATCAGAGGCTGGGCAGTTGGTCATTCGATTCAGTACTACGGTCTTCTGAGTCATGAGTTTGAGCGAGGTCGTTTTGATGCATGGCTATCTCATGTAACAATATATTTGATGCGTTGACTGCTGAAAACATAACAGATACCTATTGAAATACAAATTAAAAAGAAAATTTAAATCTAAAATGAACAAGTAATAACAATTCAAATGAGTTTTTAAACTCAATTTCCAATAAAGAACTTCCAAGTTTTTATTCAAAGGAAATCTTTCTAGATTACATTAAAAATCATAATACACTAAACAAAACAATCGCCATCAATTGCCCACTATGGTAAATTTTCTTTTTGACGTCATATGCCTTCACGCTACGTCACACCAAGAATGTGTTAATCTAAAGCGCACGCCACGTGCAACCAACATTCTAATATTAGCATTCAAAAAGCGGGAACCCCCCCCCCCCCCGAAATTATCATTCTAGATTACATTTAAAAGTCATTTCAAATCAATAATTGTGAGGCTAAGGAAGACGTTACTGGTAGAGAAGTCAAATATTCGAAGTTGTTGTAATAAAACCATCTCAATCCTCTCGTTATCATGACTATTCCAAGTTGTTATAATAAAACCATCTCAATCCTCTCTATATCATGACTGATTCACTCGTCTACAACACCGTCACGCTTTACTCACTCTAACACCATTCAGTCCATTCCTTCTATGAACTCAAGCAATAACACATAATAAAGTGGCGCCGAGATTTGCACACACTTGACAGGTAAGTATGCCCCAACAAACACACAGGATGTTATCTCCATAAAATCAAGTGATATAAATTTAGAATAACCAACGTTTTTCGTTGACTTTTTTTATTATTTGTTTTAATGGGGGGAAAAAATAAATTGGAAAAAATATACAGTCGATAGCCACCAAAATAATAAAGAAATTAATGAACATTTCTTAGACACAATAAATAACATAAACCTAGAACAGATAGTAAACAAAGCAACTAGGAAAAACAAAATACTAGATTTATTCCTAACAAACAGACCAGGATTAGTAGTAGACTGCACAATAATTCCTGGGCTGTCTGACCATGATATTGTTAGGGTAACCAACACAATAAAAACTAAAATAAATAAGATGCCTAGAAGAACAATATATCTTTGGAATAAATGCAACTTAATAAAATTACACCAATCAGCTCCTAATTTCCAACAAAATTTTCTAAGTAAATTCAGCATAGTTAGCCCTGTAGAAGAAATATGGAAGGAAATAAAAACAAATCTAAAAACCATAATGGATCAGAATGTTCCAACAAAAATAACTTCAAATAGAATTAATAAATGCTGGTTCAATTTTAAACTTAAAAAGTATTGCAAACTAAAGGAGAATTTATTTAAGAAATTTAAGGCTACCAATTCAGAAAGGATACACAAAAAATACTTAAAAATTAAACACCTGACACAGAAACTTAGCCGTAACCTCCAAAATAATTATATAAACAGTGTAATAACTAAAGATAACAATAAAAACTTATGGTCCTTTATCAAATCTAAAAAAATGGAGCCTTCAGGTATAGCCACACTAAAAGACTCAAATAATAAAACCTATAATGATAATGAAAATAAAGCTAATATCCTTAACAAATATTTTGCATCATCATTTTCTGCCTCAGGCGACAAGGAAATTTCAATAAATTTAAATAAATTGGAAGAAATAGGTAACATAACTGTAGATGAGATAGGTATACATTCACTCCTAAAAAACTTAAAAATAAACAAAGCTACTGGCCCAGATGAATTACCTGCCAGGTTATTAAAAGAATTAAGCAATGAACTGTCCCCAATCCTTGTAGTTCTTTTTCAAGCCTCTCTAAACCAGGGCAAAGTGCCNGAGGATTGGAAATTAGCCTATGTAACGCCGCTCTTTAAGAAAGGTGATAAGTCAGACCCTGGTAATTACAGACCTGTATCACTTACTAGTATCACATGTAAATTACTGGAACACATAATATATAGCAGAATAGTTAACCACCTTGACAAATATAATGCCCTATGCCCACACCAACATGGCTTTAGAAAGAACAGATCATGTGAAACACAATTGATAGGCCTAATAGATGATCTATCAAAAGGCTTAGATAATAATGATCAAATAGATACAATATTACTAGACTTCTCAAAAGCATTCGACAAAGTTCACCACCTTAGTTTACTCAAAAAACTTAAATACTTTGGAATCTCAGGTCCCTTGCATCACTGGATCCAAGATTTCCTATTGGGTAGGGAGCAAACTGTAATAATTAATGGTTCTAAATCTACACCAATAAAGGTTAACTCAGGAGTTCCACAAGGAACTGTCCTAGGTCCCTTACTATTTTTAATTTATATAAATGACTTACCCAACAATATCTCAACAGGAACTAAAGTTAGGTTATTTGCTGATGATTGTATAATCTATAGAACAATCAAGTCAGAACAAGATAGCAAAATTTTACAAAAAGACTTAGATGAATTAATAAAATGGGAAACTAACTGGAGTATGTCCTTCCACCCAGAAAAATGTCAACTGCTAAGAGTAACAAAGAAAAAGAAACAAATAAATTCAAAATATTTCATTCATGGAAAAGAACTAACCCAAACTAAAGATGCGAAATACATAGGAGTCATAATAAATGAGAAACTATCTTGGAATCCCCATGTCAATGAAGTTATTAAAAAATCAAACAAAACCTTAGGCTTTATAAAAGGAAACTTTTACAAATGTAACAAAGATATAAAACTAAAATGCTATCTCACCCTGGTGAGACCTATACTAGAATATGCATCTTCAGTATGGGACCCATCCACCAAAGAAAATATTGATAAGTTAGAACAAATCCAAAAAAGAGCTGCCAGATTCATTACTGGAGAATACTCAAAACTGACAAGAGTAACACCATTAGTTAAATCATTAAACCTTGAAACACTAGAGGATAGAAGAACCAAGAGTAAATTAGTAATTATACATAAGGCAATTAATTCTAATTTAGAAATACAACACAAAGATAAACTAATACAACCCTCAAATAGACATAAAGACAAAAACACCTTTCTTATTCCATATGCAAGAACAAACACATACAAGTTTTCTTTCTTTCCGTCCGGTATTCGGGCGTGGAATGGGTTGCCTGAAGAAACCAGGAAAGCCACCACTTTATCATCTTTTAAAACTCTAGTAAGAATACAGGACTAAACACAAACCATAGAAATACGTAGGACGCAATAATCTTCTGTACAGAAGGAGCGTCTGTAACATATAAGATAAGATAAGATAAGATAAGGGGGGGCGGAGGGGTTCAGATGCCTTTTGAACCTTTTTCATACGTGTAAGGTTTTAGTATTTTAGAACGTGTGAGCTGAAACAAATATGCGGATTGCAACCAAACCCTTGGGGAGGTCTGGAAGGGGCGACACCACACGTTTTTTAGGCACTGAGATAACCCCGACCGAAAAGCCACGCGCCACTAATTCTGTGAAACAAACTGGCAGCTTATTCTTTGAAATCTTAATGACATCAATATTTCTTGAGATGAAATTTATTAACATTGTCTACTGCATTCTCTGAAGACCCGTCTCCACTCAACTTGACAAACCTGATAAAGGAAGCAGCATGGCCGCCCTGCCGCCTGGGAGATGTAGATGGTTAACTCTCTGACATGATGGAAAGGTTATTAAGTGCGGTGGGGACGTGTGGTTATTTGAAGTCGACTCTCCCCCTCCCCCAAGAAAACCATCCGAATAGACAGTGTGATATTGGTAACCATGGATACAAACACTATTTTTGCAACTCCCTTAATCATAAAAGAAAAGCGCCTACATAAAGTTGTGTGTAAAAATAACAAATCTTGAGCTTTTCTATTCTGTTCTGGAACATCTAGCACAAATATTCTTTACCACTTGAGTTTTAGTAGTCTATACCTTTTGGCATGGAGAGTATATTTGAAGATTTAAAAAGGAAAGAAAAGGTTACTGTTGAAATTTTTGGAAATGGTTTGAAGGTCTTTTAATTACGAATTTTAGTCAACAGAGGTTGTGTCATTTCTAAGACCGGAAAACGTCATAGCTCATTCGGTCATTGTGCTATTCTTAGAATTAAATATCCGTAACAAATGTGCTTTGATTTACTCATCTCACTGAGAATGATCTTCTAGGAGCAATTTTTGTGTGCAAAAATACTTCTTTACATCATTTGGCTGCTGGATAAATTATAAATTGCCAAAGACTTAAAACTAAAACTTTAATAAATAAGTCTAAACATTTTTAAAGATATTTGTGTAAGCGTTCTTTCGATAGTAGTAAACACGAGCCATAGTCCTAGTGATAGCAATAATAGTCAAGTATTTACGAAGATCTATCTGTAATTAATTATTTTTGTTTTTCTTGCTCCTTATTTATGCCTTAGTATTTATTTATAATAATTTAACACAAATATTATCACTTCAATCAAAATTTCGTCATTAGTATTACATTTTTTGAATGAATAAAAATCATGAACGAGCGAGCGAATGATCTAGAGTAGAGTCCCTGATCACTGAAAGGCCTACATTTTCATAACTCATACCCGCAAGGACGTTCTAGTTCGCATAATATAATAAATCATATAATATAACCTAATATTTTTATTTAAAATTCCATAAAAGAACTAGTTTTAGTCACTTCAATGAGCCCATTTGCTGTAATAATAATAAATATGAACAAATATTTATCTGTTGTCCCCTATGTACCTCTGGAAGGTACTTAGTTATGAATAGGTTCTATTTATATATTTAAAAAAAAAAGAAATGACAAGCCCTATTGAAGAGCTTAAAAGTAAAAATATACTTTAGAATGTCCCTTATTTACTAAATCATTTAAATAAACGTTTTTCACTTTGTCTTTAATTAAATCGTGTGAGCCTAGAATAGTGAAATGAGGATTCTTTATTTTTCTGCAATTTAATTTCCCTGTAATGAATCCTCCAGCTTCAAAAACATGAAAGTATTTTAACTTTGCGTTGATGATGTAGATGGTGTTATACTCATATTAAACACACACAAAAATCTAAACTATGAAAATTATTATTTTTTAAATAACGTCGAAACTGTACCAAATATTTTGAATATTGACAAGTTACTATAATTTTTATATGTGTTACATCGGCAATTAGCGAAATCTTAAAACAAATCTTTATCTTCCATTAATTTGGATGGCATTCAACATCTTTAACATTGACTGAAGACTATTTTCTCTTATATGTAAGAAACATACTTTGTTTCATATACTCCCAAATTTATATTTTATATTGTTTGATTTATTTTTATTTCAAATTAACCTTATAGAATAGTCTTTATATTGCAAGGTAGTAAAACAAACAAGTCTAATATTTTCTGTATAAAATATAAATCTGGGGGCAATCAGGAGTAGAGAGTATGTGTAGCCATAAACTACTCAAAGGACGGTAACCTTCCCGTAGTTAGGGTAAAGAATATTTACTTCACACTTCACAACTCTCTCAAACTCAAACAAAAGGAGGACATTTTTAAATTTAAATACCCAAACAACACGATGCCAGACAAAGCAAGTGATATATTAGCTGAGCTCAATCCCAAGGAAGCCTGCCTCGCCTCAATTTAATCATTGCTTTTCGTTTTAAACCTTTTAGCACGCAAAAATGAACTTCATCGATTGTAATGTCGGGCACTTTAACGGACTTCCACACAACTTCCAAACCCCACCTAAAACATATTTCAGAAACGTCGTGGAAATAGAAGAATATCTAGATGTCCATCATTGATGTTTATCTATTGCAATAGATGTACACATGTACCTGAAGTAACTATTTTGTAGAGTACATATAATGATGTTCTAGTGATGCACATGTATGACGTCTTAGTGATGTGCAAGTAAATTTAATTTTACTTAAACATGCCTTCAAAGAAAATACATTTACATAAAAAGTGAATTAAAAACTATTTAATTCTTTAATTTACTAGAATGTTAAATCTGTGAGAACCCTTGCGTTTTTTTCTCTGCAAAGAGACGGTTTCATCGGGGGGGGGGCTGTAATGGGAGACAATGACACCCGATGTGTGCTGCCTATGTCCATTTTAACGGTTGTTTTGTCTACGTTGCTGTCACTGCAGAAAACACCGCTTCACGCAGATAGGATGTCAGAGATGGCAATAGGGATTTAATTGTTATGGTGGCATTCTTAGGATATTCCGCCATGTTTTAATCCAGAAAACTGGAAAAGTGGTTTTCTCGCACGTAGTTTTAAAGGCCACCGTCATTTGCGATCTCGAGCAGTTGAACTTCTTCTTACACAGCCATGTTAGATTCGTCTACTTTGTTGACAAATGGGTCACTGATCAATTCCCCACTAGTTCTTGGGTCTTATGTTGCTGGGAAGTAGGGCTCAAACTCTTTTAAAAGCAAAGACAGGTGATCGTGCACTAACTATAACAAAATGTGCTCAGGCTCAGGCTCAGCCTCGCCTAGAAACCCCACTAATGTTTGAAACATATCAAAAATGTCTATAACATCTCACTGAGTGACCCATAACATCTCACTGAGTGACCTATAACATCTCACTGTGTGGCCTATAACATCTCACTGAGTGCCCTATAACATCTCCCTGAGTGACCTATAATACCTCACTGAGTGACCTATAACAACTCACTTAGTGACCTACAACATCTCACTGAGTGACCTACAACATCTCACTGAGTAACCCATAACATCTCACTGAGTGACCTACAACATCTCACTGATAGACCTATAACATCTCACTGAGTGACCTATAATGTCTCACTGAGTGACCTATAACATCTCACTGAGTGCCCTATAACTCACTGTGTGGCCTATAACATCTCACTGAGTGACCTATAACATCTCACTGAGTGGCCTATAATATCTCACTGAGTGACCTATATCTCACTGTGTGGCCTATAACATCTCACTGAGTGACCTATAACATCTCACTGAGTGGCCTATAATATCTCACTGAGTGCCCTATAACTCACTGTGTGGCCTATAACATCTCACTGAGTGACCTATAACATCTCACTGAGTGACTTATAACATCTCACTGAGTGACCTATAACATCTCACTGAGTGACCTATAACATCTCACTGAGTGACCTATAACATCTCACTGAGTGCCCTATAACTCACTGTTTGGCCTATAACATCTCACTGAGTGACCTACAACATCTCACTGAGTGACCTATAACATCTTCCACACAACTTCCAAACCCCACCTAAAACATATTTCAGAAACGTCGTGGAAATAGAAGAATATCTA
>MUZC01004441.1:471867-497322 GCA_002072015.1 Radix auricularia | reverse complement strand
AAATTTTAAAAAATCATGTTAGGAACTAGATCATAAACTAATAACCAGGGCACTAGATCATAAACTAATAACCAGGGAACTAGATCATAAAATAATAACAAGGGCACTAGATCATAAACTAATAACCAGGGAACTAGATCATAAACTAATAACCAGGGAACTCGATCATAAACTAATAACCAGAGAACTAGATCATAAACTAATAACCAGGGCACTAGATCATAAACTAATAACCAGGGAACTAGATCATAAACTAAAAACCAGGCAACTCGATCATAAACTAATAACCAGGGCACTAGATCATAAACTAATAACCAGGGCACTAGATCATAAACTAATAACCAGAGCACTAGATCATAAACTAATAACCAGGGAACTAGATCATAAACTAATAACCAGGGAACTAGATCATAAACTAATAACCAGGGCACTAGATAATAAACTAATAACCAGGGAACTAGATCATAAACTAATAACCAGGGCACTAGATCATAAACTAATAACCAGGGCACTAGATCATAAACTAATAACCAGAGAACTAGATCATAAACTAATAACCAGGGCACTAGATCATAAACTATTAACCAGGGCACTAGATCATAAACTAATAACCAGGGCACTAGATCATAAACTAATAACCAGGGAACTAGATCATAAACTAATAACCAGGGCACTAGATCATAAACTAATAACCAGGGAACTAGATCATAAACTAATAACCAGGGAACTAGATCATAAACTAATAACAAGGGAACTAGATCATAAACCAGTCTACCGGGTATGAGATCACAGAGCATTATAAAGTTCACCATTTTTTTTAAAAATTGCGTCCTTTTACGAAAGATGTCAACTGAATTATTTATGCTGATTATGTCTGTTATATGACAGTGTGTGCTGTTAAGTGTGGGCCGGCCCTGCTGGTAAGTGTGGACCGGCCCTGCTGGTAAGAGTGAGCCGGCCCTGCTGGTAAGTGTGGGCCGGCCCTGCTGGTAAGTGTGGACCGGCCCTGCTGGTAAGAGTGACACGGCCCTGCTGGTAAGTGTGGACCGGCCCTGCTGGTAAGAGTGAGCCGGCCCTGCTGGTAAGTGTGGGCCGGCCCTGCTGGTAAGTGTGGACCGGCCCTGCTGGTAAGTGTGGGCCGGCCCTGCTGGTAAGTGTGGGCCGGCCCTGCTTGTAAGTGTGGTCTAAAAGTTGGAAAAATGTGAGACACCAGTGGCTGGCTTTGGGTCAATATTCTGTAACAAGTAGGGTATAGATTCTACGGCGCAAACAAAAAAGCAATATTTAATTGCAACCAGAGCAGGATAAGCACTTAGATATCTCATGATGAAAGCTGCCAAACAAATGTATGTACAATCTGATGTGTACGTTCATGGACCGGATCATTGAACCAAATTTGTTGAGCGTGGTTGAAACTGTTTCTTGCCACTTGCATTACAGTAGTGAAAAGTAATTTAAAAAAAAACAAATTCAACATAATTATTTAAGTTAACACAATCGGCAATGAAATTTTTATATTATATATTTATCTTTCTATTAACATAACATTGTTAGTTTTCTAGGGTCGAATCGCTTCGTATCGTTTTAAAACAAATGATACCTGAATATAACTTTCTAGAGTCCAGCATGGATGTTTTAAAATGTTACGTGTTGTTAATTTCTTTGACCAAATACTAACATAAGAAAAACAGAAGCTACTAGCACTAGTCAAGATACTAATACAAAAAGAACAGAAGCTGGTAGCACTAGTCAAGATACTAATACAAAAAGAACAGAAGCTGGTAGCACTAGACCAGATACTAACACAAGAAAAACAGAAGCTACTAGCACTAGCCAAGATACTAATACAAAAAGAACAGAAGCTGGTAGCACTCGACCAGATACTAACACGATGAGAACAGAAGCTGGTAGCACTAGACAATATACTATCACAACAAAAACAGAAGTTTAACACTAGTCAAGAAACTAATACAAAAAGAACAGAAGCTGGTAGCACTAGACCAGATACTAACACAAGAAAAACAGAAGCTGGCAGCATTAGACCAGATACTAACACAATGAGAACAGAAGCTGGTAGCACTAGTCCAGATACTAACACAATGAGAACAGAAGCTGCTAGCACTAGACCAGTTACTAACACAATGAGAACAGAAGCTGGTAGCACTAGTCCAGATACTAACACAATGAAAACAGACGCTGGTAGCACTAGTCCGGACACTAACACAATGAGAACAGAAGCTGGTAGCACTAGACCAGATACTAGCACAAGAAAAACAGAAGGTGTTTAGCAGTATTGATCCCTGCTTCTCCCCATAAAGCTCCCTCCCCCCTCCCCACAGCATGGCTGAAGAGCTGGGAGATCTCCAGAAGCTGGTTCATCTTAGGTTAACCTGGTGACCCACGAACTACCCAGAAGTACAGGACGGACGTCCACTAGCCTGGTGACCCACGAACTACCCAGAAGTACATGACGGACGTCCACTAACCTGTTGACCCACGAACTACCCAGAAGTACAGGATGAACGTCCACTAACCTGTTGACCCACGAACTACCCAGAAGTACAGGATGAACGTCCACTAACCTGGTGACCCACGAACTATCCAGAAGTGCAGAACGGACGTCCACTAACCTGGTGACCCACGAACTACCCAGAAGTACAGGATGAACGTCCACTAACCTGGTGACCCACGAACTACCCAGAAGGTCAGAGCGGACGTCCACTAACCTGTTGACCCACGAACTACCCAGAAGTACAGGATGAACGTCCACTAACCTGGTGACCCATGAACTTCCCAGACATACAGGACGAACGTCCACTAACCTGTTGACCCACGAACTACCCAGGAGGTCAGAGTGGACGTCCACTAACCTGTTGACCCACGAACTACCCAGAAGTACAGGATGAACGTCCACTAACCTGGTGACCCACGAACTACCCAGAAGTACTGGACGGACGTCCACTAACCCGTTGACCCATGAACTACCCAGAAGACATGGCGGACGTCTGTGACCTGCCATAAAGTGACGATGACGAAGTGGTTTCCCCTAACAACAGCTACAAAACCGCTGGTACGCAACTAAGATATTTTAAGAGATTAAATTTTAAAAAATCATGTTAAGCCTGGTCCCTATTGGAACTCAGGACGTGTTAGCGCATTTTCGTATTATGTATCAGTACTTATGTTAAATATCAACATTATGTATTTATCAGTAATTGTGTTTAGATTTTAGACATATTTTTATGAATTAATTTTCTTGTGTAATGAATATACCTGACATTTTTTTTATATTTAAAAGTCATTTCTTTACATTTTAAAAAGTTTTATTTTCTCTTTAATCTAACCACAAGTCACCACAAATGATGACGTAAAACTCTCTAAACTTTTACACATATTCTAATGACGTCAACTAAAAAAAACTAATTCTTTTGCACGCTTTCACATCACTCTTCAATGCTTGAAAATCCTAGCATTCGACTTCCGGCAATGGCGGCCGTTCCCTGTGCTAGTGTTAACTCTCGATTCGAAATATTTTTTGGTAGTTTTAACGGGTTTTTTTAACGGATCGAGTAACTGAGTGTTGATGCACAAATGGCAGGTCAGGACATACAAAAAACATATATACCTCATGGGTCTAGGACTTATGGATGCTGAGATCAAGGGTGATGACAGACGGACGGACGGACGGACAAAACGGGTGCAACAGCGCATTCGACTTCTCGAAAACGCGCTAAAAAATAACATACTGATGCTCTCTGTGTCTGGCTAACAATGGGAACTAGAGACATGCCACGTTGGATTATCGAGCCGTTTTTGCCCGGATTCTCGTGCCCGGATATCAAAGCGCCGAACGGCTGTAGATTGACTTTAAGCCTCAAGTTACATCACCAGCTTTGATATTTGAACCAAAACAAAGCATTTTCATCGTATTACCCGGGATGGTGTTAGAAGGGATGATGTATTAAATAAGAGTTAAGCCTGTGGTAAAATATTTTTGGAGAAAATGTTGTCCTATAGCAATGAGCTAATTATTTTAAGTGAATGTTTTAATGCTTTTAACAAGTAAGAAAACTTAATAATTCTTAGGTTTTTGGAATGTGTTTTACAACAAGATAAAATATTTAAAGAAAAACAAAATAGGTCATCAGGGAAGAAATTGGGTTTAAATCCCTAAACATCCTCTATTTGCTTTATTTCCCTGCTTGCGATCCTCGCACGATTGGCAAATAACATTAAATGGCAAGACGTGCCTCGCTCTAGTCAGGAATAGACCTTTATAATCATTGAATAACAGAATTGTTGTTTTTTCTAAAACGTTTTGAAAATACATATGTTTTGTTTATAAACGTTTTTTTTTTTTAAGGATTTAAATTTTTGTTTTATATTTCAAGCTTTATTTTTTTTACCAAAAATAGCATCTTATTTATCAAAATTTTAAGGGAAATCCACTAAAAGAAGTTACAGTATTCACCAAAAGAAATTATAGCAAGTAAAACTTATTAGTGAGATCACATAAAATAATGTAATTTAACAATCTTTTTAAAAAAATTTAAATTAAAAACAGAAATTATGTTTGACGATGGCATAAAAATGTCAACATATCTTCATTATTTTAGAAAGGGCTCGCGAAGAGTTTATTATTTGAGTTTTTTGTTTGTTTGTTGGTTATTTAGATTTTTAGCCCTTTCTTATATGTAAGGTCCTAAAACCAAATTACAAAGATATTGTTATTGTTGTTGTTTTCAATAATTCTTAACTTTTAAGAAACCAGTTACCCCTGAAAGTTGAAATGATACGTGTTCTGTGGAAACATTTACGTATACAAAATCAAGTGTGTGCAATATATAATAAAATTCTTTAACATGTTTTTTTGAAAAATTATTTAATTTTAAAAAAAATTCCGTTCTTCTTTGTAGGCGTTTGCAAAAATATTGATAATTATCGAATTAAACGTATCAATTTTGAAAAACATTATCTAAAAAACGAGTATTTCAGAGGAAAAATATCAACATTTAGCATATTTGAATCCTTCTGTGCTTTTCATTCAACTCATCCTCATCTTCTTTGTTTTGGATCTACTTCTGCCTGCATCTAAATACACACATGCCATCAATTTTACTGAGTGGGTGTTTGCTCTCTGGGGCTTTACAAGAGGGAGCTTACAACCGCCCTCCCTCCCACCCACTCCCCTACTGAGCCCTGCCTTTTAGCAGCCAAGTCCGTCACAAATGACGTCACTGCTAAGATGGATGTCACCGAGATTTGTTTATCATGACGCTTCCTGTCGGAGACAAGACCGAATACTTTTCTTTATAAGGATAAATAAAGCGGGTATAAATCGACATTATAAATCAGCGGTTCTCAGAGGGTTAGGTTGGTAAAATCTTTCCTAATTTCAGGGGTGGTATGGTTTTCTCAATGGGTGCTGGCGAGTTTTTTTTGTTGTCACATTTTAATATTAGAAATAAAGACAGAATCTTTATACGATTTTTAAAATATTTCTTTAAGGGACGTATCATTGAAACATCAGAAACTTTCTTTAAATAACAGAAATAAATGTCCATGGGAAAACAATTAAACCCGAGCACATTACAGGGTCAGGATTGTGGGGGGGGGGGGGGGTCTCTGCCAGACATTATCTGTTGACAGGGGAGAATAGCCAGGATATCCAAAAAGATAAGCAAATCTCCCCTCCATTTCAGTTTTGTAGAGAAAGTTCCGTGAACAGCCCTGAGAGAGGTGGGTACACGAAGGAGGGTTGCTTTAGATAATTGGGGTAGGCAAAGAGAGCTTTTTCGTGGGATTTTGGGTTCTTTAGACGAAGGGGGGGGGGGTCGGTCATCAGAGAATGAGAAGCAGAAACCGTTGGAAGACTTATAGGGGTATATGAGAAATACTACTGATTATGTTTAAAAATAAAATTAACAAAACTGCTATAAGGTTGGACATTGAACGATAGACAGTAACGTAAAGGAGGAGGAACAAAAAAAAAAGGGGGGGGGGCAATATTACAATCTCACATGAGATAACACGGTGTGATATGTGATGTGTGATATGTGATGTGTGATATGTGATGTGTGATATGTTTTGTGTGATATGTTTTGTGTGATGTGTGATATGTTATATGTGATATGTTATATGTGATATGTTATGTGTGATATGTTATATGTGATATGTTTTGTGTGATGTGTGATATGTTATATGTGATATGTTATGTGTGATATGTGATATGTTATGTGTGATATGTTATATGTGATATGTGATATGTTATATGTGATATGTTATGTGTGATATGTTATATGTGATAGATTATGTGTGATATGTTATATGTGATAGATTATGTGTGATATGTTATATGTGATATGTTATATGTGATATGTTATGTGTGATATGTTATGTGTGATATAATATGTGTGATATGTTATGTGTGATATGTTATATGTGATATGTTATGTGTGATATGTGATATGTTATGTGTAATATGTTTTGTGTGATGTGTGATATGTTATATGTGATATGTTATGTGTGATATGTTATGTGTGATATGTTATGTGTGATATGTTATATGTGATATGTTATATGTGATATGTTATGTGTGATATGTTATATGTGATATGTTATGTGTGATATAATATGTGTGATATGTTATATGTGATATGTTATGTGTGATATGTGATATGTGATATGTTATGTGTGATATGTGATATGTTATATGTGATATGTTATATGTGATATGTTATGTGTGATATGTTATGTGTGATATAATATGTGTGATATGTTATATGTGATATGTTATGTGTGATATAATATGTGTGATATGTTATATGTGATATGTTATGTGTGATATGTTATATGTGATATGTTATGTGTGATATGTGATATGTTATATGTGATATGTTATATGTTATATGTTATGTGTGATATGTTATGTGTGATATAATATGTGTGATATGTTATGTGTGATATGTTATATGTGATATGTTATGTGTGATATGTTATGTGTGATATGTTATATGTGATATGTTATGTGTGATATGTGATATGTTATGTGTGATATGTTTTGTGTGATGTGTGATATGTTATATGTGATATGTTATGTGTGATATGTTATGTGTAATATGTTTTGTGTTATATGTGATATGTTATGTGTGATATGTTATATGTGATATGTTATATGTGATATGTTATGTGTGATATGTGATATGTTATGTGTGATATGTTATATGTGATATGTTATGTGTGATATAATATGTGTGATATGTTATGTGTGATATGTTATATGTGATATGTTATATGTGATATGTTATGTGTGATATGTGATATGTGATATGTGATATGTTATGTGTGATATGTGATTTGTTATGTGTGATATGTTATGTGTGATATGTTATGTGTGATATGTTATGTGTGATATGTTATGTGTGATATAATATGTGTGATATGTTATGTGTGATATGTTATATGTGATATGTTTTATGTGATATGTGATATGTTATGTGTTAGATTATGTGTGATATGTGATATGTGATGTGGGATATGTTATGTGTGATATGTGATATGTTATGTGTGATATGTTATATGTGATATGTTATGTTTGATATGCAGATTTTACTATAAAACATATTTATTGTCAGATAAACCATCATCAACATGTCGCCATGCACATACATAAACACTCACATACACGTGATCACACACACGTGACCACATACACGTGACCACACACACGTGACCACACACACAGATTTTTTAATTTAATCAAATTTGCCTTCTATGCTTTCATTATTTCATGTACCACTTCACTAGCAAAATGGTGAAAATGGGACAAGCAATGATAACGCCGTGTGTAATAACTCATTTAGTGAACATTCCCGTAGTGATGCATTAGTGAATTCCGTAGTCAAAATACATAATTTAACGTACATCGTTCTACTAGAATATAGTTACCTTAGAGATAACCCATATAAATTTACCACATGTGTACTTTGATGAAACAAGTTTCCAAACGAACACACACATTCACACGCACAAATGAACTTTCACACACTCATACGTTTCAAGATTTTTTATTTTATTTAAAATCCTCTATATTAACTTGTGGTGTCTGGTTGAGCCCTTGCCGACAAAAAACTTTGGATCGATTTTTAACCCAATTCCTCGTAAGCTAGCGAGCTGAAATTTTGAAGGCGGACTCATGTCGATGAAAAAAAATAAAGTTTAAAATTTCATATCGATCGAATGTACTGTAATTACATTATTGAATTTTTATATTATTTTATTATCTCTATGTATCATGTTAATTTTTTTAGATAGAGTTTTGTGGTGCGTAATATGTTCAACAACCTTTTGTGTCGCGCAATAAAGTGCGCATTATATTGACATTACTTTTAAAAAATATATTCACGATCGGTGCGCATTATGTTAAACATGTTTTACGAGAAATAACTAAAATTTTGTATTTTCGGATTGTTTTGCCCTGCGTATTATAATGAACATCCTTATTATGTCTCGTATATAAAGGATTTATAGTCAAAAACTTGCTTTTTTTACAGGATATTTTTCTATTTATAATAAAAAAAAAACATAATTAAACATCGGTGTGTTAAAATTGAGTAAAATTGTCTTTAAATATTAACATTCACCGGGGATTTAGAACGTGTAATGTCGTACGGGCTGGGGGGGGGTTAAGACTAATTTGAAGTCTTAAGTAACGTCGTTTGCATTCAATTTTTTTTTTATGATCGCTCAAAATATTAGGTGGGAGTAGGGTGATGTTGACGCCTTTTACGTTTGATTATCATAATACATCCCCAAGAAATAATCAAACTTTTGCGGATAGTATCATTTGTTACCACTGGTCGCTTCCAAATGGTACCTTGATCACTTTGACCACATCCCTAATGTTTTTGCCAGGTGTTAACAGTTAAATGTCTTTCAACCACAAGCTTTATAAATGGTTTGGGGGGGGGGGGTGATGTTTAAAAGCCTGCGCGTCAAGTACAACTCAGAAAGTACTAAAGTCAATGAATAAACAGCGGGGTTGTTGCTTTGCACTACAAACACCACGTTGAACCCGAGTAAAGATTGATCAAAACATATGACGTCACAGACTAGCTTTTGTGCACTTTACACTAACACCCAAAAAATATAAATCTCTTTCCTATATTTCATAGATTCAGCAGCAATTTAGATTTGTCTCCCTTTTTTCCACGCGTTTTCGACAAATATTTTATGGTTGTGTGTGGTCACATGTCAAGAGTTCAACATTTTATAGTGACCAAATCACATTCCAAAGTCATGTTATGAGTTTTAACCAAAGAATATTTGATAATTTGGAATGAGTTAGCGAATATACGTTTAAGATGAATACGTGAAAAGTAAATGTAAGAGACAGAGGCGTCACTAAGGTTGGTGTCACCCGGGGCGGTAGCTCATGGTGTCACCCGGGGCGGTAGCTAATGGTGTCACCCTCTCATGATTTAACCCAAAGAACTCATCCGAGTTTTCCAGTGCCAAATAACGGGAATATATAGAATTTTACGGTCTGGTGTCACCCCCCTGATGGTGTCACCCGGGGCGGCCCGCCCCCACCGCACCCCCCTAGCGACGCCACTGGTAAGAGAGACAAAAAGCTTTTTAGAAACGTTATCGAAAAAACTCAACAGTTTTAGATGAACGTTTACCCTGTGGACTTCTACAATACCAAATAGTTCGACAGCTTCGTATCCCCTTCTCCGAGCAAACCTGTGAATATTGAGTTTAAACTAATACACTCGAATGATCTGCTCTGTGAGGATATGGATCTAGCACGGCTGCCAGTGGCTGACAGGGTTCCCATTGGCCAAGATGGTTCCCGATGGCTATCAAGATTCCCAATGGCTATTAGGGTTCCCAATGGCTATCAAGGTTCCCAATGGCTATCAAGGTTCCCAATGGCTATTAGGGTTCCCAATGGCTATCAAGGTTCCCAATGGCTATAAAGGTTCCCAGTGGATATCATGGTTCCCAATGGCTATAAGGGTTCCCAATGGCTATCAAGGTTCCCAGTGGCTACCAAGTGCATGTCTAACCATTGGCTATTTAACTAGACACAATAGAATTGAATTGGATTTGAATTTTAAAACACACTGACTAATTGTGATCTATCCCTAAAATACATTTTATATAATAAACACTGCCTAAGCGGTTGTCCTAATGCTAAGACAAAACATCTGGTTCGCGGACAACAGACACAATATGTTTTTTCTTTACTTAAATCCCAGTTAGTCATTACATATAATTTTATTCTGGTTGTTTTAAAGATAGTACAAGTTTTTGTAGATTGGCCTCTTTCTCTAAAGGTAAAGTCTTTTAAAACGTACCGGACTTTCACATACATTCATTTCAGTTCTGTCAATCGGCTAAAATCTTATCCAGAACAAGAACTCAGATTTACTGAAGCAAAAGGAAACTTTTCAGTCCAATATTAAATGATTAGGGTTGACTCTATTTTATGTTTTGTAAAATGTCATATTAATAATTGTATTTTTAAAATATCTATTATAAAATTATGTAAAGGAAATTCTCCATTTCGAAGAATTAAAAAAATATATATATTATCAAAATTATATCTAGGAGAAAAGCTATCCTCCTTGACTCTAAATTGTAAAAATTTAAATTACTGAACGTTAAAAAAAAATATTTTGGAGAATTCAACGTTAGTGAATGTCTGGTGTGTACAATGTTCGCCTTTTATGTACACATACAATAATTTTCATTCAAATGTTGAAACTTCCCCACAGCTTGTTTACACATTGAACTATTATTGTTGACGTAAGGCTTCCTTGTCTAAAATGTATTCAGTCCTTAAAGGTTTGCTATGTGGAAAGTTGGTTACATAGGGATCTCAAATTCCCAAAGGATCTCAAAACATCAATGTAGACCAGATGAAGCGTTTAAAATAACGCAGAGTTCCAGAAAAGTTTGCCAATTTATTCAAACAAGCTTTTAAAAACATCTGTGAGTTTATGAGTACATGGGGCTGGCCTGACTCAAGTGATTTGGCCTTCAAACCAGAGGATTTTTTCAAGAGATATAAAAGTGATTTGTGATTCTAAGATCCGCCTTGTGCATTACTATGCTATCCTCGTGTTTAGAGTGGGATATTTTTAGGATATGTTTGTTTTCATGCTCTGCAAACTGAAAATGTATCTTTAAATAACAAAACAGTCAAATTTCATTCAAATTGTCTGAACGTTTTGAAGATTTTTAAAATGAATTTTTTCATTTGCGTAATTCGAGTTTATCTTGAGCCAAATCAAAACGTATGACATTTCACAATCTTAAAAAAAATGATTTTGTAGATTAAATGAAAGATCTTTTGAATTTCAAAATCTCCTATTATGAACAATATTTCATGAAAAGAAAAAGCCTTTATAGTATTTATAGTGTGTCTTATGGAACAATTTGTTTTGATGTTGTTGGGTTTTGTTTGGTTTTTTTTTGGGTGTTGTTGTTTTTCCATGTTTTGTATCCGATGAGTATGATGTAAATGTGATTCTTTGTAAACAAATTCGCGATATTTGTATCAAAGAGAAGCAATGTGGAAGTTGTTTCATTCTCATTTCTCTGTTCTGGTTTAGTATGAATAATTTAGAAATTTCTCATTGGTTCAAGTTCGCTAACTGCTTTATCCAGATTTACATCTTTCAACGAAATTAGATATTAAAGGCAGACTTCTTTTTACATTGACATATTTTATAAAATAAAAATACGAATCTCCTCTTATGTATACATTTATTTTATTCGGTCAACTTCTATGGAAGAGATAAGGTGAGTGTTTTTTCTGCTCCATGTTTTATTTGGTTGTATGAAACATAATTTATGATAGTTACAACCAATGTTCCATATAAAGTTCGTTGTTCCGTGTGCAAAATAAAAAAAAACAGTGTGTGCAAGGTTGCACAGAATATTATTTTGTGCTAAATTGTAAACTCCACAAACATATATTACTAGATACGACCCACGGCGTACCATATGCCCCGTTAGAATTTTTAGATTATTTTATTTAACTCTATGTATCATGATAATTTTTTATATAGAGTTTTGCTCTTTGCCGAAACATCTGCGCAGCTTCTTTGTTTGGAAAAATAAAATGCGACTTTACTATCGGGCAGTGGGTAGAATCGATGTTGACGTGTTTTAACGTCAATGAAAGGAACAGAATGACAAGTTAAAAATTTGAACGGCCAAAACAAATGGGTAAAATACAAACAACATTCCAACATCAATCTGGAAATAATTATTTTTAATAATGTATTTGTTTCTTCTTTCTCTTTACCACATTTTTTCTACAATTGTTACAGTGAGTTGTGAAGTATTGGTGTGACTTTTTAAAAATTGTCTTCTTGTACAAAGAAATGTATTGGAAGAATAATATTTGGGCGCTGGGTTTTGTTTTTGTTCCTTAAATCAGCAGCAAAGATGTGAAAAGCTGAATATTGCGATGCCGGAAATGGCATTTATCTTGTAACAACGTCAAATGAGTTGGAATCAAAACGGGTGTCTTGAGTTTGATGTCAATCATTGTCCATCGGGGGAGGGGTGGGGGGGGGTTCCCATCTTTTGATAACATCGCGGACATCACTTGGTTTTGTAGAGGGTCAGACGTGTCATTCTGTGAAGCAACATAAGGGTAATCAAGGGCAGCCATGAGCAAACAAGGGCAACTTTGAGAGTAAACAAGGGCAACAATCAGAGCTAACAAAGAGGAACCATTAAAGCAAACAAGATTATATGCTTCAGAATTACGTGTAAATTTATTTCTGTCGTACATCAAAAAACATTATTCTGACCTCCACCAACTTTTCAAAAAAGTTCTACATTTGTTGTGAAAAGATTATCAAGATTTCTATTAGCAATAAACAAAGTGTTATCTAGTAACATGTGCAAAAATAGTTTCTACTTTTCCTTCTTTATGTTACTAAAAGTGTTGCGTTTGTCCTTCTTTGTGCTCTGTATCCCAAATCCTGCTGCTGATGTTTCCCAACAGTCAGGCTCCTCCTATTTCATGTGATTGTAAACTTTACCCCAGCATCCGACTTAAAATTTGTTTCTATAACTTTAGCAGCCGATCAATTGCAGGAACACCAGTACGAATTCTGAATGACTAATGAATTGAACTTCCCCAACAGAAGTAATTTAATGCTACTTAACATCATCTTGTAGAACAACTGTTTTCGGGAGTTGGCGCACATCTCTTTTGGCTTCTGCATCTTGCATTTTCATTACGCTGATTTCCCCACCATTGGTATTGTCATTCAATCTTTACACTTTGATCATATCAGACCGAAAACTTTTTTGGATTTGGCATATTCCAGAAGTGAGCATCCAATACGGACAGTTTCCCTGTCTAAAGACATGGCGTTCGTGTAGCTTAACTATTGCCTTAGACAAACACCAAACTCAGACTTAATGCACATTTAGACGAAACTCGACTTCAACTTTCGTATAACACTAGACGTAATGTTTCAGTCAGTAGCTTGTTACTGGGTAAGGGGTACTTGATAAAAGATAAGCAATAGCAAGTAAATAAACAACTATTAGACTCCCCCCTAGACTCCATGATGGCATCAACTGGTACACTGCTGCATCCCCTAGAGCCTTTATCAACGAACATACAAGACACAAACAAAACGAAAATAAAAATTAAAAAATGAAAAATGAAGGAACTTAGCTGTGGTGAAATTCAAAGTATCCAAAAAGAAGTGAAACTGAGAGATGACAGAGCGATGTCATCTCTCAGTTTCACTTCTTTTTGGATACTTTGAATTTCTCCACAGCTAAGTTCCTTCATTTTTCATTTTTTAATTTTTATTTTCGTTTTGTTTGTGTCTTGTATGTTCGTTGATAAAGGCTCTTTGCCGAAACGTTCGCTGTTTTGTTACGTCCTGTCAGGCTAACCCTTACCTTGTTTACGTCTTTTCCATTGAATTTTGTATAAGCCTGATTGCAGTCCTACCCCTCATTTTGTTTACTGCATCCCCTAGCTACGCCCCTAAATGTGACTATTTTTCGGTGTTTAAAAAATAAAGGGGACCCCAAAAAACATAAAGTTCAACAAATATTATAAATTAATAGCATATGTGTTGGCTGTTTAGTTTGACTATTACTTTATTATAATATAATTGGTATGAGAAACGAAATTTTATAAATGATCATTTAGAGTAACATATATCCAACTGCTTTTGTATGTTGTTTTAATGTTTCACATTTTTATGCTGTAGGAAAAAATGTACCTCTATGAACCCAATTTGATTTTTCTATTTTAAAACGTTCTAAAAAGCTGCGAATTCTTTGAGAAATGTAAACAGGTTAAACAAGATGTACTAGGCTTAATGTAATTCAGATTGTTTCATTCTTTTCAAGGTAAATTTCATCAGAGTAATTTATTTCTTGAATAAATCTATTTTTAACTTTATTAGCAATAGATTTATCCTGACATTGCCATGGAAAAAAAAGGGGGGGGGGCGGGTATAGATCAACCCCCTAAAGCAGAATGTAATGAGCCAACAAAAAATTAGAATTAAGCTCAAACATTGCTACACAGAATTTCACATCAACGTTGTCGAATGTTTACTTTCAGGATGTTGTCTGTGCGCTTAAATTTATTATTAATGACAATAATTTGAAACTGTTACTTGTAAAATTTGATCATCCTTGTGAAGACACATTAATAATCCGTCATTTGAAAGGATCGCCGGTAGAAAAAAAACTGGGGTTATGGCAGATGGAGAATGATATATGAAGATACGCTGAAAGGTGGCAAATAATTTCTATACATATTTAATGCATTTCAAAAATAATTAGATAATATAACATTTTAAGGATTACTCAGAAATTCAGCATGATTGAAGCTGATTATCTTAAGTAAATAAAATCACAATCATTTAATCTAAAAGAGTAAGATTTTTATGTTATTTTTTGTTGTATTATCACACTAAAGAAATGGGTCAATGTGTTCATATTTATTACTTTTTAATGTAAAATTTTTTTTAATTTAATTATGTTCTCTAAAGCAGAAATTTATAACTATAATTTGTGAATACATTTCTAATTATGTATTAAATAATATTATTTTTATAGAACAAGAGCAACAGTACAGTGAAAATGACTGCATTACCGAAGCTACAAAGCTGTGTTATAATATGTTATCAGGTGGATAAAATGACTTAATTAAATAGAGCATTTTATTTTATTTTGAATAGAAACTATTTCAATATGCTCAAATTATTTTATTTAGTAAATTTATTGCTTAAATATGTCTAAATTAACCAACCAAATTTAACATTAAAAAATTAGTTTTTAGTAAAGTTAACCCTAATCTCTAGAAATGCGTGATATTTCGATCAGTCACTCTGGAAATAGAATATTTGCACTCATTAATTATTTTGTTTTAGAAATTTAGCTACAATAACATTTACAAAATTATTAAAATTGCATACATGTTAGCAAAAGTATTTGACACATTGATAGTGTAACATTTCTAATGATTTCTCTGTATTTTAACTATTGTTTTCTTCTTTTACATTTTGACCGACTCAACTCGGATAATTATTGTTAGTAAGCCAACTCCTAGACAGGATTGATCAGTATAAACATAATTTTTAAACATAAGTTTACTGTAAGCTAACGTTTAGTGAACGCCATCTTCATGTCAGTGAAATAAATTTAAAACGAATTGACATATTTATATAAATTTTAACAAAACTATTTTTTTAACAAAATAAACAATAGTTTGGTTATTTATTTATAACAAATGTACTAGAATTTCGTTTGTCATACAGACTACTTTTAAAATCCCTATATTAATTTCACTGTCATGTCTGTCGTCGTGTCTAAAAAACGAAAGTAGCCTTAACAAATGACCCTCTTCCCGTGATCATATCGAGCTCAAATTTTGCACATAGCCTTTAGTCACCTAACAATGCAATATATATCAAAATTGCAGATCAATTAAATGTACCGTAATTAAA
The DNA here is from genome assembly GCA_002072015.1 of Radix auricularia. Lineage (NCBI taxonomy): Eukaryota > Metazoa > Mollusca > Gastropoda > Lymnaeidae > Radix > Radix auricularia. Next base: position 481,309 of record MUZC01004441.1, on the reverse strand, counting down.
TTAATGAATATTTAGTTAATCTCTATGTGATATGTTCATTTTTGTGTTAGTCTGTCGCGCGGTGCGTATAAATATTGAAAATACTTAGTTATGTCTCATATATAAGGGGTTTATACTCAAAAACTTTGTTTTTACGGGTTGTTAAATTTCGAATTAGATTTCTCCTTGTGCATATTGGGGTACGTTCTGCGTCATCTCTTCTTTAATACATCGTCTAATTTAATGACAGAAAAGATTAGAGAGAAGGAGCAATTTTTAATATTTTGTTTACTTCTTTCTTTTTTTCTTTTTTTTTAGATAAAAATAACTCATTGACATTCGTGATTTTGAATTTTGAAATTTATTATTTTCAAAACATATAATAAAATCATTTATCATGTTTAAAAAATAGTTCATCAAAAGTCTCTCTATCAAGTACCAACCTTCAATAATGTTATAATTCTATAACCCATAGAGTTAGAAAAGTTCTCTCCCCAAATGCACTGTAGCCCTGAATCTGACCACATGACCACCCGGTGTCCCGAGTTTTATGCTATGATTATTGACCGTATTTAAATATATCCGCTGCTCTGACGTATTCCATTAATAATGACTTTATAACCGATCAAAATAATATGTGACGTCACGTTCTACCAAGCTAAAGTTTAGGTTGAGATTTTAGATCATTGCGTGAGACGCACAAAGGTCAAAGGTTGATGTGTAGGATGAAATGGGCGTAGAAAGTCATGCGGAAATATAATTTTGAAGTTTTAAAGTATATGAAAAGTGAGCTTTCATTCCAATTAATTAAATTATTGCCCATTTTAACTCCTGTACATAAATTCTAGTAAAATAGAAATTATTATTTTTTTACTTTTTAGTGTTTTCATTATACGACCTTTTTTTTTTTTGTTGTTGTTTGTATAAAACTCAGGAATGTTAACAAATTTTTCCGAGGAAATCTTGCATGGCTGTTTATTCCCCAAAAAGCCATCCTAATGGTTAAACTTGACTGTATAACATGACATTGACTGTATTAAACTATACTGTATAACGTGACATTGACTGTATTAAACTTGACTGTATAACGTGACATTGACTGTTTTAAACTATACTGTATAACGTGACATTGACTGTATTCAACTTGACTGTATAACGTGACATTGACTGTATTCAACTTGACTGTATAACATGACATTGACTGCATTAAACTTGACTGTATAACGTGACATTGACTGTATTAAACTATACTGTATAACGTGACATTGACTGTATTAAACTTGACTGTATAACATGACATTGACTGTAGTAAACTTGACTGTATAACATGACATTGACTGTATTAAACTTGACTGTATAACATGACATTGACTGTATTAAACTTGACTGTATAACATGACATTGACTGTAGTAAACTTGACTGTATAACATGCCATTGACTGTATTAAACTTGACTGTATAACGTGACATTGACTGTTTTAAACTATACTGTATAACGTGACATTGACTGTATTCAACTATACTGTATAACATGACATTGACTGTATTAAACTTGACTGTATAACATGACATTGACTGTAGTAAACTTGACTGTATAACATGACATTGACTGTAGTAAACTTGACTGTATAACATGACATTGACTGTATTAAACTTCACTGTATAAAGTGACATTGACTAAACTTGACTGTATAACGTGACATTGACTGTATTCAACTTGACTGTATAACGTGACATTGACTGTATTAAACTTCACTGCATAAAGTGACATTTACTGTATTAAACTTCACTGTATAAAGTGACATTGACTTAACTTGACTGTATAACGTGACATAGATTGTATTAAACGTGACTCTATAACGTGACATTGACTGTATTAAACTTGACTATATAATGTGACATTAAGTGATTTGAGCAACAGGTTCTGAATTTATACAATATTTATTTTCAAAGATAACAACTTATTTTAAAAGATTGTCGTTTACTAAATTATTTTAACAACACAACAAAATGTATATATATAAAAGAACATTTTAAGATAACTACAAGACAGTCATAGAATTTCAAAGTTTGTATGTATTTTCATGAAAAATGTTTATTATTCTAAAAAGTATAATTTATTTCTTTTTTACTTTTCTAAATAATTCAGGTGCTGAAATACTTTTACCGTGTTCATAACAGCGCTATCAATTCAAATTACAACACTTTATCTTATATGTTACAGACGCTCCTCCTATACAGAAGATTATTGCTTGATACGCTTATCCATGGTTTGTGCCTAGTCCTGCCTTATTATTCGAGTTTTAAATGCTGATAAAATTCTGTTTTTTCTGGTCCCTACAGGCAACCCATTACACCTCCGAATTCCAGAAGGAAGGAATGAAAATTTGAATGCGTTTGTTTTTGCATACGGAATTAGAAAAGTGTTTTATCCCTATGTTTATCCGGCGGTTGTATTAATTTATCTTTGTGTTGTGTTTCCAAATTAGGATTAATTACATTATGTTTTATCACTACTTTGCTCTTTGTTCTTCTATCCTCTAGTGTTTTAAGGTTTAATGATTAACTAATGGTGTTATCCTTGTCAGTTTTGAATATTCTCCTGTAATGAATCTGGCAGCTCTTTTTTAAATTTGTTCTAATTGATCGATGTTGACTGAGGTAGAGGTGTTTCCAACACCTAAGAAGATGCATATTCTTGTACAGGTCTCACCAAAGTGAGGCAGCACTTTTAGTTTTATATTCTTATTACATCTGTAAAAAAAAAAATATATATATATACTTTTATGGAATGAAATTGCCTTACTTGCTAATGTGTTATTTTGGGGTCTAGTTATTGTTAGGTTAATAATATACAATAATTATATTTACTACGACGTTCAAACGTAAGACATTTTAGCGCTCCACCTCTCTTTAGTGAGTGAACGTGTCAAAGGATGTTAGCCCTGTCTGTTACGGCAACGGCAGTAAAATTTACAAACTCAAATAAGATCGATGTTCACAGCTCCGACATCACCAAAATCATTGAGATATTTTGAAAAAAAAACTGTGCAAATGTTTCTTGTCAACAGATCTGCTTCGGTTTATACTTTGTCAAACTTTTTTTTAATAATAAAAAATGATAATAATAATAATAAAACTTCTTAACAAGGGAAACAACTACAAGTTCTGAAAATCAAAACTCTTTAAAAAGGTTGTCTATTGCTTGATATGTACTTTGATTCTCCAAATATTTTTCTGTTCCTATCATTTCTAGGTTTATAGACATTTTCGATTAAAAATTGTGTTATGACTCTTAGATGCCGGGAAAAGATAAATGCTGGTTCTAAGATCAGCCACATCTATAAGAGGTCGGGTCATATTGAAAGGACATTGTTGTGACAGTGAAATAAGAATTAAAAGTTGTGACAAGATTTGACTTGAACTGTTCATGGAGTAAGGAACGTTGGTCGATGATTCGAAAATTATACTTAAGAAGTGAATTTCAAATGATGCTATAAATACATTTGGTTTTTGACGATTGAGTCCCTTCGTTTAAAAAATGCTACCAGACTTTTTCTTTGAATTACTCCAGGAGAGTTTCTGTATCGTTTTTCTTTGGTCGCACAAGTTTTACTTAAAGATTTTGTTATCACTTTAAGTATTTATGTAGATATTCTAATCCGTCCATTCCGGTTTTAAATTAAATGTTTTCAAATATTTTGTTATAAAATCCTAAAATGGAATTATTTAGCACAATTGTAAATAGAAATTCACCTTTCACTTTATCTCACTTTTTCATTAAAAACTCACATTTCACTATCAATTGAAAATATTTTTGTTCTAAACTTTTATATAAACTAACTATAATTTTTAAGGGATGTCTTTTTTTTAAATTTCAAAAGCAATCTTTGATCAATATTTAATACAATCATTTTGATATTAATAGAAGATACAAGGCTTCTGTATTTAAAATTACATTGATAACTTGACATCTGTAGGCTATGATATATACTCAACAGGTTTAGAAGTATTCCGTGTTTTCATTTCTCTCCTGTTTGCGTTGCTGTGTAAGGCGGCCTTTCATCCCACAGTGTTTATGACGGACCAATTTGTTTCAGCATGCGACTCTCTAAGACCTTCTTACATCCCTTGGGTAAATGAATGGAGAGGTGGCGGCCCTCAGCCAGGCTGAAAGTGGCGACCGATAATCTCATTTCTTTGGTCTCCGTGAAGCCTGTTGATTCCAGTTGCTCTATTTTACAGCTGACCTGCGTCTGCTGGTACAGTGAAAACTGGTGCTGTTTATCCTTGTAGTGGGTCGTGTTGTACTTCCACCGGTCCTTGCTGTTGCTCCTGCAGTTGTAGAAGGACTGCTTGAAGGCCGCCCTAAAGTTCGAGCTGAGGAGACCGTAGATGATCGGGTTACACGCGCTGTTGAAGTACATGAGTATGCGGCTGGAGTTTATGAGATTGAGATAGACCTCCTGGCCCAGGCTCGCGAAATCGGTGTCCGAGGCGAAGAGGGCCCACACCTGCATGCAGCGAAGAGGAAGCAGACAGATAAAGTACGTCATCATCACAGCCACCATCATTTTAACGACCTGTCGTCTGCCAGCGATGACCTTGGAGTTGCTCATGCTGCTCCGCTCCGGATCACGGAGTCGGTGGCTGCCGTGGAATCTTCTGTCGCTATCTTCAGACGGGATGATGCTGGTGGCGATGGTCAGCGAGATGGCCGAGTACATGAAGGTCAGAAGCACCAGAGGCAGGGCAAAGAAAATGGTAAAAATAAATATAATGTAAGCTTCTTGGAGTTTCTGACTGATGCCTTTCACTGTGCACAGATCTGCCAGACTTCCGTCAATGAACTCACGGGTCTTTAGAAGACAAAAAGGAAATATTCATAAACAATACATTTTTACTTATAGTAACAAAACATGTAATATCTCTAAAAAAAAGTTTTCATGCGTTTAAAGTAGAGCTTCCTAAAGTAACAATTGTTTAATCCACTAGTAGTAAAAAAAATTAATCGATTAAAATTAATTTGATCGTTTGAAATTTGATTAAAAATTTAAGAATATGCTTCTATTTTTTGTTCTTAACAATTTATTAATAATTTATATTTTTGTTACTTTCATACTTTTCGCTCCTATTATTAATTATTTATACGTGCATACGTAAATAAAAAGGTTTTTCTTCCTTATTTCTTGCATAGCAGAAAGAATTTGCTGTGTTACGTCACAAAGTTGGGGGCTATGGAATTACCGCGAGTTAACCGATTTCGCGAAAAAAATGAATTGTAACTAACGGGATCTATCTATATATGCGTTAAATAATTATAGTCAATCTCCATCACTCGATTAATGGATTAATTTTTTTTCTATTTTCGAAAAAATTAAACCCTTGTTTAGAGTCAACTCGTCTGTTTCAAAATAACCAAACATTTAAATGTGGTAAATTAGTTAGCATCAATACTCTATATTAAATGTTTCTGTATTTATTCACGTAGAGATTATCCGACTGTGCTGTTGACTTTTTGAAATTAAAACCTGAAATAATTATTTGTATTTTCCTCTTGCCATTCATCTAATTAAGGCTAAGTTTGAGGAGCAATGAATTATTTCAATTACATCTGTGTACCGATCTCACTCGGTTTAGTAAAAGTTAGTTTTAAAATTGCCATTGAAATATTCAGGAAAAGGTAGTTTTACCTCTGTACCATAAAAGATAGCGAAGGGCAGGGTCGCTACACAAGACAGGATCCACACCAAAGGGATGAGAATACTCTCGGAGCTCAGTCTCGCCCCAAACGTTTCTCTCATGGGATAACAGATGGCGTGATATCTCTCGAACCCAATGGCGAGTAGCGTCAACACAGAACAATGGTGGGCTGCATTTTCCGAGAACACGACTATTTTACCTGTATGAAGCGAAATAAAAATATCATACATTGTGGCTTACCTTAACATGCTTGATTTTAAAACATTTTGCAACATGTTCTCAATTATTATTTTTTTCAAATGTTTTTTTTTTCAAAATTGTGTGATGAACAGTCCAATCCTAATGTTGTTGACAAAATGTTAACTAATGGACACTTTTACAGGCTTAAGATTAATGTCTTAGGGCTTTGAATAGCACCTGGTCAATTTAACCCATCTTTTGGACTGTGAATAGCACCTGGACAATTTAACCCATTTGTTGAACAATGACTAGCACCTGGACAATTTAGCCCATCTGTTAGACTGTGAATAGCACCTGAACAATTTACCCCATTTGTTGAACAATGACTAGCACCAGGACAATTTACCCCATCTGTTGGACTGTGAATAAAACCTGGACAATTTGCCCCATTTGTTGGACAGCGACTAGCACATGATTAATTTAACCAACACCAGGATAATTTGCCCCGTCTTTTGGACAATTACTAGCACATGGATAATTTAATCCATCTGTTGGACAGCTGCTAAAACCCGGATAATTTGCCCCATCTGTTGGACAGTGCCACTTAACAGTTTGTCACTTTGCGCCACCCTGTTGCCCCCTGCTTTTTCTAGACGTATCTTAGAACATTCTTTCATAATCATAAAATTAATTTTGTTGTATCATTTCTGTTCTTAGGTTATGTTCACGATTGTATACTAGAGACAATGTATTTATCAAATCTATTCCAAAATTTTGAGCAATAAGATCAATATGAGAGAGACACAGAGAAAGAGGGGGAGAGGAGAGAGAGATGGATAACGGGAATATATCCCTCCACTAGGGAGAAAATAAAATGATAATATCTCCAACTTTTGATAGCAGGGCACAAAGATGTCTTCTTGAGATGAATGGCACAGGGGAAGTTATTTTATTTAATGGAACACAGACGAACGGGATGTAACTCTTGATGATAAATCACGAACAAGAAATATGTCTTTGCGGCTACATCGAACAATTCATAAAACAAAACGTATTAACCATTGAATGACAAAAACATGTACAACAAATCTTTCCAGGTCATAACCTCATTGCCCTATAGATTCTTATCCCCTGCCCACCCCCAGCCAAATAAAAATAATACACTGAGGCCCCAATTACTTCGTCGCACTCTCCGAACTCAGCTACCATCCACTAAATCCTATCTAATACGCATATATGTATATATACAGCCCCATCGACCAATCACTGACTAATCGACCCAAAATGTGTCCTAAATGAGCTAAATTGAACTGAATGTCAACCTAACCTAACCTTACCATCTCTAGATCATTGGTCATCCAAATATAAATCTTTCGTTCCTAATTTATTGACCAAATCTGAGTGTAATATAATTGATCAATCCTTAACTATGTAAGAAATTCCTTACTTCCTAAATTATCTATTCTTTATCGACCAATTCCTATCTAATTCACAAATTCCTTTACAAATTAACATAAAATCCCTACTTTATCGATAAAAAAAAGCCTTACTAAATCGACAAATCCTTACCCCATCAACCCTTTTAAATCTACAAGCTCATAAGTCTACCACGCCCACAACTATTTTTTTTTCCAATTAATTTCATCTTCTACGACTTCCCGCGTTATTTCCTACAGACGACAAACGCGCGTGCAGTCCAGAAGTGACATAGTTAAATCTGAACAACCGAAGTCAAAGTCAGCGAGGGCCATTAGCTTTTTTTGTTGTTATTGTTCATTTGTTTATTTTTTTTAAAGACAGAAAAAAATATTGTCATCTAACTAAATACAACACAATCAACTCTACCATAGAACAACAATTCTTAATCATTGATCTTGAAATTTTTGAGGTCCCCCCCCCCCCCAGAAAAAAAAACCCCAGCAAAATTCAGCAGTTAACTAGGGCAACAACAAAGAAAATAACATCCGGCGGTATTCAACATGTTTCGAGAAGTTCAGTGTGAACGAACGAAATTTTAGTTTTTTCCTTTTGAAATTTGCGTGTAGTTTTAGAATCTATATATTTTCTAAGCTATGTACCTAAATAGCCGGGTTATTATTATATGTTTAATTCTTAACAGACAGAATGCAAGGGCGAGCACTTTGGAAAGAAACTAAATAAAATATTGACACGAGCCACTTGAGAGCAGACGTCGGTGTTGAGGGTGCGGGACGATGCTATCTAGAAGCGGTAAGAAACAAAGTTTGATAAATTAATTAATGTTTCTCTGACAATCCCAAATAAAAAGCCTTCCTTATGTTGATTTTCTTTCAAACTATAAGTAAGTTGTCTACGCGCGGAAAGGGGAGGGGGCAGAAGTATGTGTTTTTTACCGGTAAGCAAGAGTGAGTAATCCTTGCCCTGACAGAATTAACAAAAACCTCTCTTGTCAATCACCTTAAATAAAGACAGAATCAATACTTCTCTTGTTTACCTAATATTTATACGTAACTCTTTCCATCGCTGTACATAATTGTTTCATCATTGGTGTTATTCCCCCCATGCCCCACCCCACTTTTAGCACTGTTATCTCCCATTTGTTCCACCCCTAAATCCCCGCCTCTTCCTATGATTTGTTTTTATGCTGTGGAAAAACGTTACCAAATGCAAACAATATGATTTCTACAAATCTGATTAACAAAGAGTTAAATAAAAAACGTTATTCTATGCGTGGACTTTCATGTCTCTATCAAGCCATCGTGTGTCTGTCGTCTAGGACGTCAACCGGTTCAAGTTGTGGATCTCAATGAGAAGATTGGTGCAAGGAATCTTGGGGGTGAGAGGGTGTTAGGGCTGATGAACTTGTGGGTGAGAGGGTGTTAGGGCTGATGAACTTAGTGGTGAAAGGGTGTTAGGGCTAATGAACTTAGTGGTGAAAGGGTGTTAGGGCTGATGAACTTAGTGGTGAAAGGGTGTTAGGTCTGATGAACTTGTGGGTGAGAGGGTGTTAGGGCTAATGAACTTGTGGGTGAGAGGGTGTTAGGGCTAATGAACTTGGTGGTGAAAGGGTGTTAGGGTTGATGAACTTGTGGGTGAGAGGGTGTTAGGGCTAATGAACTTGTGGGTGAGAGGGTGTTAGGGCTAATGAACTTGTGGGTGAGAGTGTCTTAGGGCTAATGAACTTGTGGGTGAGAGGGTGTTAGGGCTAATGAGTTTGTGGGTGAGAGGGTGTTAGGGCTAATGAACTTGGGGGTGAGAGGGTGTTAGGGCTAATGAACTTGTGGGTGAGAGGGTGTTAGGGCTAATGAACTTGGTGGTGAAAGGGTGTTAGGGCTGATGAACTTGTGGGTGAGAGGGTGTTAGGGCTAATCAACTTGTGGGTTAGAGGGTGTTAGGGATAATTAACTTGGGGGTGAGAGGGTGTTAGGGCTAATGAACTTGTGGGTGAGAGGGTGTTAGGGCTAATGAACTTGGGGGTGAGAGGGTGTTAGGGCTAATGAACTTGGGGGTGAAAGGGTGTTAGGGCTAATCAACTTGTGGGTGAGAGGGTGTTAGGGCTGATGAACTTGTGGGTGAGAGGGTGTTAGGGCTAATGAACTTG
>MUZC01004441.1:428823-449398 GCA_002072015.1 Radix auricularia | reverse complement strand
GTTAAATTTACTACTCATGGGGGCCGGGGCCCCAAAATCTTTTTTCCATATATGAGCTATATAAAAATTGAAAATCCCTAATTCTCCTTTTTCCCGTATAGGTAGAAGCATGAAACTGGAAATTTTTTGAGTACACGCTCCCGACGTAAATTTGCTAAAAATGATGTTACAACTCCTTCTCATGGGGGCCAGGGCCCAAATATAGTTTTTCTTATATTAAAACCGACTCATCATCAATTCTCCAAATTTCCGTGTAGGTAGGAGCATGAAACTTTTGGAAAATTGTTAAGTACCCTCTCACAACGAAAGTTGGTGTAAAAGAATTTTGAAATACACACTCATGGAGGCCGGGGCCCAACAATTTTTTTTTCTAATATGAAATATAAAAAATTGAAAATCTATAATTCTTTTATTTTCCGTGTAGGTAGACAAGGAAAAATAATTATATAAATTTTAAAAATTTCCACTCATAGGCTGCCGGGGGCCCAAAACCTTCCCCCCCCCCTAAAATGGGCGATATGAAACTGAATCAACGCAAATTCTCCAAGTTTTCGTGTAGGTAGAAGCTTGAAACTTTGGGAAGTTGTTGAGTACCCCCTCCCATTCCTTCCCGCGATGGTAAGATTATATCACCTCTCACTAGGGTGACGATTGTCGAAATACAGGTTTTTTTTCAAATATGAGGTTTATAAAAAAAAAGACGCGTCTTTAAGTCGCCAAGTTCTTGTGTATGTAGGAGCCGGAATGGTTAAAGTTAATCTATTTAGTATATCCATCTTCATTCAGATCAAACTCAAATGGTGTTTTTAATTGGTGTTACGCGGGTTCGCAACGCTAGCTGAAACCCTAATTTCCGCAGCAAAGCGCGGGTAAATTGCTAGTATACTAATAAAAGAGAAAGCCCTCACTGACTCACTGACTCACTCACTGACTCAGTTACTCACTCACTGATTCATCACTAATTCTCCAACTTCCCGTGTAGGTAGAAGCATGAAACTTTAGGAAGTTGTTGGGTACCCTCTCACTACGAAAATTGGCGAAAAAGAATTTTTAAAATCTCGCTCATGTGGGGCCGGGGGCCCAAAAACTAATTTTTTCTACATCACTACTTCTCCAAGTTACCGTGCAGGTAGAAACATGAAACTATAGGATGTTGTTAGGTACCCAATAACGACAATATTTGTTGAAAAAGAATTTAAAAAATCTCCCTCATGTGGGGCCTGGGGCCCCAAAAGTTTTTTTCTTAAATGGTCCCTTTAAAAATTGAAAGTCAGCAATTTTCCTATTTCCCGTGTAGGTAGAAGCATGAACCTTTGGGAAGTTATTGGGTACCCTCTAATTACAAAAAATTGGTAAAAAAGAATTTTAAAAATCTCGCTCATGTGGGGCCGGGGGCCCAAAAACTTTTTTTTTCTTCTACATCACTAGTTCTCCAACTTTCCATGTAGGTAGAAGCATGAAACATTGGGAAGTTGTTGGGCATTTTTTTACGACAAAAATTGGCTAAAAAGAATTTTGAAATTTACATTCATGGGGGGCGGGGTCCCAAAAATGTTTTTTCCTTATATAACCTATATACTAATTGAAAATCAATATTTCTCCAAGTTCCCGTGTAGGTAGGAGCATGAAACTTTGGGAAGTTGTTGGGTACCCACTAGCGACGCAAACTGGCGAAAAAGAATTTTTAAAAATCTTTCTTATGTGGGGCCGGGGGCCCAAAAAGTTTTTTCCTTATATGGGCTCTATAAAAATTGAAACTCCCTAATTCTCCTTTTTCCCGTATAGGTAAAAGCATGAAACTGGAAATTTTTTGAGTACACGCTCCCGGCGCAAATTTGCTAAAAATAATGTTACAACTCCCTCTCATGGGGGCTGGGGGCCCAAATATAGTTTTTCATATATTAAAAACTGACACATCACTAATTCTTCAACTTTCCATGTAGGTAGGAGCATGAAACCCTCTCACAACGAAAGTTGGTGTAAAAGAATTTTGAAATACACACATATGGGGGCCAGGGCCCAAAAACGTTTTTTTTCTCTTATATGAGCTATATAAAAATTGAAAATCTATAATTCTCTAATTTCCCGAATGGGTAAATGCGTGCAACGTTAGGGGGTTGTTAAATACTTTTCCACGATGGTAGCAGTTAAAACATATTTAACATATCCTGGGCCTGGGGCCCGAATAAAGTTTTTATGCTCTCACTCACTCAATCATCACTAATTCTCTAACTTCCGGTGTAGGCAGGAGCATAAAAATATTGGACGTTGTTGAGTACCCTCTAACGACGAAAAGGAAAATTAAAATTCCAAATTATGTGGGGCCGGGGTCCCAAAAACTATTTCTCTTAAGCTGTAAAAATTGAAAATCACTAATTGTCCATTTTGCCAAGTATGTAGAACTTTAAACTTTAGGAAGTTGTTGAGTACACTTCATCAATGTTAACAAGTGAATATATAGTTAAATTATCACTTACTGCATGCTGGAGGCCCCAATGTAGTTTTTCTATTAAATGAGCCATTAATAACTGAAAATTACTGCTTCTCCCATTTTCTGTGTAGGTAAAAGTATACAGCCTTCTGTAGTTGTTTAGTATCAGCCCGCGATGGTAATAAGGAAAATAATTATTTTTTTTTTTAAAATTTCCACTCATGTGTAGCCGGGGGCCCTAAGCTTTTTTCGCCCTTAAAATGGGATATATAAATCTAAATCAACACTAATTCTACAATCTTCCGTGTAGGTACAAGCTTGAAATTTAAGGAAGTTGTTGAGTACACTCCCGCGATGGTAAGAAGCAAAAAATATTTAATTTTTTCTCACTAGGTGGACGATTGCCTAAATATAGGTTTTTTTCTCATAATGAGCTATATAAAAAAGACGCATTTTTCAATAACTGAAATCCTAATTTACCGCAGCAAAGCGCGGGTAAATTGCTAGTAATTCAATAAAACAAAAATTGAAAATTACTTGTTTCTGTTACTTCCCTTGAGATTTTCAGTTAAATGACATCATAAAATTTAATTTTTAGCATTAACCGAAGTTAACGATTAATTTTAGAATAACCGTTACTAGCCCTCAGTTCCAGCATTTGTGTGATCTGTGTCACTCACCTGTATAACTAACACATTTCCAACGACTCCAACAACGAATATAATGGCGCACATCAGCGTGACGTAGATGTAGGTGTACAAAGGGGGGCCCATGACGTCATTAAAGCCAGACTGGTTACTGAGGTTGAAAACACCGGTCAGGTTCATGATTAGGTTCCAGTTGTTATATGTTTAGATGCTGTTCCAGCAGTTTTCAATGACTTGCTGGTGTTAAAAGTGTGATGTTCTATCACAAAGTAGAGTCACCATAATCCATTCAGTTTGTTTGCTCTGGGTTGGAGGGTGGAGAATAAAGGAACAGAAAATTAGTTAAAGTTGTCGTAATCAATTAATTTAATTTAATAAACGAAATTAATAATTGATAAAGCTTTTAAGAAAACAATTTCATCAAAAATTTAAAAATATTCATATCAGCTTTGTCACAAGGCTAAACAGGTGGTGTGCAAAATAAACTGGTGAAAGTTAGAAACAGCCACCAGAGCTGAATACTGATCATAGCACGACACTTTCTCTTGGTTCGTGAACAGCTCTTCAGCGCGGAGAGAACAATACAGGTTAAAGAAACACAAAAAGTCTATTCCGAGAACTCCGCTGTGAGAATACTTCTCTTGTATAATCGTCTGCGCTTATTTGTCAACAAAATAACAAAATCAAAAAAAAAATCCCTACAACGTTAATGATTTTAATAAGCAGACTAAATAAACTCATAGAATTCTTTTATCAGTCAATTTTGTAAAAATTTGAGTATTATAGGAATATGATGACATAATCCCCCTTCCACAGGAACTCTTTGAGTTTGAAAAAACTTTTTTACGATAAGAAATCTGAAATCTATAGGAATTTTTAAAAAGTTATTGAAACTTATTGTGAGCAATAAGTTTTGACCTATCAAGTAGCACAGTCTAAATCATCCACCAATAAGGTTTGACCTATCAAGTAGCACAGTCCCAAACATCCACCAATAAGGTTTGACCTATCAAGTAGCACAGTCTTGAACATCCACGAATAAGGTTTGACCTATCAAGTACCACAGTCCCAAACATCCACCAATCAGCTTTGACTTATCAAGTAGCACAGTCTTGAACATCCACCAATCAGGTTTGACCTATCAAGTAACACAGTCTAAATCATCCACTATTGACTACGAAATAGTTTTGACCTATTGAGCAGCACAACTTCAAACATCTACCAATCAATAGTATTGTCAGCAGTTCAAGGATTGATGTACGAGAAAACATAAATAATGCCCTATTAATTTAGGATCGATAACTATACTAAAATAATACGTATTTTACATTAGCATATAGTTAACAATTTGGAAAATTTATTTAAGTTTTGTAGTGTGAACATATTCTGTTAGAATGATATTTCATTTTTTGTTTACATAAAGCATACTTTTTACGCATAAGTTTTAACTTTTGACACAAACATAAAATGCTTTCTACGAGCAACGAAGCCCGTTCAAGACATTCAGCCGTCGTTTCGGTGGCATGTCGTCTTGGGGTAACAGTAGTGATTAGCAGGAGTGACACATTTCAAGATGGGAACACAGTACTGAATGATGACAAAAAATACTGCACCAAAAATAACTCGTCTTGAACGGCCGCGTAAATTATTTTCAATATGGACATTAGATTTAATTTTTCTCCGCTGGTGATTGACTGTAGAAGCCTGTAGGAGCTTGAAGGATCAATCACTATCAAGGACCGCAAAGACAACTAACTTTTAGGAAAGAAGTTAATCAACCTTTTGAAATTTAGATCATGTGCTCTAATCAGTTTTGTTTAATACCGCAGTGAAACGATTTCATTTTTCAGTTTAGTCCCGATTGGTTTGACCTGATCCCCTCAAAACTACGAAGCCTGGTAGAAGTAACTATTAATTAGACATCAATGCTGGGTGGCTATGTCTAGAAGTGTATGTACCGACGTATGTCTAGACGTGTATGTACTAACTATGTCTAGAAGTGTATGTACTGACGTATGTCTATAAATAATGATACTGGTTGCCATTGTCTACATCTCGGCTATTGTAGTCAAACTCTTTAGAGACTTTGGTGACAGCCCGGAAATGCCCTCGGGCTGCTACTCTGGGTAACTGAGGAATACTAATGTTCGTGAGGTTTGGTTATTAGCCTTTGGTAGAGATTCGTTTGGGAGATTATATGACAAATTAACATATTTATAGCGGTTACTAAATTAGATACAGGGACCTCAAAAGATATGTTCCTATTGAAGTAATATGCTCCTTAACTGCCCTAAATTGTAGAGATATTCTGACCAAAAATTGAAGAGGTGTGCCTTTAACACTGCCCTCCCACTGCCCTTAACACTGCCCTACCACTGCCCTTAACACCGCCCTTAACACTGCCCTCCCGCTGCCCTTAATACTGCCCTCCCACTGCCCACCCATTGAAGTTTTTTGTCATTTAACACTTTCCTCCTGTTAAAATCATTGGTTACATTAGGTCTTTAATATTTATAGGAATTGTAGGTGACTATAGAAATATTGTCGAATGCGCGTCTTTTTATAATGCTTTTCCATTGTATGATGTGCTATACTTTACTCCGTCCTCCCATTGTATGGTGTGCCACTTTACTCCGTCCTGCCATTGTATGGTGTGCCACTTTACTCTGACCTCCCATTGTATGATGTGCCACTTCCCTCCATCCTCTCATGGAATGTGTGTCCGATTTTACACCCTCCTCCCATCGGATCTGTTAACCACTACCCGGTATACTTTTAAAGCGTGTATTCACATTAACTCTAGTCCTATGGGAGCTGTATGCCACTTGTATTTTCCCCTGATGTGCTCTGCATGTCCTCATAATCTCCCCACTCTAGACTCTAGGTCACGTGATTTTTTTCTTTCATTCATCAACAAACTTGATTCGATGGGGAGGATGGAGACATGAAAGATTGTCAGATCATCATCATTCTTTTATTTCAAATCCTCGACCTCACCGGCATAAAAATAACCTTAAAATAGATTTTGTGTTAATGTTTTAAAAAAATATATATCCTTAGAGAAACTGCCGTGCGTCATAATCTACGTCCTGATGTGTTGTTGATAAAGTAATGTAGACAAAGCTTTTACATGATGAACTATGTTAAGTGCTTCAACATTTTAGGGAGTGGTCGTGAATGCCACATAACTCTGCACTACAAGATTTAGACTTCTTGGCTTGTCTTACGATGTTTGAAATATTAAATTCATGTGAGATCTTCGGAAAACTAATTGTAAGAAATGTGACAGATCAGAACGGCAAATTGTGAGTGTTTATATATACACATGGCTCTCCTGGTCTTACGAGTGTTATCATTTCAACTTAATCAAGAAAATGAGATATTTAAATGAAAATAAAAAGAAATCCGTCAATCCATATCAATAATTACACTATGAAATGAACTAAAATGATATCATTATTATTTACTCCCAAGTCAATTTTTCTTTTTAAAAGTAGAAAGCGGGGTGGCATAATCAAGAAAGTGGGTTTTTTTTGTTTTGTTTTGTTTGTTTTTTTTTGCCGCATGGATCTTAGTGGAAAAATTTAAGTCATTTACTTGCATTTCATAAACTTCGATCAGGGGCAAAAATCACACTTTTTTTTTACCTGTCCGCAATATGTAATTCTACTTTGAGTGAATAATTTTTTGAAGTTTGACAAAAAGTTTTGTTTTGTTTTTAACTTTCTGTAACCCATGTATTTTTATGTTTTATTTTCAGCACTTTGTAATAAGAGGTAGAAGAAAATCGCGTTTCAAATATTGCGATTTTAAACTTTATACTAACACATTTTTAAAAGTTTTCTTTCTTTCTCCTACAGCAATGACACAGTCCATGCCAGACTAGTACGCGCGCCGCGGCCCTCTGATCTTCAAAAACTCCATCACATTTTTTTAAAAAACATATTCAAATTTTTAATTTTTATTTCTTTTCACACTTTTCAAAAAATTCTGAAAGCTCTTCCACAATTTCGGTAACGCCGTTTAAAAGAAGTACAGGCCTTGGAACTTTTTCCTGTGTCCATCCGCCCCAGGAACTTTAAGATGGCACTACGTGGAGCAGGGATCAGCGAACAGGAGTAAATTATCCCATTTTGGGTAAAATGGGAATTCTTTGGGGTAATGGAAACTCACTGAGGACATATAATCCTCGCTAGAATATTCTCTTTGTCAGCAAAAGTTGTGAAAGACAGAATTTCTACTTTGGCCGAAAAAATTCCGGGAACAAGTCTTTTCAGTATAAATTATTTGCTACTCAGCTTGATGAGACCCCTGATGCCATTGGTCATGCGCAGCTTATGGTATATGTTCGCTAGATAGTTTGTACAAATTTAAAAAGTAAATGCTTTGTGCTTCTCTCGAATTGCGATATCAAGTAATTTATGGCAATGTATTTAATAAATTTAATAAATATTTTGATAAGGTTAATTTAAAACGGGGAGACTGTGTCTGTGTCTGTTGATGGAGCTCCAGTGTATTGCCAATTTCTGCTTGCGAGACTTTTTTTTAACCCGCACCGGAGGTCGTCATGTATATTATGCAGATTGTAAATTTAATTCAAGGTCATGCACTCCAAACACTGAAGGTACAGACTTATTTTATCACACCGAGGTACGGTGGCTTTCAAGTGACAATGTTATAAACAAAGTGTGGGCATGTGGAAGCAATCTTCAAATATTTCTGACTGTTCAAAGTCATACTCTCTTAGAAACTTCTGTGAGAGACGTGTTGTATTGTTGTATTGACATGGTATGAGCGTGCGAGTTGGCTGAGAATAAAACACGTCACTTGTGCTGTTAACTAGATAGTGTGTGGTCGTGAATGAAGAGGATGGTTGGCGAAGAATATAAGGTTGACAACGTAACAAAGAGTGGATTGAAAGGGATTCATTAAAGATCGTTGTTACCCAGACCACGAAGAGTTGAAGTTGTGTTTCTTGACCCGCCATAATTAATACATCGTGTCAGAAATACTGACTCACAATTACTTTTACAACGTCTACGAACTGTCGTTAGATTGCACATCTTTTATATTTGCTGATATTTTGAGCATGTGAATGGTTTGTATAAGGAATTGATGGGACAATGTCTATATCATTTCATCCAGAGAGAAGATTTTGATTAAAGCTTTCATATTTGATACAAAAGGCAGAAGGAATCAAGTTAGCTACATTTTCAATGCTGGCCTTGTACTTTAAAGATTGTGGAAATAAAACGTTTGATGGCATCAATGATGCATTTATCAGATATCTTACCATGCTCTATGAGCGGTTCTCTGTTTACTTTCCATCTATCGATTCCCTTGTCTGTTGGGTTGTAGATTCCTTTCAATGTGACATTCCAGATGTACCAAGTAAATCTGTGCGTGTAAGCGTTATCGAGAAAAGACTCATCCAAAAGCTCTGGACCAGATGAGCCTTAAGGGTTGGCAGAGGCACGTTTGAGCTTCAATTTCAATCCAATAATGTGGCGCGCATTTAATTTGCGAACAAAGCACACCTGACACTCTTTTGGATGTCACATGCTGCAAACGCTTTCAACATTTCGTGTAGGAGGCCGGCAAAACGTTGTTCGTCTTTTGTAACAGCATACCTTAGGGAACAATGATTTTTCACTCTAGTGAACATAAGAAGCTGCGAAATTGATTGGACCCTGAAGACAGCATCCAACTTGCTCTGCCTTCAAAAGGCTCCAATATCGATGTAAGAAACAATAATGAAACATCATCATTTCTTAATTAACTGAACTGTAAATAGATTTAAAGAAGAAACCCCTGAGTCTTATAAAAGTAATTAATGATATAAAATTATTTTAAATTAATCATTTAAGTTACTTTTTTTCAGTATATTTCTATTTATCTGGCTATATCGCATTATGTCCGATTTATCATTATATCTAGCATGGCAACGGCCGTTAAGTCAATAACCGTTATAATAATTGTCTTTGACTGCAAACTTTTAAAATTGTATCAAGCAAATTGCCCTAAAATAATTTGGATCCTCCGTGTTCTTTTGACTAGAAGCATCAACGCACAATCCCTTAAGAATTCATTTTCAGACGCGTGTCGGGTTTTTAAAAGTCACAAGATGCGTCGAGTTTGGGCAGGGGCTAACTTGAACATAAAAGTTAATATTTTAGGGTAACAGTAAAAAAAAAAGTTCAATAGCCCCTGACGCAGAAGAGTGCGACCCATTTAAACATACATGTTCCGAAGTCAATTCCTTCAAATACACCGGCGCTGATCTGTTTATATAGACATAAGACATGGACAGAATCTTATGGCCTAATCTTTTAGCAACAAAAGCCTGTGTTGATCACTAAGTACCGGTTTAATGTGGTCTGACTTTCACATTCTCAATACAATCTCCGCTGAAGCTATTTTACTTTATGGAGTGTCTGCGTGTGATTTCAAATATGTACTAAACATTATACACTAAAACCGCCTTTAAACAATTGGGTTGTTTCACTTCCATCACTCTGTAAAGACATTTAAAATAATTACAATCAATGAATATAATATCGTTGAGTGAATTTTACAAACCAAGAATTGCTCACCATCAATGAATGAATGCAACAGTATAATGTAAGGCATTTGTAAAAACTAAAATCTCTAAAATTTATACTCAAATTGTAACAAAAATGTGTTACAATGACAAAGTAAAATTGTGTTTAATATTTTTTTTGTCTGAACATAACTAGAGGACTTGCGCTAATGTTAAACTGAATTTTCTGGAAAAGGGGGGGGGGGCGATGTATTTAGTGACATAACTTTAACAAAATTGATGCTCTTTCTTGAGTCTCTGTTGATGCCATCAGGTGGATGACTTCCATCATTCTATAGCACAACAGAGTCTCGCATCAAAATAACGTTTTTTAAATCTTTTTTTTCTGCCATGCTGATGCATTGCCTTATAGACAACAAATAACAAGTCTCAGCCTCAGACTTCCATAAATGAAAAGTTCTAAGGATGTAGGCAGAGACATCCATAATTAATATATAGATATGATATTCATATCACTTCCTACCAGGCTGTTCGTTTAGGTCGACCTTGGCTATTGTAAACACGTTGATCCTTATCTCTGAGGTGGCTATTGTAAACACGTTGAACCTTATCTCTGAGGTGGCTATTGTAAACACGTTGAACCTTATCTCTGGGGTGGCTATTGTAAACACGTTGAACCTTATCTCTGGGGTGGCTATTGTAAACACGTTGAACCTTATCTTTGAGGTGGCTATTGTAAACACGTTGAACCTTATCTCTGAGGTGGCTATTGTTAACACGATGAACCTTATCTCTGGGGTGGCTATTGTTAACACGATGAACCTTATCTCTGGGGTGGCTATTGTTAACACGATGAACCTTATCTCTGAGGTTGCTATTGTTAACACGATGAACCTTATCTCTGGGGTGGCTATTGTTAACACGATGAACCTTATCTCTGGGGTGGCTATTGTTAACACGTTGAACCTTATCTCTGAGGTGGCTATTGTAAACACGTTGAACCTTATCTCTGGGGTGGCTATTGTAAACACGTTGAACCTTACCTCTGGGATGGCTATTGTTAACACGATGAACCTTATCTCTGGGGTGGCTATTGTAAACACGTTGAACCTTATCTCTGGGGACGCAAGTGGCAGATTAATCCTATGCCACACCGAAACTTTCTCGTGTAGATTGTTTACTCCAGGATTACCACACGGATTTATCTACTTGGGCTTTTGTGGCAAACCTTTCATCAGCTGTAGTGGCTGATCTTTTAGTTGGTATGTCGTATAAAGTAATTATACTTTCCATCCCGGTTTAAGAAATATAGTGATAATGCAGTTTATGTCACTCAACCATCCATTTTAATATCTTAATTTAAATATAGCTCAAAAAAATTTTTTTTTAATTATCCAGTCCCACTTTTTATATATTTCATTAAATAGTTTAATCAACGTACTTAATTCTATTAGATAGAGATGTATTTATTTACTTATGTCATCAAACATGGATAAAATCTTCAACATAATATGCTTATAGATGTATATTTGATAAACCAATTAAGAAGTCTTTTGTTTATTACATTTTGAATTAACATCTGAACAGTTTAAGTTAATGTCTTTCTATGAACATTTCCCTACAAAATATCTTCGTTCCAATTATGGACCATATTGATCGGTGGACTATGGACAGGCTTATCATCACTTAAGGCCCTAAGCAAATCAGGGTACTGGTCTCCCTACTGCCCCTATTCATCAATCTGTCATTGACTACTCAACCAACAATATGGAAACATGGGTCCAATATGAATATGTTGCCACTAGGCAAGACCTTGGGGCATTCATATCTTGACACCTCTACATCTGGTTTTCTACGCAGCATTCCCATTGAAATTGTGTCTAGCTCAGACTCTGTTCTTCAGCATCTTGACGCCCAGAAATTGTTTATTTGTTTTGAATCTGTTGCTGGCATAAATATTGAAATTTTTCAATTGTTCATTATTATTCATTT
Organism: Radix auricularia; assembly: GCA_002072015.1. Lineage (NCBI taxonomy): Eukaryota > Metazoa > Mollusca > Gastropoda > Lymnaeidae > Radix > Radix auricularia. The sequence goes on along the minus strand of MUZC01004441.1, from coordinate 437,787 downwards.
GTTTCAGCTGAAAATAATAATGTCAACCAAAAATTTAATCAGCCGAAGAAAAGTAAGGAAGGAAATTTGAATTTAATATCATTTACTTCTATTTAAAGGCAATGTTTTCGTGACGAGAAGCTGTCTCTGTCCAAAGAAACCACGAGTTGAGTTTCCCTCCAATCACGTCAAATTTAAGTAAAAGGAAAAAATGAATTTTGAAATCTTTGTTACGCAGAGCGAACAAGACAAAAGGAATGGCGTGTCTAAATAAACTAGTTAATAAACTTACGAAGCTGTTGACTTTAAATCCATTTTGTTCTTATAGCAAAACTTCTCAAACTTTTGACAAAGATTTACCGAAGTTATAAAACATTTTCTCAGGTGACTGAAATTGAAGGTTGTTCAGAGATTATGTATCCGATGAATGTGTTCTACTAAAGGTTTCTGGAATATTCGGATAAGTCCAAACTTGCCACCCAGGTGGTAAGACTTGCGCGCAATGCTCTGTCCAAATATCATCAACAAAATATTGAGTCTTTAATTGCCCCAAACTGTCCAGCTATATGTTTCAGGTCCAGGGCTCGAGCATACGTTTGATCGCAACATTATCAACGCTACTTCACTTGCCCTACAGGCCGTTATTATCAATGAGACTTACTTTAACAATCAGTCGTTCCTATTTGCGCGTGACAAGATCCAAAACTTATGAAATCTTACCATTGGATTATTTTATTTTGCCACCATTCAGACTGAATTCAAAAAGGTCTTCTGCTTCTGACATTTGTTCAAGTCATTTCTTGTCTTCTGCTTCTGACATTTGTTCAAGTCATTTCTTGTCTTCTGCTTCTGACATTTGCTCAAGTCATTTCTTGTCTTCTGCTTCTGACATTTGTTCAAGTCATTTCTTGTCTTCTGCTTCTGACATTTGCTCAAGTCATTTCTTCGGGAAAGGTTCTTAGAGCTTTAAACACGCCACATATTTTTTATTCAAAGTTGAAATTCAATTATTAATTACTCTTCGCTTATTAATTGGTAACACGCATGCACGAAGAAAGTCTACTCAAACAACGTTTGGGCGCCACCATGTTATTTCAGCATTTAAAGTTAGACAGTAAGTTAATTTAGCGCTGAAATGTATTCCGTTAGCTGTGTGGAAAGCTCTGAAAATTTGATTTTTATTTACCACATTATTAAAAAAACATACTGTCAAGTGTGTCTGTGTCAAATCTAGAGTTGTAATGTTACCCCACTTACTGCTGTTTACTTCCACTAAAATTCTGTCCTACTTAAATACATGTTGATAAAAGTGTTGTGAAAAGGATGTAACACTTTTTAAATGCCTTACACTAACTTTCCCTGCTTGTCTCTCCGTCTGTCGTGGTCCCACCCGCCCGTTGTCCTATCGAGCTGAAATTATGCACAGAGACTTTTGTCACATAACAATGCATTCTATCAAAACTTCAAATTGGTTGAAAGTATCGTAATTGAATTAATTTTTTTAAAATATTATCTCTGTGTATCTCTATGTAGCATGAAAATGTTTATGCTAGTCTGTCGAGCGGTGCATATTGTACTGAACATACTTCAAGTGGTGCATATTATATTAAACATACTTTTATAATATTTTCCCGATCTGTAAATGTTTATGCTAGTCTATTATATTGAACATAATCAATACTTATAGTTATGTCTAATATATATAAGGTATTTATAGTCAAAACTTTGTTTTAACGGGTTGTTTAATTCGGGTAATTTTGATAGAGATCAAATCGCTACTTTTCGATTAGGTTCTCAAAGTTAAATATCTTACAAATGATCATTTGATATTATTGAATGGAAAGTGTATGAATCCTAAATTCGTTACTTCATGGAGCTCAGGATGGCTAATTAACCTAAAATATTTTAAGTGCGCCCCACCCTTGTTGTTTTGTGTTAAACACAATGAAAGAGTTGTTGAATAGGCCAACCACACCCATTCACAAAATCTTAGTCGTATAGATAAACGGCGTTGTTGGAAAAATAAAATTTAATTATCATTATACTAATGCTTCTTTTCACTTGTTTGTATATCCGGAACAACTGAAATGAGCAAGTGTAAGATTGTGTCTGGATCTTCTCTTAGATGGAAATACTAGTAGATTGTCCCCGTTACTTCTCTTGGACTGAAATACTAGTAGATTGTCCCGGTACTTCTCTTAGACTAAAATACAAGTAGATTGTTCTGGTACTTCTCTTAGAGTGAAATACTATTAGATTGTCCCGGTGCTTCTCTTATACTGAAATACTAGTAGATTGTCCCGGTACTTCTCTTAGACTGAAATACCAGTAGATTGTCCCGGTACTTCTCTTAGACTGAAATACTCTGAGCTTGTGTCCGGTACTTCTCTTAGAATGAAATACTCTGAGCTTGTGTCCGGTACGTCCGTTACACAGAACTACTGTGAGAGTAATGGGTGGTACGTTCAGCCACTGAGCGCTTTATTGAGTATATGGACGTCATTTCGAGACCAGTGAGTTACCAGGGTAGCAACAAACAAGATCTCTCACCACAGGCAGCATGGAAGAACGAGCTTTAGTCTAGCTTCCTGTCAGGTCTCCTGATTGCAACAGCAGCCAATCGATTGAAGGCCTGGACTAGGGTTTCACTTTATAGATTTCCTTAATTGATCATAAAACGATTGTGACTTATGGTATGACGGACCCATAATGTTTTAAATTGGTATTGATTTAATTGAAGCGTATTCTCGGTATACATTGACGAATTAAATCATAATTTCGTCAATACGTAATACAATGAGATAAAATGAATCGTGAAACCCATTTTAAATTACCTACATTGTTTACCTATTGTTTTACTTGAAACATAGTATAAAACTATTTAAATAAATATATTTTATTTTTACAATGTATATCTCCCTGTTCTCAAACGTTAGAAATTCCAGGTAGTCGCAGAGATTTAAATAATTTGTTTCATATCTTTTCTCTTATTTAGTGGGTATGGACTCTGAGAATCCTTAGTTTTGATGTTTACTTATCGACGAGGCTCAATTTTGTTTTTTGTTTTTTTACTCTTTAAAATTGAGGTATGAAATTCTTTGGGCCCCTTAAAGTGAAAATAACTTTTAAATCAATTCAAAAGATATATTCCAGAAGTATTCAAATATAATTTTTTTAATTTTGTCGATTAAATTTTAACCAAAATAAATTATGAACAAAATAACATTAACGTTGTTTTGTTTTTTTAAGTGAGTCCTAAACACAATCTGTTGCTTTTGTACATATGTATATTTGAATGTCTTCTTTATCGTTAAATCTGAAACATTTGGTTTGTGGGGTCTGCGAGTTTGTAGCGAGACAAAGCAGGGAAGCTTAAGGACCGTGTTTGACTGACCAAGGACGATGTGTTAATCAGACGACTGACTATACTGCTTCCGGCCTAGTCTCCAGTGAGAAAATTAAGTTGGGAGAAATGAATAACATGGTCTGGTCTATAGAACTTTGAGATCTGCTTTCTTTTTGAAAGGTTCTGTGAGTATGGCTTTTCTTAAAAGGAAAAGGGTGGGGGCGGTGGGAAAGTGAGACCAGTTAAGTTCAATGATGATTGCCTGTGTAATAATTTTTTGTTTAGCCATTTAATGATTATCTATTAACGCTTCATACGTTTCTACAATAATAATAATTCATACTGAGTGATACTTGACGAAATATTTCTAGTGAGTCTGTGAGTCATGTATTTCACTGACTTTCGCACGTGCTGCACAGCAATCACTGGACGCCAACCAACAGCAGACGACCTGGTACACTTAACATAGAAAGAATAAGTTCATTGTCAGTCTTGTACGTTTGAAACATCTATCGCAAATTCCCATTTGAATATAGAGTCTAGTATTAACTTATAATATCGGGCGGTTAAGGCTATGGCGGATTAAGGGGGGCTGAACGGGCTAAAGCCACGGGCCCCCGACGGTTTAGGGGCCCCCAAACTTTTTATATTTTATAATAAAAGTGTACAAAAGTTTGCACGAACCCTTGAAAATATAATAAATTAATTAATACTATCTATACAAATTATCGCGTTCAGACATGATAGTATTGATGAAGTACCTAATAATCGAAAAACTTTAATTGATTCACTTCGCATGATATAAAATATAGTTTATATTTTTAAAATATCACATTTTCGAGAAGTTCCGCTGGCCGTGCGGGTATAGTACATGCTCGTGGGGCTACCGGTGTCGGGTTCCATTCCCAGCAAGGGCATATATTTTTTTTCTTTTCACACTCAATTATAACTACCGCGACACATCAAACAGTTATTTCTTCGTGTTAGTTTTTTTTTCATTATTAAAATTTAGTTACAGTCTTATATTAGCTGTTAACAATCATTTTATTTTAAGAATGCTGGCTGGATAGGGCCCCCGTTTGATTGCAGCCCAGGGCCCCGTGCAGTCCTAATCCGCCCCTGAGTTAAGGTAAGAATGACAGAAAGAGCAATGAATTCACCCTACCCCAAATACCCCATTTTTTTCATCTCTAGCAGCGACTTTAAACGGATGGGGGTAGGGCGATATTGGAGTTACATATTTCATCAATAAATGCTTCAGTTATATATATTTTTTTTAAATTTCATTTTTTAAATAAGTTACTAAACATCATCAACACTCCATCTGTGTTACCAACGTTCAAGATAAACAAACTGTAATTCAACTATATAGTCGTATCTTATCTTGTCTTCTGTGTTACAGACGCTTGCTTCTATACAGAAGATTATTGCGTCCTACGCTTATATATGGTTTGTGTTTATTCCTGCATTCTTATTAGAGTTTTAGATTATACTAAAGTGTTGGCTCTCCTGGTTTCTTCAGGTAACCCATGCTACGCCGAATTGCGGACCGGAAGAAAGAAAATTTTTATGTGTTTGTTCTTGCATAAGGAATAAGAAATGCTTTTTTATCCATATGTTTCTCCGAGGGTTGTATAAAGTTATCTTTGTGTTGGTATTTTTAAATTAGAATTCATTGCTTTATGTATAATGACTACTTTTTACTCTGTGGTTCTTCTATCGTCTAGTGTTTCAAGATTTAATGATTTAACTAACGGTGTTTTTTTTTAAAATCAGGTTTGAATATTCTACAGTAATGAATCTGGCAGCTCTTTTTTGAATTTGTTCTAGTTTATCAATATTTTCTTTGGTTGATGGGTCACATACAGAAGAGGCTTTATTCTAGTACAGGTCTCAACAGGGTGACGTAATATTTTAGTTTTATATCTTTACTAAATTTGTAAAAGTTTCTTTTTATAAAGCCTAAGGTTTTGTTTGATTTTTAAAATATTTTCATTGACATGGATGAAAGATTAGCAATTGACACTTTTCTGATTAGAAGGACATACTCCAGCCAGTTTCCCATTTTATTAATTCATCTAAGTCTTTTTGTAAAATTTTGCTATATTGCTCTGATTTAATTGTTCTATAGATTATACAATCATCATTAAATAACCTAAATTTGGTTGCTGTTGAGACGTTGTTGGGTAAATCATTTATATAAATTACAAATAGTAAGGGACTAGCACAGTTCCTTGTGGAACTCCTGAGTTAACCTTTATTGGTGCAGATTTAGATTCATTAATTTTTACAGTTTGCTCCCAACCCAATAGGAAGTCTTGGATTCAATGATGTACGGTACCTGAGATTCCAAAGTATTTAAGTTTTTTAGTGTGAACTAAGGTGATGAACTTTGTCAATGCTTTTGAGAAGTCTTGTAATATTGTATCTATTTGATCATTTTTGTCTAAGCCTTTTGATAGTTCATCTATTAGATCTATTAATTGTGTTTCACATTATCTGTTTTTTTTCTAAAGCCGTGTTGATGTGGGAATATGGCATTATATTTGTCAAGGTGGTTAACTATTATACTATATATGATGTGGTCTATTAATTTACAGGTGATACTAGTAAGTGATACATATCTGTAATTACCGGGGTCTGAATTATCACCTTTTTGAAGAGTGGAGTTATGTTGGCTAATTTCCAATACTGGGGCGCTTTACACTGGTTTAGAGAGGCTTCAAAAAGAACTACAAGGATTGGGGAGAGTTCATTTCTTATTTCTTTTAATTACCTTGAAGGTATTTCACTTGGGCCAGTAGCTTTGTTTACTTTTAAGTTGTTTAGGAGTAACTGCATACCTATCTCGTCTACAGTTATGTTACCTATTTCTTCCATTTTATTTAAATTTATTAAATTTTATTAGTCAGTGTAAAAAAAATATAAGTGTCTGCAATAATTTCCTATCTACATTACATTGTCTAAAGAAAAAAAAAATATCGTGTCTGAAAAAAAATATATTTATAAGCTTCAAAGCAGAACATATTCTTATTCCTAAATTAAAATTGAAATCTGATACTTTAAAAATCTTCAAAATTCAGATATTGTTTATTCATGTACTTTTATTTTAGGAGTAATGACGCCACTAGTCCAAACATGTTAACTCACGTGCCATTTGCGGTACAAAGCCTTTACTCTTTTAACTAGATCTTCCTAAGAGTTGTGTCTGTAATAGTGTTAGGGCTTTGACGTCCCTCAACGAAACTAAGTTCAATAAATCCAATATTGGGATGGACTGAGTCAGCACTGGGTTCAGATTTGTTAAGGCCCAGAGCTATAAACAACTTGGCTAGGAGTTCCCTTATTAAAATTAATTACAGCTGGTTTTAGAAAAAGAAAAGATGATTTTATTTATTGTAAGTATGCTTTAAATTTTTTAGCAATAATTAAAGAGTATTTTAATATTTCTAGGAATGTATTTAAAGATAAGATAAATGTGCTATTGAGTATTGGGGAAATTTTAACACAAAATATCGTTTTGGAAATAAAATAACACCGATTGATAATAAGATTTTTCTTCAAAATGAAATTTCTTCCAAGAATATATACCTAATCTATTTATTTATTTCTGTTTTAAGAGATGTATGAGAATTACTTCATATAGAATAAACATTTCTATTCAAAAACATAATTTCATTTCAAACTCTTCAGTATGCAATATTGGACATCAATTTTTGTTTAAAATAACATTTAAAAGACACCATTATGTTTTTTAAATAAAAAGTATAATTTTTAGCTTTGAGAAAAGACGAAATACAAATTTTAACGTTTAGGAAATCACCATTATCTGTACAAATAATAATAGATTGAATCTAATTTAACCCTTTTTCAGTCCATGACGGACTCCAGGGCAAATGAAGTAACGTTCACAAGTGTAATAAGCCGCCACTAACGAGCAAGGGATCGTGTGGCTAGCACAATGCTACAGGTACCTAGCCAGTACCGAGCCTTGAACCCGTGACTTGAGTTCTTGCCACGGTTCGGCAGTCCAGCGCGCTACCACATAGACCACCGCAGCCCAAAATAATCAAAGTCTAATTTAAATTCAAAGTTTAGCCTAATTGATAGCATATCATTAACAAAGATTTTAATTATTTCCTGTCTCAATTTTAGTGAGGTCCACAATATATTTTTATTGCCACAACTGAAAGAGTAATTAATGTACCATAAACTTGTAGACTTATAGAACTTATAGAATGGGAGATTTAGTTATTTTTACTTTTTATATAGTTAATATTTGGAAAAAACTACATTTGGGCCCCCATCCCCCAGTAAGGGATAATTTAAATAATTATTCACCTGCTACCATCGTGAAAGTGTATTTAAAACAAACCCCAAATTTTCACGCGTTTGCCTATTCGGGAAATAAGAGAATTAGTGATTTTCAATTTTTATATAGCAGGTATAAGGAAAAAATACATTTTTTCGGCCCGGGCCCTCATGAGTGTGCATTTTAAAATGATTTTACGCCAATTTTCGCTGTGAGAGGATACCCAACAACTTCCAATTGTGGAATTTGTGATGAGTCGGTTTTTAATATAAGAAAAACTTATATTTGGGCTCCCGGCCCCCTATGAATGGAAATTTACCATTCCCTTTCACCAACTTTCATCGGGAGATTGTACTCAACATCTTCCCAAAGTTTCATGCTTCTACCTACATGGGAAATTGAAGAAATTAGTGCTTTTCAATTTTCAAGGGAGAATTATTGATGTTCAATTTTTATATATTTTATATTATGAAAAAAAACTACTTTGCCCCCCCCCCTCGCCCCCATTAAGAGATATTTTGATTATTTTTTTTACCTGCTACCATCGTGAAAGTGTAATTATACATTCCCCAAGGTTTCATGAGTCTACTTACGCGAGAAATAGGAGAATTAGTGATTTTCAGTTTTTATAAATATCATATAAGAAAACAAACGTTTAGCCCCAGCCCCCATAAGCGTGTATTTCAAAATTCTTTTACACCAAAAATCGTCGTGAGAGGGTGCTTAACCATTACCCAAAGTTTCGTGCTCCTACCTACACGGAAAATTGAAGAATTAGTGATAAGTCGGCTTTTAATATAAGAAAAAATATATTTAGGCCCCTGGTTACCAATTAGTGGGAAATCTAACATTCTTTTTGCATATTTTCGTCGGAAGCTTGTACTCGAAACATTTCCAAAGTTTCATGCTTCTACCTATATGGGAAATTGAAGAAATTAGTGCTTTTCAATTTTTATATAGCTCATATAAGGAAAAAACGTTTTGGGGGCCCCGGCCCCCATTAGTTGGAAATTTAACATTCTCTTTTGCAAATTATCATTGGAAGCATGAACTCAAAAAATTTACAAAGTTTCATGCTCTAACTATACGGGAAATAGCAGAATTAATGATTTGCAATTTGTAAATAGCTCATTTAAGGAAAAAAAACTTTTTGAGGCCCCACTATTATTGGGTCCCAGTATCTCTATGAGTGGGAATTTAACGTTCCCTTTCGCCAATTATCATCGGGAGATTGTACTCAACAACTTCCTAAAGTGTCATGTTTTCTACCTACATGGGGAATGGGAGAATTAGTGATTTTCAGTTTTTAAATTTGTGCCCCCAGCCC
>MUZC01004441.1:390881-419792 GCA_002072015.1 Radix auricularia | reverse complement strand
CACTACTCTACCTTACTACCTCACTACTATACCTTACTACCACACTACTCTACCTTACTACCTCACTACTCTACATCACTACTCTACCTAACAACCTCACTACTCTACCTCACTACCTAACTACTCTAATTCACTACTCTTCCTCACTAATCTACCTCACTACCTCACTACTCTACCTACGTTAAAGTTTAGGTCTACAAATCTGGTGTATATTTCCCCTGCTTTGATTTTCTAAATATGACAAGTTTATCCCATTTTAATTACATGTCATTTCATGACATCAACTATAATTCTATTTTCAATTCAGAATGGAGGAGTTTCGAAGACGCCTCACACTTTTCTTTTTTTTTTTACTTTTAAAAGCCAGGCGGAAAATTCTCAAAATACAGCTGATGACATTATCTTAAATAACAAGCATGTTAAAGCCTTACTTTGGGACCTGCTTATTTTTTTCATCACTCTCCATTCTTTATCAATGAAGAGGGTAGCCTATCTGTGATGGTATTTAGAGCCACAAAGGAGAATTACATAAAATTGGTTAATGTAATAGAAATAAAAATGTTCCAAAAGAGTAAATTGGAATAAGTTGGTAAACAGATGCCCCAAATGTCAGAATACAAACTATACAGAGCAACAAGGATGTATAATCTCTACGTAAAATGCTCTTATCAATAACGAGCAACAAAGCCGGTCCAACGACGTTCCGCAGTCGTTTCGGTGGCATATGGTCTCGGAGTAACAGTAGTGATTAGCATGAGTGACACACTTCAACATGGCAAAACAGTACTGAATGATGACAAAAATACTGGACCAAAAATAACTCGTTTTGAACGTCCGCGTAAATTTGCTCAGTATGGAGATGAGATTAAATTGTTCTCCGGTAGTGATTGGCTGTAGGAGTCTGTAGGAGTTTGAGGAACCAATCGCTATGTAGGACCGCACAGACAACTGCCTATTATTATATAGAACATCTCAATCGATTTCCGACACGCTACCAATTATTTAATAGTGTATATCATACACATATCATAATACTGGAGGATCTGAAAGTTAATAAATTTATAGAAATTCACCGAAAATACTTTATTTAATAAATTCACTTTAATTTCAATTTAACATTCTACAAAAATTTACTCAATTACTAGAATTTAGAAACTTAATAATTTCTGGCAGTTTATCTTATCTTATCTGTTACAGACGCTCCTTCTATACAGAAGATTATTGCGTCCTATGTTTATTTATAGTTTGTGTCTAGTCATGCACTCTTATAATAGCTTCAAATGATGATAAAGTGTTGGTGTTCCTGTTTTTTCAGGAAACCCATTCCGTGCCCAAATTCCGGATGGGAAGAAAGAAAACTTGTATGTGTTTGTTCTTGCATACGGAATAAGAAAGGTGTTTTTATCCTTATGTGTATCTGATGGTTCTATTAAGTTTTCTCTGTGTTGTATTTCTAAATTAGCATTAATTGCTTTATGTATAATTAATAATTACTAATTTACTCTTGGTTATTCTATCCTCTAGTGTTTAAGGTTTAATGATTTAACTAACGTTCTTACTCTTGTCAGTTTTGAATATTCTCCAGTAATGAATCAGGCAGCTCTTTTTTAAATTTTTTCTAGTCTATCAATGTTTGAATGCAATTGCACGCTGCACGCATGCGGAGTATGCTGGACATGTAAGGATGGGGTTATTTGAAGGGCTAGTTGTTGGATACCCATGCAATGGATGGCAGTATCATGATCCTGAAGCGGATGGTCAGTTCATTACTGGTTGAGTTTCCCGGACTTTACCGGTGCCATTTATAAGGATAAACTACACTATTGCAGTTTTGCTTATATGTGGGCTTGAGATTATAGCTGACCACAACTGATGCACCGCCATTTAACCCTCACCGCCATTACCCCTCACCGCCATTACCCCTCACCGCCATTACCCCTCACCGCCATTACCCCTTATGCCATTACCCCTCACCGCCATTACCCCTTACCGCCATTACCCCTCTGGCCATTACCCATCATCGCTATTACCCCTCGCTGCCAATGTTCCCTTTAAGCTGCGTGTCTGTGCGGCCTCGCAGATATCCGACAGACGCTGTACAGTAGTTTTGAATTACCGCGCAGCAAATTTTGTAAAATATTGCACAAAAAATAAATGCTGTACAAATTTGCACACGATATTTGCCACTTTGCACACAGACCGGCGAACCTTAGAGGAAATATTGCTCACCGTTGGACTTAGTAGATCATTTTGACCATCACAATACTTCATTTTATCTTGAGTATCATCTTGGCACATACCACAAGAACTTATCTTATGGTGAGTATCATATTGACATATAATACAATAACTTATCTTATGGTGAGTATCATATTGGCATAATAACTTATCTTATGGTGAGTATCATCTTGGCATACACCACAATAACTTATCTTATGGTATCATCTTGGCATGTACCACAATAACTTATCTTATGACTTATGGTGAGTATGATATTGGCATACACCACAATAACTTATCATATGGTATCATCTTGGCATAATAACTTATCTTATGGTGAGTATCATCTTGGCATGTACCACAATAACTTATCTTATGGTATCATATTGGCATATACCACAATAACTTATCTTATGGTATCATCTTGGCATATACCACCACAAAAACGTATCTTATGTTTAACAAGCAACCCATAGGCAAATATAAGGCCCTATCTTGTGATTGTGTCCAGCAATATGTCATATGACACATCCTCACATCCCCACACACTCTATTTGCCTAATGTCATTATGGCTGTCTGTCCGAGAGCTGAGGGATTAACCCCATTTTTTGTGTGTTGTAAATTGCACATTATTGATTGTCCATGCCTTCCCCCTGTACCCGCTTAATTTTCAGCTCTAATATTTGACAGGTTTCTATCTTGTTACAAGGTTCATTTGAAGGTCATCATAAACTGAATTATTCTTGTGCTCATCGTTTTGGTAAATATTCTCTGACTGCGTCAACGACACAAAGTGTGCAAATATATACACAATATTAGGTCAAGGTTATATATTCTCTGATCGCTTCAAAGACAGAAAGTGTGCAAATATATACACCATATTAGGTCAAGGGTGAATATTATCTGACCGCATCAACGACACAAAGTGTGCAAATATATACACAATATTAGGTCAAGGGTAAATAAAAAGCCAGCGGTAAGCATGTCTAAGTTAGGAGGAAGTAATTTGAGGATACTTGCCATAGAAAGATTAAAGTTCGGATAACGTTGTACAGTGAATCTTTCGTTAAATAGAATCCTTCCTCGAACAAATTGTTGTTGTTGGGTTTTTTTCATTTGTAGCACACGATAAACTGTGTTAAAGTGTTCAAACTCGGTTAAACTGTTCCAAACTAGGTTAATTTCTTTTAACTCGGTTAGATGGTTCAAAAAGGTTTACAAGTCCAAACTATGCTAAATGTTTAGACGCTGTTATCAACACATAATTGATGCCTTCTCTGAGGTCGACCTTTAACAATTAGTTGCTTTTTGCACGTGCCTTCCATAAATCACGCACTTAAAGCTAAACAAGAGTCATCTCATCCTTCGTGCACCCATCTTTTTTTATTTATTTTTTATGTCCCTCGTCTGGGCAAACCACAGCAACATATAATACATGGATTTAAATAAATGTGTTTCAATTATTCATAACTAGTCTTAAATTGTCTGCTACCAGTAGAGTAGCTAAGGATTTGGGGGCCCGGGGCTTGGCTTCTTGGGGGGCCTGAGGGGGGGCTTGGCCTCTTTAGGGGCCCCATCATTTTGGCCGATGGCGTAATATATAAAGTTTAGTGTAAGAAAATATTTTCTGACACTCATTTCGGGGCCCCCCTCAATTTTGAGGGCCCGAGGGATTTTCAAATTTGGACCCCTCTCCCCCTCCTCTAGCAACGCCACTGTCTTCTACAACAAAATTGAAGATTGCAAAATTATAGTATGATATAAATTTGGATTTATATGTGATCTCCAAGTTTAAATGAAAGTATGTGTAGTAGCAACTGTTCTGAAAATTGTTACATTACTAACTTAGATCCTTTAATTTTAAATTTTCTCTGCATACGCCATTGACCAAACCGATTGTTGAGAATGTACAGACTTTGGTTATATTAAAAAAATAATTTTAGTTTAAAGTAAATGTACACATTCAGATCAAATTAAACCAACATTATCATATCCAAGGAAATGTGTATTTTTAGATCATAGTTTCCTTGTACATACGTAGAATTCTTTTCCTTTTCAGGTTAATTTACTTCTGCATTTCGAGAAATAGCCAAAATATTTACATTTTGTTCATTCCAAATACTCATTTCACGTCTTTTATACCTGTTATATTCATAAACATTTCGATTCTAAATTATGTTTCTTAATATTTAGATTGTATTTAACCTAAATATTTATTCGCAACTTCTCTGCATTGTCCTAAAGGTTAATAACATAATTATTTCACAAGTGTATATCTTATTTATCTTCCTTATTTATACCATAGTTATCTTATCTGTTACAGATGTTCTTTCTATACAGAAGATTTTTAGTTATTCTTAGTTGTCAGTCTTATTTATCCTACGTTTTGGAGCCATATTCACAGAGCTAAGAATAAAATCTCTTTCGCTATGAGTTTTTGTCAAGTGGGAGATAATGGATGATATTATAGAAGATATTACATGATACTTTTACTCACATGTTTCCGAATGCAACTCTTTCTTTGTGTTATTTCAGTTTTATGTCCTGTTGACCATAGCAAGCCATCAATATTGTCTCCATGCTTGAAAATCCGAGATCAACTAAGTCACAGTGAGCTCAGCTTGACGACACACGTACTGAGAGAATCTCTCATGACGTCATATTGGGGTTTAAAAACAAAAGTAGTCGAAGTTTTTATTTACTACCCTCATAAGGTCGTTATTTGAAGTAGATGTAAACATGTTTGATTTCTTCTATCAATGTTTCTTTTTTATATATATATATTTTTAAATCTTCACATTTAATTCAAAGCATTTGTTTTAATGCAATGTTCTACTTGACAACTTGTAACAAATAATAAACAAATAAAAGTTAACTTAGAAAACCTTGGTTTTTATAATTCACTGAACACCGACCATTTTTTGCCTTAGTTCCCTAATAATAGGGAGGTAACTCGTTTGTCACAACACCCCATGAGAAAGGCACTTCCCCGTCTCCCCCCGACTGCTGGACATCTCTCTCCAATAACTGGATCTCTCGCTCCAGGACTCAGACCCGCGCGTGCGTGACGTCACTCTCTCGCAGTCTGTACGAAATGACTTGCCATTTACAGCAAGTTAAGGAAGCTCAAGCTGAAGGGGTAACGAGAATTCTTTCCCCTGACACTACTAACAAATAAGAACATATCAGACAACTTTAATCTGGGTAGAGGCTTTCGAAAAGTCCCTTCAAATTAAAATGTTTCTTTACATACTGTGAAGTTGCCGCGACTCTCTAGAATTTGATGAAGTACAAATAATTGCGTAGTGAAGTGCATCGTTCTCAAACATAAAGTTTACATAATGGCCGTTATCTAATGAATGAAAGATCTTGTTAGATCTTGTTATCATTATTCATATTTTTTTTAATCCAATCTAATGGTATAATTTCTTGCTTTCAATAGCTGGGGAATTAAAGGAAGTTAGAAAAAGTGATGGGCGTCAAAGGTAGTAAAATGTGCACATTGAAAGTGCACTGCATTGTACGGCCGTACTAACACTCCTTCTTTCGTGTGCAAATGCACCGAGTAAAAAATTCGAGGAGCACAAAATTCATTTTATTGAAATGCGGAGGAACGATCCGAAAATTGAATCTAAAAAACGGGTCCAAAAAAATGTTGCCATATATATCCTTTTTAATAGTATAGCATATAAAATTATCCTTTCAAATAATAGTTATAGAAAATCCATAACGATTATGTTATATAGCAAAAATTCGATTTTAATCCGGTTGCCAGTGAATTTCATGAAGAGAGGTTAGACCGTTCCAGTGGCGTAGCTAGAATAATCTGCGCCCGAGGACATGACACAAAAATTGCGCCCCTTTTTGGACCGGCTCAATTTTCAAAGCAAATGGTATTTAAATGAAATAGAATACAGACTAATAATGCTTTATGCTATTGTAAATAAATTATTTGAAAAATATATATATGTTATGTCCAAAGCACGAAGTTCGGTTATTGAGGACATAGGCCGGCCGATTGGCGAAGTGGCAGGGTATCCTTGGCCAAAGCCCGTTGTGTTAGTGGACGACTGCCAGGTTAGCCGTACATCTGTCATTTCTGGTATGTTGCCGTCTACATGGTAGGAAAAAGGGTGCCAAGCTGTGTTAGTCTTTCCTTTTCGGAAAAGTCTAGCCATTGTGACTAGTTTATATTATTCTGACACAGTGTTTTATTGTGAGTACATGTGGCCTGAACTAGAACTGGTGCACCGAAAACTGAGACATTGTCAAAGCCAAGGTTCCGTCAAACGTGCCAACAATGATGTTCAGAATATGAGGATGACATGGATGCACACAAAAAAATCAAGACGTTGGGCTGAGAGTTGCAAATTTGTTCAAATCATGAAAAACTTTTTTTTACTTCACCAAAGCATTTCTAAGTAGCCATATGAGACCATGTTTGGCTGCGAAACAAAAGTTGGGCTGAGTACCTGAAATCTGCCCAGAGATGTGATTGATAATGGAGCTACGGTGGAAGCTCTTATCAACGTCCAGTAAGAAATGAAGGATGTTATAAATCCTGGGACTGCCTTTAGAAATGGAGATGCTGCCGTGCTGGTGATGGAACCATCGGAAAGTTCAGACCGGTTGCCTGATTTTAAAAATGCGAAAAAGGTGTGTATAGTATGTCAAAAAGAGTGCGGGTTGTCCCTTGTGTGCGATTCCAGAGACAAAGTTCTGCATGCAATGTGTGGAACCAGCAGGGAATCAGACGAAGGATACAGATGTATTGTAAAAAAACTTGAAGGCTATGTCACAATAAACAAGAACTCAGGAAGACGAGAACAGCAGCTCACAACAGTTTGCAAGGTAACGCGGTGAAGAAATTTAGAAATTCAGATGTCAAATTACAACTAGTGAAAGTTGGAGATAACGTACACGGTCGTATAACAGGTGATGGCTGAGGTCACGGTGATCTAAGAAGCGTTCTTACAGTTGTCATGAACATTAAGGATGGCTTCTACAAGCTAGGAATAGAGCACGTTGTTCTCAAACAACTGAATTCCAGAAGTGAGTTTCCCATTGTAAATGAGAAACTGCTCACACTAGAATCCGTGGGCACAGAAGAAACATTATTACGAACCATCGCGTCTTTCCAATCACTGAAGGGTTGTCAGGTCGATGCAATTGCAGTAGTAAGCGCGCAACAAATGGCTGCAAATGTTTAAAGAGTAAACGATTATGTAATTTAAAATGTCATAAAAGTTCATCTGTTGTAATAAGTGTTAACAGAAAGAAATGGATTATTATATTTAATAAGTTTCACACAGTGCCATTGGCCACTCCGCAAAATGGCCGATTTCGGGCTTTAGCCGTAATATATATATACTCTACGAATTATACATGAATAGAAGTATGGAATAGACATAGTCTATAAAAAATGAATCTCCTTGATTTGACTGTCGTAAACTTGTCGATCACGTGATCAAATTTAATATTACAATGTTTTTCTCTTTCGATGCTAAATAGTGCAAGATCACTCAGACATATTGTCCCATCGAAGTTAAAGACAAAATAAGTTTCAGTTTCAGTTTGTTCAAAAACCAATCCCGCTTGCAATTGAAACAGCAATTCATAGAGGTATTTGCAGCACATCTAAAACGGTGGGTTGAGCATTATCTGGAATTGTATTCAACAGTTACCACAGTCTCCAGCACAGCTCTAG
The DNA here is from genome assembly GCA_002072015.1 of Radix auricularia. Classification (NCBI taxonomy): domain Eukaryota; kingdom Metazoa; phylum Mollusca; class Gastropoda; family Lymnaeidae; genus Radix; species Radix auricularia. The sequence continues at coordinate 411,864 of MUZC01004441.1, read as the reverse complement.
ATGACATCCCAGATATGCCATTCATGGAAGAACTTGATGTCGTTCCCACACAGGAAGAGCTCAGCAACGCAATTGACAGCCTAGCTTGTGGAAACGCACCTGGGAATGGTGGAATACCACCAGAGGTTCTAAAGAGTGGCAAGACAGCTTTACTCCAACCATTGCATGAGATTATGTCCCTCTGCTGGGAACAGGGCTACATCCCCAAAGACCTAAAGGATGCAAATATAGGGACACTATATAAAAACAAAGGTGATAGGAGTGATTGCAATAATTATCACGGCATTTCACTCCTTAGTATTGTAGGAAAGGCCTTTGCCAGTGTTATACTAAAACGTTTACAGAGCCTAGCATGCCGTGTCTATCCAGAATCGCAATGCGGTTTCCGGTCCGGTCGGTCTACCATAGACATGGTGTTCTCCATACGACAGCTCCTGGAAAAATGCAGAGAGCAGCAGATGCCACTATACATTGCCTTTGTGGACCTTACAAAAGCCTTCGACTTCGTCAGTCGCAACGGGCTATTCCAAATACTGGCAAAAATAGGCTGTCCCCCTCACCTACTTGCCATCATCAGACAGTTCCATGAAAATATGCTTGGCACAGTGCAGTTCGATGGAGCTAAGTCAGAGGCCTTTCCAGTCAGCAGCGGAGTTAAACAAGGTTGTGTACTCGCACCAACACTCTTCGCAATATTCTTATATGTACTTCTTCGATACGCATTCAAGGATAGCAGTGGGGGAATCTGGTTACAGACCAGAGCTGATGGAAGACTTTTCAACACTGCCCTTCTCCGAGCCAAGACCAAAACGACTGTTGTCCTAATTCGAGAGCTACTATTTGCGGATGATGCGGCACTAACAGCACATACAGAATCTGGTTTGCAACAACTCGTGTCAAGCTTCTCCAATGCCTGCAAAGAATTTGGCCTGCAAATCAGCTTGAAAAAGACTAACATCATGGCCCAAGACACTCGACCTCCTCCTACCATAAATATCGATAATGAAAACTTGGAGGTTGTGGACAGCTTCACCTACTTGGGATCCAAGGTCTAGAATACACTGTCCATTGAAGAAGAAATAAACAGCAGAATTGGCAAGGCAGCTGCAACAATGGCTAAACTAAATAAGCGGGTCTGGCAAAACACCAAGCTAACGGAGAAAACCAAAATGAGCGTCTATCGAGCCTGTGTCATCAGTACACTGCTATATGGGAGCGAGACATGGACCACTTATACATCACAAGAGCGCAAGCTTAACAGCTTCCATTTGAGATGCCTGCGTCGCATCCTTGGTATTAAATGACAAAACAAAGCGCCTAATAGTGATGTCCTAACGCGTGCCAATACCCAAAGCATGTTCTCAATTCTTAGTGAAAGACGCCTGAGGTGGCTAGGATATGTTAAAAGAATGAGCCCCGGCCGCATCCCAAAGGACATCCTATATGGTGAACTTGCTTCAGGAAAGAGGAAAACGGGTCACCCAAGCTGGCGATGTAAAGATGTATGTCAAAGGGACATGAAAGCAGCCAAAATACATACAAGTGACTGGGAGTGTAAGGCAGAAGACCGATCTATGTGGCGCACAGTTGTCAAAGAGGGCGTCATAGTAGCCGAGGAGCGAAGAATGGAGGAGGCTGCAGACAGAAGAGCTAGGAGAAAGGCCAAAACATTTGGAAGCACAGAACTCAAGTGTAAAAACTGTGGTAAAGACTGTCACTCAAGGATAGGACTGCACAGCCACTCGAGAAAATGCAACCCAACCCAACGGGGATGCACCATTGTCTCGCGAGACGGAAAGATGCCGACTTGCAGTGAAATACGCAGATTCTGAAATACGCGATCTCGTTATGAAACAATAAAACCAAGAAGATACAAAGTAGTTCCCGGTAGAACTTCAATCCGGGTACTGAGCCGCATTTTGCAGTCTCCGATTTCTGTGCACAGTTCGTGACCATTGACGTCAGTGTCGTAGATATTTTCAAAATCTAAGCAATTTTGACGAAGTGTAGCGACATTTGTCTCAGCGAGAAGAGTTTTGACGTCCATCAAACATCCAATTTTGGTGTTTAGGTTTTTTAGACGTAAAAACTGTATTGATATCTCGAGTTGGAGTCGATCAAATACGCTGTTCATAGCACGTGCAATTTCTTCTCCCTCAGAAAGTCCTGCATCTTTTGCTAGTTCTCCGGGCTTCCTTCGGTGTCTAATCCTTCTGTCAACCTCGATCCCCCAAGCTAGGCATCGTGTTTGACATTATCTACCTCAATCATCATGAATGTTGACAAGTTCTTGCTCCAGATGATGCTTCCTTAAAATTCATCGTAGCATCCTGCAACCGTTTCTGGACACGATGAAATTTCAAATTATAATGTAGGAGAAATGTAACAAAACTAGGAATTTAAAATTTAACATATACCTGGCTGCAAAGTTTTTGTATCACTTCTGCATGGTGTCAGGCGTCATAAGCGCATTTTTAAATAATTTTTCCAACAGCCCTACTAGTTCATCCATCTAATCCTTCATCAATAGCTTTAACAGCTTCTGATCGTGCACTCCAATGTGTTTCAGGGTCCCTCTTTACTGTGATTGGCACAACTCTTTTTAATTCTTCCCAACGAGTTTTAACGAGAGAAAAACAAATTTATACTTTCAACTATTCCACACAAAAAACGTGATTGCCATTGGATCCTGTTTAACTGAGTGTACTCCTTCTAGAGTGTACTTATGTTAACTTTAAACTGTTGTCTCAGTTGACGAACAATACTCTGTGAGTTCTAGCACATATTCCCTGTTAAAGCCCGGATATATGTCCAGTCATTACAGCAGGATTGTCTTAATATTGCGACCGACAGTCGACTAGAGCTATGTTATCAGATTCCAGTTTGTATACGATATCTCTTATAGGGCTTGCTGCACCTTTGGAATGTGTCTGAAAAAAAACTTTTTAAAAATTCTTTGATGGTTAACTTTTTTAGTTTGAAAATCCACATCTGATTACTTGAGAAAGATGTTCCCAGTGGGCTAGATCGGGTATTGAGTCAAGTAATATAACGTGTACTTGTTTTTCCTGATTTCATTAACGGCTGGTGTAAGTAGGTGGATACATTAATTTTGGTTTTCTGGTGTTCCTGGAATTTTACGGGCATGTTGCAGTTTTTTTTCTGACAGTGGATCATACTGAGCAGAGCAACGAGTTTGATCACAGAGAGAAAGTTCTAACATTTTATCCTCGTCTTTATGCAGATGTTCCTCACGGCCACGATGTGTCACATTTGGTGCAACTATCAACTTAATACGGGTAGATGATGCTCGTTAAAACCTTGGCTGGTAGTTTATCTAGGAGAAGGAAACTCCGAATACAAATCCTCCGCTGCCTTGCGGCTATACCTGCCTTGCGGGAAAGGCTAAGGGAGTAAACCCTGAAAGAAAATAAATCAGGAATTGGAGCACCTACAGGCGGTCTATACATAAGACTTATGTACATACCGGCAGCTCCTGCGACGCCAATGGCAGCCAAGCTGCATCGACGCAAGTCGTTCCCTTGGTTACACCATTGACGTGGAGAGGGGGGATATGCTGTATGGGCAGCAGCTAATTCTCCATAATACCCGCCCAGGCTTGCATCACCTCTGGAGAGGACACTCCAGCGTCGCCGCAAGGTGTCGACAAAACACGGGAAGCAGCAGTTACCGGTTATAAGCCAAAGCTCAATTGACGTAGAGCTAGGCGCCAGGGGCTGCTTCCGACGGTGGGAGAGACTACCAATGTCTCACTGGATAGCTACCGCCCGCCTCAAACTGGGCAGCCCCCAGTCAAATAGGTGCTATCCCGTCATGGCCTGCCTTCTCCACTGGGTGCGTGGAGATTAGAGTACCACTCAACAAGTGGGCCACTAAGCCCTGCACCAAGAAATACAAAAAAGAAAAAGAAGACCCCAGCTCTTCGAATCGCTAGCTGGAACGTGAGGACTATGTGTCCCGGCATCACTGATGATCTGCAGTCCATAAACGACACACGGAAGACAGGAATAATCGATAGAGAACTTAAAAGGCTAAAGATTGACATAGCATGCCTTCAGGAGACCAGGCTCCCAGACAACGGTTCACTCAAAGAGGCCAATTACACCTTCTTCTGGCAAGGCAGACCGAAAGACGAACCTAGACAGCATGGTGTGGGTTTCGCTGTTAAAAACACTCTTCTACCATCCATTGAACCACCGTCATCAGGCACGGAGAGGATCCTCACTCTAAGACTCAGAACAACTGCGGGCCCAGCAAACATTCTTAGTGTGTATGCCCCAACACTCTATTCAACTCCGGAAGAGAAGGACCAGTTCTATGGAGCGTTAGACCAGGCAATAGCCGGCATCCACAAAGACGAGGCAATCTATCTCCTAGGAGATTTCAATGCTAGAGTGGGGAGCGACCACGAAGCCTGGCCCACCTGCCTTGGACTATTTGGAAGAGGAAAGTTAAATGAAAATGGACAAAGGCTTCTGGAATTGTGCTGCTCACGAGGCTTGTGTGTGACCAACACTTTCTTCAAGTGCAAGGATATACATCAAGTATCTTGGAGACACCCTCGATCCCACCAATGGCACCAGCTGGACCTCATTATCACCAGGCGTGCACAACTAGCTAGCGTCCTACTCACTCGCAGCTATCACAGTGCCGACTGTGACACGGATCATTCCCTTGTCGCCAGCAAAGTACGAATAATGAGGAAAAACTCGTACCACACAAAGAAAAAGGGAAGTCCATGCATCAATACCTCCTGCATGAAAGACCCTGCGATAGCGCAGCTGTTCAAAGACAAGGTGAAGGAAAGTCTCTCAAAGATGTCCCCATGCGTCACCATTGACTCCAAATGGACGCANGCGTTAGACCAGGCAATAGCCGGCATCCACAAAGACGAGGCAATCTATCTCCTAGGAGATTTCAATGCTAGAGTGGGGAGCGACCACGAAGCCTGGCCCACCTGCCTTGGACTATTTGGAAGAGGAAAGTTAAATGAAAATGGACAAAGGCTTCTGGAATTGTGCTGCTCACGAGGCTTGTGTGTGACCAACACTTTCTTCAAGTGCAAGGATATACATCAAGTATCTTGGAGACACCCTCGATCCCACCAATGGCACCAGCTGGACCTCATTATCACCAGGCGTGCACAACTAGCTAGCGTCCTACTCACTCGCAGCTATCACAGTGCCGACTGTGACACGGATCATTCCCTTGTCGCCAGCAAAGTACGAATAATGAGGAAAAACTCGTACCACACAAAGAAAAAGGGAAGTCCACGCATCAATACCTCCTGCATGAAAGACCCTGCGATAGCGCAGCTGTTCAAAGACAAGGTGAAGGAAAGTCTCTCAAAGATGTCCCCATGCGTCACCATTGACTCCAAATGGACGCAACTGAGAGACACAATCTATACATCCGCAATACAAGCCTTTGGCAAAAAATCTCACAAAAACACGGACTGGTTTGATGAACATTGGGACGAGATGAAACCCGTCACTGAAGCCAAAAGGAAAGCTCTTATGGCTTACAAGGAAAAGCCTACACCTGACAATTTGCATGCTTTAAAAACAGCTAAGTCACTTGCCCAAAAGGTTGCACGTAAATGTGTCAATACCTACTGGCTTAAGCTCTGTTCCAGTATACAATCAGCTGCAGACATGGGCAATGCAAAAGTCATGTACGAAAACATCAAAAAGGCAACGGGCCCCTGGACGTCAAAAGCTGCTCCCCTAAAGTCCAAAAATGGAGAAATTATTCAAGACCAGGCAGCACAGCTAAAACGGTGGGTTGAGCATTATCTGGAATTGTATTCAACAGTTACCACAGTCTCCAGCACCGCTCTAGATGACATCCCAGATATGCCACTCATGGAAGAACTTGATGTCGTGCCCACACAGGAAGAGCTGAGCAAAGCAATTGACAGTCTAGCTTGTGGAAAAGCGCCTGGGAATGATGGAATACCACCAGAGGTTCTAAAGAGTGGCAAGACAGCTTTACTCCAACCATTGCACGAGATTCTGTCCCTCTGCTGGGAACAGGGCTACATCCCCCAAGACCTAAAGGATGCAAATATAGTGACACTATATAAAAACAAAGGTGATAGGAGTGATTGCAATAATTATCGCGGCATTTCACTCCTTAGTATTGTAGGAAAGACCTTTGCCCGCGTTATACTAAAACGTTTACAAAGCCTAGCATCCCGCGTCTATCCAGAATCTCAGTGTGGTTTCCGGTCCGGTCGGTCTACCATAGACATGGTGTTCTCTATACGACAGCTCCAGGAAAAATGCAGAGAGCAGCAGATGCCACTATACATTGCATTTGTGGACCTTACAAAGTACTAACGCGTGCCAATACCCAAAGCATGTTCTCAATTCTTAGTGAAAGACGCCTGAGGTGGCTAGGACATGTCAAAAGAATGAGCCCCGGCCGCATCCCGAAGGATCTCCTATATGGTGAACTTGCTTCAGGAAAGAGGAAAACGGGTCACCCAAGCTGGCGATGTAAAGATGTATGTCAAAGGGACATGAAAGCAGCCAAAATACATACAAGTGACTGGGAGTGTAAGGCAGAAGACCGATCTACGTGGCGCACAGTTGTCAAAGAGGGCGTCATAGGAGCCGAGGAGCGAAGAATGGAGGAGGCTGCAGACAGAAGAGCTAGGAGAAAGGCCAAAACATTTGGAAGCACAGAACTCGTGTGTAAAAACTGTGGCAAAGACTGTCACTCAAGGATAGGACTGCACAGTCACTCGAGGAAATGCAACCCAACCCAACGGTGATGCACCATTGTCTCGCGAGACGGAAGGATGCCGGATATATAAACAACTTAATACAGATATATATTCTTTTCAAATATCGCGACAAAGTAGTTCTCCCAATTTTCCACTACCTGCAACTCACAGTTTTAAAACAACCCCCATCAGAAATAGAAACTTGTGGATATGTAATCTGTTTATGAGTAGAATGCGCCCCTTAATGCTCAGTGGGGGCGCCAAAAGCATGCTTGGATACTGGTTTGAAATCGCAATCGTATTTAAGATATATTAGTTTAATTTAAAAATTAAATTAAATATTTAGTTTTAACTCTCATTTTGGCGCCCCCTAACGTGGCGCCCGGGGAAATATGCGCCCCCTGCACCCCCTAGCTGCTCCACTGGACCGTTCTTTTTATGGTTAAAATAGTTTTTGTAATTTGGATATTTTGCGCACAAAGAAAGATGATTTAAAAAATATAAAATTGGCGCCCTCGATCCTTTTCATCCTTTTCGCTGCATCAAATTTTACAATGATATAACATTATATTTTCGCCCCTGTAACTTGGAGCCAGGGGACATATTTACCTCACTGCCCCACATTGTTACGAATTGGACTGGTGTACAAACGGGTTTAAATATTATTTACTTACTGATACGAGCGAAATCAAACTTTAAACTACTATATAATACATCTTAGCAATGGAAATAAAATTACAAGAAATTGTGCATTCTTTAGCCAATGATTCCATTGTTTTTTTTTCCCATGTACTGCAAAAAATATGTCTTCTTTGTTAGCAAACGAAAGTTATGAAAATGGGCAGCATATAGTACAAATCCTAAACAATCGTGACACTTAAAAAATAACATTTTAAAGTTAGATGTCCTGTCTTAAACTAAACGTTTGTTTACATGATACTTCTCAAAGATTTTGTAATCAATAAACCCATCAATGAACGCTATTTTCTGGATATGGTGGTCACGGGTTCGAATCTATGTTAAGGCAAGGATTTGTTCCCGGGGCCTAGGGCATCCCTGAGTCACCCAGCTCCAAATGGGTACCTAACACTAGCTAAGTGGCAGGGTAATGCGTGGAACCCTCATAGTTGTAGCCTGTGAACGCTGCATCATTTGCCAACACATCATCCGTCATGGTCTGTAGACGCAATTATCTTCCTCATAGAAGGATCGTCTGCATAGATAAGATAAAATAATATAGATTTTCCAACGGGTATTTTCGATCATCAAACTTGTGCTATAGCTGTTTTGCATTTAGGGATGGCAATGAACATTTTAATGAACATTATCAGAGCGTCACTAGGGTTGGTGTCACCCAGTAGGGGTAGCCTATAGTGTTGTCCTCTCATGACTTACCCCATATACCTTCCGCCAGCCTGCCTGAGTCAAATAACGGAAACATACATTTCAAGTTTTGGTGTCACCCCTTGTGTTGGTGTCACCCGGTGCGGTGCGTACCCCCTAGTGGACGCCTCTGAACATGATAATGGAATATTTTTAAAGCTAGTCCAACGTTTAGCTGAATTTGATCCTGTCAAGAAGGAGCATTTAAGGCAGGGGTGTCCAAAGTCCGACCCGGGGGCCAAACATGGCGTTCTTTAAATTTTAGCTGGCCCGCGGCCTCGTTTTTACAAATGTAATTTACTGACGTATTATTTCTGTAATGACATTATATTTATAATAAAAATCGAGTTCGTATGCTGTTATGAGTACGTCAAACGAAGACGAAAATCGATGACGGTTTATCGTGTACCAATTACTTTATCTTCAGAGTATTAAAGACCCTCCAAAAAAGGAAATACATTTATTTGCTTCCGTTTGTTCTGTTCTCAATGACATTAAATTACCATGGTAAAAATATCTGTGTTACCACCCTTGCACTGAATGGTGAGCACAGTGGAGTTGCAACACGTGTCTATATCAAAGTCAGCGAAGAGTGTGGCCAAGGTTTTAAACTTCACTGAGTCAATCATAACAAGTCTTAGTTCTTTGTGCCAAAAATCTTAGATATCATTAAGCTAGTGATAAAAGCTTTAAACTCAGTTCCCCCTAAGGCCTTCATTCACCGCTAGTTTCAGCAGTTTCTTTTTGACTTCCATTGAAAATACGAAGATGTAGTGTATAACAACGATGTAAGATGAGACTTCATTGTGGTACAGCTGTTCAGCGCTACTACAAATGAAATTAAAGGAAATAAAACAAGTCAATTCCAGAACTATCTCACCCTGCTTGGGTGGCAGATGTTGCATTTTTAGTTGATGTGATAAGACATCTAAACCTTCTTATCTCAAGTCTTAGAGGCACTGCGAACAAGTTTTTTAAAACAAAGATTTTCTCAGCTTCAGCATCACAACAGTTACTTTTATTGTTGTTGTTTTATATCAAAAACGAGCAACAAAGCCCTCCAAGGACGTTCCGCCGTCTTTTTGGTTGGTTGTTGTAACTACCCTCCAAAAAATTAAAAAATAATATTCATTATAGTGGTAATAAATGACCCGTAAAAAATTGTTTGACTATAAATCCCAATGCGTAACGCTCAAAATAAAGTCTTGGGAAAAATACTGCACCTAAGATAACTCTTTTTTAACGTCCGCTTAAATGTGTTCAATATGTAAATGAGATCTAATTTTTCTGATTGGCTGTATGAGTCTTTAGGAAATTGAGAGACCAATCGCTATCGATGACCGCACAGAAAATTGCCTTTTATTATATAGGATAAGAACTAAAAGATGTAGTTCTTCTGTGATTTTGCCGAACTGCAAAGATTTTGGAAGTCTTTTAACAGATGGATAATCACTGGATGTACGATCGCTAATGAAATATCAATTATGTATTCTTTATTTAAACAAATATTTAGAACCATTAGAACTATTTTGGAAAAATCAAAAACAAAATGTTCAATCCTCGCTATTCTAACAGTTGATTATAAACTCAGAAACAACTTAAATATTTCTAATTAATTAGAGAAGTCTTTGAAATGCAAGTTCTTTTTTTTTAATGTTTGAGTTAAACTCATGTTAACTTTTTTTTAATTGAAGCATTTTTAGTAAAATCTAATTAAAATAATATGTGTTAATTACTGAGCTAAAAAAGTTTAAGTTAGAGTGATTTTTTTTTTTAATTTTAAATTTTATTGTATTTTACTTAATTTTTTTTTCATTATTTTTTTTTAAAATTTTTATTTCGATGTTTCTTAAAAAATATAAACACCCATAGAGTCTATACCATATTTAGAATACTTAAATTGTAATTACACAATTGTTCACTTTTGCACGGAGTGTTTCAAAGGCTTGGTCCGGTCCTAAAGAGCAGCTACTTACCCTTTTTTATTTGAACTGTTAACATAGCATATTAAGAAAGAGAAAACTTAAGTAACAGAGGCTTTTATTTGTGTCTAACTATCCCAGCCCGTGCCTCACGACAGTCAGTACTCTATTCTATACAGAGCCAGGACTGCCATCTGCTCTATTGTCCAATGTGGTCCAAAACTGGACTCTAAGATCAGTGTCGGAAAATGGTCCTCGAAAAAAGATTACATTGCCTAGTCGTTTCGAGTCTAGCCACGCAAGGGAAATAATCAGCAAACTTCCTTAAGTAACTTTGTAATACACGAAGAATACATGTTTTAACGAACCAGCTGAACTGGATGTACTTGAAATTTGTATAGATCCATTTCTAATTTGGTGGTATGGGGTTAAAGGTGATTTCTTTCTTAAATTTAAAAAAAAATTCTCTCCTGTCCCTTGAATATGTCCAAAGTCCATGGGGCAAATAGTTTTCACCAACATTTTACGTAGACAAGCACCGGGCCAGATATAAATTGTGACATGTCAGCAAGCCGTTATCATACTTGTGCAACATAGAACAGAAAATAACATATTACTGTATCCCAATTACGTGACAAATCTCTTTCATTGCAACACAAAGTTGAACAATAAATAGTTTTAAGATGTAACATTCTTCATATCACAATTGTAAAAATCGGACCTTACACACCTTTTTAAATCGAGATTTAATGTTTTTATGTGGATGAGGTGAGATTGTCTGTTATAATACTTAATTTTACGACTTAATTTTGTTATGATAAATGTGAACAGTCAACAGCTTTGATAAGAGTTTGCGTGCCCGTTAAAACGAAACGTAATTATGTCACATAAACTTAAATTAATGCTCAAGCGTTGTGAATATGTAGCAGTATCTACTCACAAAATTAAAAAAAATATAATCGACTTATAAAATGGAATTTATATATTTAACTTTTATATACAAGAAATATGTTTCAAACATTTCAAATATTCATTATTGTTTGTTTGTTGTTGTTGTTTCCATAACAATTCCAGCCATTGGTCCTGCTACCTTCTCTTACACTTTCCGGACGCTCAATCAATTCAAAAGGATATTGTGTCCAAAGGTTAACCATAATTTATTTTAAGTCTAGAATTTTTCATATAGTTTTGTTAGTAGACAGTATGCTAGTTTTATCTGGTTTGTTCAGAGTCCATTCCACGCCAGAGTTCATTTAACGCCAGAGTCCATTCCACGCCAGAGTCCATTCCACACTAGAGTCCATTCCATGCCAGAGTCAATTCCACAATAGAGTCCATTCTACGCCAGAGTTCATTCAACGCCAGAGTTCATTCCACGCCAGTGTCCATTCCACGCCAGAGTCAATTCCACGCCAGATGTCGTATGCAAAGAACGATAATTTGTGTTGATATTTTTTAAAATTTAGAATAAAACAAATACATGTATGTCTTTTTCTATCAGAGGGTTGTTTTCTATTATTTTTTATGTTGTTTTCCCATATATGCTCATGTCTGAACATGTCTGACCATGTCTGAACATGGTCGAAGAACCCATTAAGGTTTTAAAAAGCGTTGTAAGAATGTGGTCAACATCGTTCCCAGCGTATGGCATTGAGCATGACGCATGTGAGGTATCAACGAACGAGTCTCCTGGTGTCTAGTCATACACGTCGCAGTAACCAAAGGCTGCCAAAGACAGGCCAGGAAAGATTTTGCACGAACAACCCCTCCTCCCCCCCCCCGTATCATATGCATTACCTGTTGTCCGATCATTGGCCGCACCTATTGGGCATATATTGGTCTTACAAATCACTATTGAACTTAACAAACTGCCTCAGCACATAGATATTTAGAAAATGGTTAACGTCGACCACAGTATACTTTTCTGCCCAACGTTATCAATTTAGTACCACCCATCCGTTACACTTTATAAGTTTGTCTTTCTTAGCTAATGATCAGTCAAGTAAATATTAAGCCACATTTTGGGGGATTTCATTAGCTATTATCTTCTCAGTATCCTCTCTCTCGCTCACCCGCCATTCTTCATAACGCTCTGTTGCGTCACGACAACCTTTAAACCTTCGTCCAATTATAATGCTTCGTTTGTATGTACCGTCAATAGCTTGTTAGCGTCTTTCGGCAAATTAATCTCATCACAAAAGTGAATAGGCGAGAATTTAGCTCGGATTTTTATTATATCTATATTGTAATATAATTCATAATTTTTAATATCATAGTTGGTTGGGACCAAGTGTATTAATTACAGTTTTGGATCTAATAAATCTAAATCTCCACCAATAAAGGTTAACTCAGGAGTTCTACGAGGAACTGTGCTAGGTCCCTTACTCTTTTTAATTTATATAAGTGATTTACCCAAAACATCTCAACGGAAACAAAAGCTATGTTATTTGCTGATGATTGTATAATCTAAATAACAATTAAGTCAAAACAAGATAGCAAAATTTTACAAAAAGAATTAGACGAATTCATAAAATGGGAAACTAACTGTAGTGTCGTAGTGTGTCTTTCCACCCAGAAAAGTGTCAACTGCTAAGAGTAACTAATGAAAAGAAACAAATAAATTCAAAATATTTCATTCATGGAAAAGAACTAACCTAAACTAAAGATGTAAAATACTTAGCAATCATAATAAATGAGAAACTATCATGGAATCCCCATGTCCATAAAGTTATTAAAAATCAAATAAAACCTCAGGTTTTATAAAAAGAAACTTTTACAAATGTAATACAGATATAAAACTAAAATGCTACCTCACTTTGATGAGACCTATACTAGAATATGCATTTTGTGTATCGGACCCATCAACCCCAAAAGAATTACCAGATTCAGAGAATATTCAAACCTGACAAGAATTACACCATTAGTTAAATCATTAAACCTTGAAACACTATAGCATAGAAGAACCAAGAGTAAATTAATAATTATGCATAAAGCAATTAATTCTATCTTAGAAATACAGCACAAAGATAACTCAATACAAAACTTAGATAGACATAAGGATAAAAACACCTTTCTTATTCCGAATGCAAGAACAAACACATACAAGTTTTCTTTCTGCCGTCCGGAATTCGGGTGTGGCCTGGGTTGCCTGAAGAAACAAGGAATGCCAACATTTTATTATCAATTAAAGCTCTAATAAGAATGCAGGACGAACACAAAAGATACATAAGCATAGACGCAATAATCTTCTGTTTAGAAGGAGCTTCTGTAATATATAAGATAAGATAAGTGTCCATCTATAAACTTTATGCATTAAATGAAACATTGAAAATATATTATAGACTTTTTTTTTTAATTTAAATATTTGTCTTTAGCATTTTTAAACATTCAATAACAACAGTTGATTTATGTATCCCTGTCTGTAACAAATTGTAAGAAATCATTAGCGATAATTATTCTGTTGGATTTCAATATGGAGTCGACTAAAACCATGTGTATGTATATATATATATCTTATTTAAATGAGTATGTGCAAACAAGCATGATCGATAACCCTCGCTGGGGTCAACTAATCACAGTGGACGGTTGGCAAGCGATGGTACTCGGCGGGTTTCATTTTTCCTTCACCGAGTGCATGTTTTTCGTAATGTATTATTGGTCATAAGCCCCGGTGGCAACATTTATTTATGCCCGTTCTTTTCCCGCTTTTATATCGAACATAAACACCGCCTCGTATGTATTTCACGGAAAAAAGTTTCTTTCAATATTATAACTCATTCATCAGGAAACTGTTTCTATCGGTCGCATATTTCTGGGAAAAGAAATAGTTGTTGTAAACTGTGTGTCTCAACATTGGGATAACTTCGGCGACGAGCTCTCTGTTGTTCTCAGTCAATGAAACGTAGACATAGGCCTACACTGTCAACAATTGGCTCAGTACATGAATACTTCCGGGGTAATTGGTGGCGAGGCTGAAATTGTCGCGATGTCCGAAATACTTCCCAAAAATGCATAAGTGGTTCTCCCCCCCCCCCAAACGTTAACTCGTGTTATTCCCATTTGTTCGTTCGACTGTTTGTGCCCTTTCTCCCCCGCCCCATTTTCTTTGCGCTATCTATTAGTAAGTCTGTGGCGTATGCGGGTCTTAACCAGTTTATTATATTTGAGCTGAGCTTTAGTTGGCGCTTTAGTGTTTAGATCCCTTGTAACATTTTCTCCTACTATATGTTTTATGAACGTTTTATCTCACAAATACTTAGTTTACTTTAATTCTTTACCCAAAGCAAAGAATTCTATTCCAATGAATGAGTCTTAAAAAAGTTATATAATAAATAACCAAAGGGCATTCTTCTTGATTTAAAAAAAAAAGAAAAAAAAAGAATACCAGATACGTCTTGCTGAAAAACAATATCTTATTAGCTTTTTTTTTTTTTTAAATAGCATTTGTTTTGAATGAGACCCTCGTATTATTTTATTTTTGTAAGTAGCCTATTCTTAAACGAGTGCACTTGTACATATCTCTTCTCATGAAGAGTAAGAAAGTAAAATGGAGATAAAATGTTAAGAATAACTTTGGCGGATTGCGCTCTAGCGAGATTAACTTAGGAAAAGAGGCAAAATATCCTTTGTAATAATTATATATATCAATATAATTTTTAATATTGTTTCGTTGCATTAATTTTTTTTCCTGGCCCTATATTGTCACTAGGACAAGAATTGATTTCCCCATTTCCTGTCTCCTGTCTGACACTTCCGGCTATACGACGCAACGAATTCTATACATCTGCTGTCTTATTTTCTGGTACAAATACAATAAGTTCTACACAATTATCTTATTTTCAGGTAAAAACAGTGCTTTCTTCAGTGGGAACTCATGGGAACTGAGTTACCATACCTTTTTGGCCAGATTCGTGTATATTTATATAAATAATAGTCGGCATTTTACTTACTGTCAGTCCTTTTTACAGTGGGGTTTCACGGGAACGACGTAAATTACAGTTTAAAAATAAACAAACCAAGTGGCAAACACTGTTATTCTACTAATATGATATCTATGGACCAAAGATATCATATTAGTTATTATTAGTAGAAAATATCAATTATAGACTATTATAGTATTTTCTGACATAAGTTGAAAAACAGATGTGAAATGAGTTCCCAAACATTTTTCGCTAGAAAAAAAAGCACTGGGTAAAAAAACAATAAGTTCTACACAAATGTCTTATATTCAGTTACAAATACAATAAGTTCTATACAAATGTCTTATTTTTTGGTACAAATACAATAAGTTCTACACAAATGTCTTATATTCTGGTACAAATACAATAAGTTCTATACAAATGTCTTATTTTCTGGTACAAATACTATAAATTCTATACAAATGTCTTATTTTCTGATACAAATACAATTATTTCTATACAAATGTCTTATTTTCTGGTACAAATACAATAAGTTTTATACACATGTTATTTTCTGGTACAAATACAATAAGTTCTACACAAATGTTTTATTTTCTGGTACAAATAGGCTACAATAAGTTCTATACAAATGTCTTATCTTCTGGTACAAATACAATAAGTTCTACACAAATGTCTTAGTTTCTGAAACAAAGACAAGATTTTAAAAGCTTTAAAAAAAATTAAAAAACAAAACCTTGAGGGACTTTGCACACTACATATCTAAATCAAATAAATTATTATTGTATTAAAACGAATGTGTTGACGGTGTCATTTACCGGAAAAGCATATTACAATTTTCGGAAGTTGTTGTAATTAATTAAAAACTATATTTAGATTTTCATTTCAAAACTTAGTCCATTTATTGCAACAATATTTCAAAGCGCGTAAACGAAATGAAAGTATTGCACACTAAAAGAGCTTTAGGTATTTTTTTACCTCACGGACTGCAGTTTTGGGAATTTTACTTTTTCTTGTTTTTACTAAGACAAACTAATATTCTAAGCAATGTTACAAAAAAACAGATTGACATGTTACCTAAGTAATGTTACCTAGACAAACTGACATGTTACCTAAGTAATGTTACTTAGACAGATTGACACTTCAGGGGTTGCGGGGGGCTGACCGCCTCGGATGACATACTGTGTATGACTTTATGTAAAAGGGCCTTTATGGAATAGAGAGGAGAAATTTTCATAATACAATGAAATACGTTAAACGGGAAAACATATTTTAAAAGATATATCATTTACATGCAATGATAAAACAGTCCCAATAATCTACAATATAACAAATTAGGGGGGGGGGGAGAAAAGAAACAACCGCAATGGCTTGAGAATTTAAAAGGCTTGATATGAAAGCGAGCGTCTCTTTTGTTGTAAGTGAAATAAAGCTAACTGGGCTCTGTTATACCGAAGTAGGGGGAGACGAAATCCACCTGACTAATCCCTCAACCACAGGTAAGGGGGATACAATTAGTATAAAAAAAACAACAACAACAAAAATTATTTTTTTAATTTAATCGGAAAATTGTGTATAAAAAGTTTTAAAGTTATTTTTTTAAATATTTATTTCAGACGTGCAAACATACTCTAAGCAACTTCCTTTTCATGAGTATAGTTACTTTTTTTATTATGTCCATTAACACGATATCATTTTCTCACGAACATATTTCAGTCTTGTCGAAACGATTTTCACTGATAGATCGCGAGATGCGTACGTTCGGCAGCCGAAGTAAAGTTAGTTTTGACTGACGCCGATCAGTACCGAAACTGCAACGACGGATTTTTAACGTTGAAAAACGTCTGGTCTGACCATTATATATTATAATATTGAAGATGTGTTATTTTCAAATACTTTGTCTAAAATTCATAATTCCATATTCTTGTGGCAGTAATGGTAAGCAAGTGAATCCTTTATTTAATTTTTGTTAAAAGAAGGATAGACTAGATAGTGAGAATTTACTCGAATTATTTTTGGGTCTCAATGCCACATTATATCTTTTACGGCTTAAATATTCTTTAATAATGATTGACTTTAATTTTGAAAGTTACAAAAGTAAGCCAAATTACATTTAAATTTTGGACACATTTAAAAGTCAGGTGAATTTTTTTTTAATTTAATAAATGTTCTAACAGTAAGATGGACTTGACTTGAACTTTTTTTTTAATGTCCTTCAATTAGTCAATAAAATAAAGTTTTTAGGTCAAGGCCTGTCTGATAAATGGGCGCAAACATAAGAGCGCTATACCTCGTTGGTAGTATATTTTGATACATTGGCCTCTACTAGAACAATAGCCTCCAATCTTCATCTGCGCTTTTTTGTTGTGAGCTAATCTATGGGTCACTGTCATGAAATTAATTTGTAAGTTACATTAAGCAGTGGTGACACTAGGAGGATAGGAGGGGTGCGGACCACACAGGATGACACCATCACAAGGGGTGACGCCATCACAAGGGGTGATATCATCACAAGTGGTGACATCAAAATGCAAAATTCTGTATATTCTCGTTATTTTGCACTGGAAGACACGGAAAAGTTCTATGGGTTAAGTCGTGAGGGGGTGACGTCATGAGCTACCGCCCCGGGTGACACCAACCCTAGCGACGCCTCTCAATATGTGACACATTAAAACCATAAACAATCTTCGTTAATACTTATAGACAGAAGACGTCAAAATCAATATTACCAGGGACTCGCCTTTTTAAGACCTCATTTACAGTCCATTTTCTTTAGTTTTAAGCAGGTAGTAGGAGGCATCTCTCGATTGAAGCTTCTACTCTATGCCCATGTTTATTATCTCTGCGAGAAAGGATAAGAGTGAAGCTGCGGCAAAATGAATTATTTTAATGACATCAAGTATTTAGGAATTTACGGAAATGAGCGAGAATTTAAAAAATAAAATTAAATTTACATCTCAAATAAAGATCAGTCTTCCTCGCTCAAATTCTATTTCCAAAGCAACAGTTTTTACCTTCTACGTAAACATCACGTGACTAAAAGTGCCACGTCCTGGAAATCTGACAGAGACTAGGCCAAGGTCATACATCAGATAAGATTTCAAGTAATCTGATGATGTCAGAGAATTTTGATTAATTATTTTTTAAACATTGTAATGTAATGATCTTTTGGACTCCATAGCCTACATTGTACTTTTGGAATGTGAATAGAAGTTTGATATTGCATGGGAACAACAGCTTAGACTTTCCAGGCCCAGAATTAATTTCATAATAATAACATCATTATTTGAGACCACGAACAAATTTATGGAATTTTTTTTTAATTTTAACTTCTTTCAAAAAAACAATTAATTAATTTTGTGTAGATCTACAACCTTTTCCTCTCTATGGGATCGTTTCCAAATGGGTTCTTGTTTCCTTTTGAATTCGCGTATATTTCTTAGCTCCTGTTCCTCGGTCTGTTGTCATTGCTCTATGGGGTCTCACCATAAAATTGTGTATTTCGTAACAAGGTGGCCAAAGTGGGAGCCCATTGTCATTTAAACCTTTCAAACTTTGCTTGAACAGACCCTATAAAATAATGAAATGACCCTACACAAAAATGAAATTACCTCATAAAGTGATGAAATGACCCTACACAAAAATTAAATTACTTTATAAAGTGATGAAATGACCCTATAAAAGTGATGGAAAGACCCTACAAAATAATAAACTGACCCCATAAAATTTAACAAAACTGACCCTATACATAATAAATTGACCCTGTACAAAAATGAACTGACCTTATAAAATAATGAACTGAAACAATAAAGGAGCTGAATAAATTATAGATCTGAAATGTTATCTATAGTTCCCCATTGGTGTAGTGGTGGTCACTCAAGAGTAGCTGGTAGTTATAGATGACCTGATCAGACTGCAAGTCATTTTTACAGTAGAGTAGAAAATTTCGTCTCGCTAGTATATCAATTGAGTTTCTTTAAAAGGTTACGAAAGGGTGGCAAATTTATTTATTGTTTTTATTTTTTTAACGTGAAAGTAAGCTAGATGTCGATGACTCCACTTTTGATCATAAAGATTTCGAATTTCATCTGGGAAAGGTAATGTACATTTTAAGTTAAATTGGGTCGCAGGAAATTGTTGAACTTTGACGCGTAAGAGAATTACACCACCATCAAAAACCAAGTAAACATTACATTTTTTTAATATAAAAATAAATTTTATAACATGCTTTATGTAACAATAAAAAGTTACTAGGGCCGTATCAAATAAAAGACCCTCCTAACATAAAGAGTTGTTTAAGTAAGGAAACGTATCTTAAAAACTTTGGGAGCGGATGGTTCTTGGGGCAAGATGGGACACGTCCATAAGGCACCTCACGCTCCAGAGGGGGGAGGGGCTGTAAGAAAGTGTGAAAGTTTGTGACAGGGGGAGGGGGTGTCCAGCCATGTGTGACGTCACGGTGTTTTATATTAAATTTTAAATTAGGGCTGTGGAAATTATCGACTAATTTCTCGATTAATCGGTAAAAAAATTATCGATTAAAATTATTTTAAACGATAAAATAGCTACTATAACTTATTATTATTATTATTATAACTATGGAAATTAAAATTGTTAGTACGACGGTTGTATCTATAAATAATCTATTAGTAGTAATAAAAAAATAGTTGCTTTTTTACGTACAAACGTCTCCATTTTAAAAAAAAAGATTTATAAAGTGTAAACTTTAAAATAATCTGTTTTGTAAGGAATATAATATCAACGATTAAACATTGTTTTTACTTAATTAACAATAGCAAAATTCAAATTCATTGACATTATATTGAACTACTTATAACTATATATAAAAATGTGAATTCCTGATTTTGTTACTTCCCTTGGAATTTTCAGTTTAATGACCTCATACATCTTATTTTTTGCTTTAATCAAAATTATCGATTAATTATTCGGTAATTTTTCCAAAATTTACGATTAAATTTAAATTAATCGATAACAGCCCTATTTTAAATATGTTGTTAATAAAAATATATTTTTGTTCGAAGGTGTGAAGTATTTTATTGGGGGTGGGAGGGGGTCCGAGATTTGTGACAGTTTGTGACAAGGGGAAGGGGGGAGTTAAACATAGTCGAAAATAACATGACGTACTTTATGGACGGCCCCATGTAATGGTGGTCCTACTTTGAAGAATTCAAGGCAGTTGTGAGAAGTCATATTCAATTTATTGCCACTAAATCAATTCATTGTTGTCATGGATTAAATTTTGAATAGCAAGACAGATCCCATGCTGTTTTGTTTGTTTGTTTTAAACTGAAAACAAAATGAATTTATATTTCCAACGATCTATCGATTTGTATACGGGCCGAGATGTATTGTGACTTGTTGACAAATTGAGGCTCTACACGGAGCTATTTGTGCTGGCATCGTAGAGAGTAGGGATAAAGATATTTTCGGGTTTGATAAAAGGGTTAAAGGAACTGTAACGTGAAGTGTTAAGGGTAAAAAGCCGTCCCCAGGTTGAGGTGTCACAAACTGTCAACAGACAATGAGATGTCCGAAAGTGCCTCAGGGACATTAGAAAGGCAAGGAACTGTCACGAAAAGAGTGGATGCGTATGAAACTGTCTCAGAGAGAAAGAGAGGATGAGGTTGTTGTCAAAGAAGCTATTGCTTGGAGATTCGAGGGGTACAAACACACAGAATGCGAGAGGGAGTGAGTTAGAGAGAAGGACAAGGTTTATGGAAGTTTCAAGCTTGAGGTGTGCTGGTCAGTAAACCATCACAGGGTGTGCCAGTATAGAGGAGAGTTTGCAAGGTTGGTTAGCATATAAAAGAGAAACTAAAACGATTATAATTGAGATATCCTACACGGTAGCTGCACAAAAATATCGTGTTCAAGTTTTTATGTTAGATAGATAGATAGATAGATAGATAGATAGATAGATAGATAGATAGATAGATAGATAGATAGATAGATAGATAGATTGATGGATGGATGGATGGATGGATGGGTGG
>MUZC01004441.1:372768-383717 GCA_002072015.1 Radix auricularia | reverse complement strand
AAAAAAAAATCCTATTCATTTGACTAAGGGCATGCTTAGCCTAGAAATAGAAATAATGTTTTGGAGAGCTTTTCCAATGAAAAAAGTAATCTTAACACATGTATTTTACTCTAAGACCTAACGAATGATGAAAAATCCATTTAAAAAATTGGGTACATTTCTCGAACAATGCGGTTGCATGACATACGCTTCGGGTAAAAACTGTTCTTTAAGGTGTAAATATATCAAGTGTAAAGAAATATCACGGGTATTACGACTTATAAATAGTATCTAGCAAGGAAAGTGCGTGTTATGTCGAAAAAACACACTGAGAACAACTCATTTTGTGCCAAGCTGTTATGAGTTTATTAGATGAATAGTATACAACGGGAATAAAGATTGATATAAAGTGAATTGTTACTATTAGAAAAAATGAGCGGGAATATATAATGATTGACATAAAATTTATAAGGAGATCAATTTCTCACCATTTTCTTTAAAAAAAAGCATTGTTCTTATGTTTCTATTCACGTTAAAGAAACATGTGCCTTTACAACAAATAAACCATTTTTTCCACTCTCCCATAGCCACAATATTCACAAATATTATCTGGCTAAAAATATCCTATTCGTCTTTAACTAATTTCATACTTAGACTATAAATTGAATGGGTGTTTAGCGAGCTATTTCTAAGAACCAACGGAATCCTGTGGAAAAATATTGTTTTCATGTTTTGATTCACGTGAAAAGAAAGTGAACTTTGCCCGTTAGCTTTTTGTAACTGTTAACGACATTTGTTATTCTGGTAGAGTATATAGCATGCGTTATTAAAGGGGTTCGAGCATGGTGAAAGAAAGCCATCAATCGATCTGAATGGAAGGATTTGGTTGAGCAGGCCAGGGCCCTGCATGGGCTGTAGAGCCACGGATGATAATGATGTTGCTATATTAAAGCAGAAATACCAAAATTGATGGGTAGAATTTAAACTAATAATATGTTTATTTTTCTCGACACACTTATCTTTGTTTTTATTAAGAAGGGTTTGATTTATCACAACCCTAATTTCCAGATCCGTTTATATTAATTTTTAAGGAGAATTTGAGACCCAAAACTAAATAAAGTTACTCTTATTGTGCCTACCCCGTAGCATAGCACGGGTATTTTAACAAATAAGGATTTAATCATGATAAAATTAGTTGTTTTGTTTTTTTAGGCTAGAATTATTTTAAAGTTTAAATTAATGTTCTACGACAAACGTTAAATATTTTTGTTAATTTTACATAAGTGATGTTTGTTTTATTCTTCTGGTTTTGATGGTTGGAAAGGAAAGGGGCGTCAAATAAATTGCATTTCAACTCACAGTCTTCTTTTAACATCCTGAAATAGGTGGTACTAATGTTATTTAACAGTCTGGTACAGGTGGTACTAATGTTATTTAACAGTCTGGTACTGGTGGTACTAATGTTATTTAACAGTCTGGTACAGGTGGTACTAATGTTTTTTAACAGTCTTGTACAGGTGGTACTAATGTTATTTCACAGTCTGGTACAGGTAGTACTAATGTTATTTAACATCCTGATACAGGTGGTACTAATGTTATTTAACTGTCTGGTACAGGTGGTACTAATATTATTTAACAGTCTTGGACAGGTGGTACTAATGTTATTTAGCAGTCTGGTAAAGATGGTACTAATGTTATTTAACAGTCTGGTACAGGTGGTACTAATGTTATTTAACAGTCTGGTACAGGTGGTACTAATGTTATTTAACAGTCTGGAACAGGTGGTACTAATTTTATTTAACAGTCTGGTACAGGTGGTACTAATGTTATTTAGCAGTATGGTACAGGTGGTACTAATGATATTTAGCAGGCTGGTACAGGTGGTACTAATATTATTTAATAGTCTGGTACAGGTGATACTAATATTATTTAACAGGCTGGTACAGGTGGTACTATTGTTATTTAGCATCCTGATACAGGTGGTACTAATGTTATTTAATAGTCTGGTACAGGTGGTACTAATGTTATTTAACTGTCTGGTACAGGTGGTACTAATGTTATTTAACTGTCTGGTACAGGTGGTACTAATATTATTTAACAGGCTGATACAGGTGGTATTAATGTTATTTAGCAGTCTGGTAAAGATGGTACTAATAGTATTTAACAGTCTGGTACAGGTGGTACTAATGTTATTTAATAGTCTAGTACAGGTGGCACTAAGGTTATTTAACAGTCTGGTACAGGTGGTACTAATGTTATTTAACAGTCTGGTACAGGTGGTACTAATGTTATTTAACAGTCTGGTACAGGTGGTACTAATGTTTTTTAACATTCTCGTACAGGTGGTACTAATGTTATTTAGCAGTCTAGTACTGTCGGTACTAATGTTATTTAACAGTCTGGTACAGGTGGTACTAATATTATTTAACAGTCTGGTACAGGTGGTACTAATGTTATTTACCAGGCTGATACAGGTGGTACTAATGTTATTTAACAGTCTAGTACAGGTGGTACTAATGTTATTTAACAGTCTGGTACATGTGGTACTAATGTTATTTAGCATCCTGAATCAGGTGGTACTAATGTTATTTTACAGTCTGGTACAGGTGGTACTAATATTATTTAACAGTCTGGTACAGGTTGTACTAATGTTATTTATCATCCTGATACAGGTAGTAGCGGCGTTTGAGGGTGGCAACTGGGGCGACTGCCCAAGGCCCCGCGCTTAGGTAGGCCCCGCGTTTCGGTCCTGAACATGTCTCATCCTGGTTAATAGCCTATACATGTAGAACCATGAGTGGATGGTAGAACGTATGCTGGAAACGATTGTTAAGAAACGAAAGAGGCACTCTTGTAATCCTATTTGAATGTCAAATTCTGTAGCGTAGCTCTAGACGTCTTTGAAAGCATTACACCGTTAGCGGAAAATAGGTCAGATGTACCATTCAGCCAATCCCCTTTATTTGTGTACACGTCATTCACAATAGATTTACTAAAATAGTTATTTTTAGAAAACTGTGTCATCGGAAAGGCAGTGTCTGGGTAGTGGTGCGATGGGAAACATTAATTAGCGTCATCAAAGTGATTTCTATGTACGATATCAACATGAGTGGAAGAGATCGCGATAGATTTCGCAAATATGACTCAGGCGCAGAAAAAGCTAAAAAAAAAAACGCAAGCTAAGAGAAGAATTCGACAGAAGTCAAAAGGGAGCACTGGATCAGTACTTTCCAAAACAAGGAGATAAACAAGATTTTGATTGTCCTGCGGTTGCTGCTGTGAACTCTACCATAGCGACCACTGTTAATAATACAAGTGACAGTGATTGTTGCGAATCTACCACCGCGCCATTATTGGATATGAAGTCACCACACTGTGAAGTTAGCGACAGTGAAAGCAGCTTTAGTGAAGTTGATTATGCAGAGAACAATTTATTCCCAGGTATCGCAAAAGACATCTACGATCCGAGTAATTGGGAACATTTAACCTGTGCTTTACGTGATTTGCTGATTGAGAAGGGGCCAATCAGGTTACCCGATGACCATGAATATCCGACAAACGAAGAAAACAGGCATTTTTCAAACAACCATTACATTCGAAAGATGTCAAACGGCGAACGTGTGGACAGACGATGGTTGAGTTACTCTCAATTAAAAGACGCAGCATATTGTTTCTGTTGCAAGCTCTGTGTGACATCTTCCGATGGAAAATTGGCAAACGAAGGTTGTATTGATTGGAGGCATCTTGGTGAAAAACTGAGAGCACACGAGATATCTCAAGAGCACATCAACAGCATGCAAAAGTGGCTTGAAGCTCTAAAGCGGATGTCAAGGTCCGATGGGATAGACAAAATGATGCTGGAACAGATCGAGAAAGAAAAGCTTCATTGGCGAGGAGTCCTGACAAGAATCCTGGCTATTGTGAAGTATCTTGCAGAGCACAACAGCGCTTTTCGTGGAAAGACAGAAAAGCGTTATGATCAGAACAATGGCAACTTTTTAGGCTTGATTGAGATGCTGACGAAATTTGAACTCAAAATATTTCGAGAAATTGTGCCTGAAAGTGTAGGTACAGCCATACAGTGCCTTCAGTACCTGTGGACTGTGCGGGATTCCTTTCCAAACACCGCGGTGGCGTACAGAATCTTGCTGACCGTTCCTGTGACCGTCGCAAGTGCCGAGAGAAGTTTCTCCAAACTGAAGTTAATCAAAAAATATCTGAGATCAACCATGTCTCAAGAGAGGCTTTGCGGTCTGGCAATTCTATCAATCGAAAAAGACGTTGCCACAAATTTGGACTACAAAAATCTGATCAACGAATTCTCCGCCAGGAAGGCAAGAAAAGTGAACTTTCGTCTGTGAGTGGTAAGTGGTTTACTAACTGTACATAAGAAGAAACCACGGAACTTGACATCTATTAGTGGAAAACAGTCATAAAACATGCATGTTTGTCACATGTTAATTACCGCATGGCTAATAATACGTGATTCGCTATTGTAATAAGTTATGGTAAAGGTATCCTGCATGTCGAAATCCACAGTTCACTTTCAATTAGCAAAACGCATTATTTTGCAATATGTCTGCCAATAAATTGCATTTTGAATCACGTCGTAACCGGAACGTCATTTTTCGCTAAGAATAAACCGTTGTTTATAGACCAGAGAAAATAATGAACTTGTAATAATTTAATAAAAAGGTGACACGCGGTATTAAAATTACACAATAATCAAGATCTTTCATATTTTTAAATACCATAGCATACTGGTGCTTAGCTATCTTTACTAGTACTCTGGCCCCGCGGGGTCATTGCTGGCACTAGGCCCCGCGCTTACCTAACGCCGCCACTGGATACAGGTGGTACTAATATTATTTAGCAGTCTGGTACAGGTGGTACTAATGTTATTTAACAGTCTGGTACAGGTGGTAGTAATATTATTTAGCATCCAGATACAGGTGGTACTAATGTTATTTAACAGTCTGGTACAGTTGGTACTAATGCTATTTACCAGGCTGATACGACAGTGCCAATGTTATTTAATACAAGATACACAATAATGTGTCTTTTAAAAACATTTTTTATATAAAAAAAAGTTTTTTTATGGACTAAGTAAATGCTTTTGCTCATGCCTTGATCATTACAAATGTGCACAAGTATTTAAATTAAATTTACAGTATATATTGCATACTAGACCATGGAAAAATAATACGTGGAGTCTAAAAAGCAGAGACGAAAAAAAGAAAGATGGGAACAGGGATCGGAACAAAGATCGGAACAAAGATGGGAACAAAGAAGGGAACAAAGATGGTAACAAAGATGGGAACAAAAATGGGAACAAAGATGGGAACAAAGAAGGGAACAAAGAAGGGAACAAAGGTGGCAACAAAGAAGGGAACAGAGATGGGAAAAAAGATGGAAACAAAGATAGCAACAAAGAAGGGAACAAAGATGGCAACAAAGATGGCAACAAAAAAGGAAACAAGTATGGGAACAAATATGGGAACAAAGAAGGGAACAAATATGGGAACAAAGATGGCAACAAAGAAGGGATCAAATATGGCAACAAAAAAGGGAACAAGGATGGGAACAAAGATGAGAGCAAAGATGGGAACAAAGAAGGGAGCAAAGATGGGAACAAAGAAGGAATCAAAGATGGGAACAAAGAAGGGATCAAAGATGGGAACAATGAAGGGAACAAAGATGGGAACAAAGATGGCAACAAAAAAGGAAACAAGTATGGGAACAAATATGGGAACAAAGAAGGGAACAAATATGGGAACAAAGATGGCAACAAAGAAGGGAACAAATATGGCAACAAAAAAGGTAACAAGGATGGGAACAAAGATGAGAGCAAAGATGGGAACAAAGAAGGGGGCAAAGATGGGAACAAAGAAGGGAGCAAAGATGGGAACAAAGAAGGGATCAAAGATGGGAACAATGAAGGGAACAAAGATGGGAACAAAGATGGAAACAAAGATGGATACTTTAATTAACAAAAATATGGGACAGAAGAAGAGAAATGGAGTATCAAATGCTTTCTTGAAAAACACAAATGGAAAAGTATTTTAACGATTCGTAAAACTATGAACTTAGCTGAAACGTTTTATTGCGTTATAGAGTCCATAAATATAGCTTTAATTATGAACTTAGCTGAAACGTTTTATTGCGTTATAGAGTCCATAAATATAGCTTTAATTTATTGTATGTGTATGGTGTATTTTATTTGAACTCTTTATCGCATTGCGATTAGGGCAAAGGAAACAAACGATTAATTTCTCCATTGATTGGTGAACATTTGTATCGATTAAAATTATTTTAACCGATAAAATAGCGATTAAAATAAAAGAAGTGGTTTTAAACAATTTCTTCGATTTATTCATACAAACTTCGATTTATACATACAAACTTCTCCATTTGAAAAAAAAAATTTGAATGTGTAAACTTTAAAATAAGCTGTTTTTATAAATGAAAATGATATATAAAAAAATTAAACATTGGTTTTGCTTAATTAACAATAGCAAAATATATATTTATGACATTATATTGAACTATTTATATTTAAATTTTAAAAAACGTCAATTTACTGTTTTTGTTACTTCCCTTGAATTTTCAGTTTGATGCCGTCATACATCTTATTTTATTATTTATCCAAATTATCGATTCATTAATCGGTAATTTTTCAAAAGTTAACGATTAAATTTAAATGAATCGATAATAGCCCTAATTGATATTCTTTATGACATAATGTTAATTAACAGTCTGTTTCAGGTGGTAGTAATGTTATTTAACCATTTGTTACAAGTGTAAAATTTGTTTTTAAAAGATCTCCATATATTTTTGTGTCAAATACCTACCAAATGTTTTAAAACACAATATCACTATACTGAGCTAAAGGCTTTTTTTTTACGTTAGATTGCACCAGGGCTGGCCTTACAGAATAGGAGGCTCTAGAGTCTAGACGAAGTGAATTTGGTAGCGTGGCCTTAAATTTAATAGAAAATCTTTTTTTTAAATAAAAACAAAAAGAATAAAATTAACCAAGTTATTAAAAACTACCTGTATTTCTATATAAATCAAATGAAATTTATACCAAAATATTCGAGTAGATGTCATAAACCAAGGGTCGGGATGCCATGTCTAGCGAGCGGGATGGGTTTTTTGATGGCTGCATCTGTTCGATTGTAGTTTTATTCAGTCATATTTGATCTACATATAATTTATTACATTAAAAAAATAATCTAAATTTAAAAAATGTGAAATTATAAGGCGCTAGAAATACAATATTATCCCTACAACAAGCAGTGATTGCATTTGAAAACAAGCTAGAAATCTTGATTGTGACATTGAAACGGGTCGTTTACTATACTTTAAAAAACTGGGAAAGCTCAAAGAAACATACACATAAGTGACCCTGCTAAATATCTTAATATTCAACAGCTAGCAGGCTCAACGTCTAATCTCCTGCAGTCATTTAAAGCGTGGTTTGGAGACTTTCGCGAGTGCATCCATCTTGTTAAGTTCATCACCCATCCGTACGAGTTTGCAGTGAACAGCACTGACCTGTGCTGCATCCCCGTTGTCTCCGTCAGAGATTTTAAGCCCCAGCTGCTGACCTGAAGGCCTCAGACATGATTGTGGGTGAATAAGTTCAAGTACTGGATAAAAATGGAGAAAGACTTGCATCATAGCAAGCACAGTTGGCGAGCCAACACAAATGTTCAGAAATGAAAAAAACTTCAATTTGCAGACCAGCTGGTTTTCAAAACTTAGAATACTCTTCCCGTCTTATACCACACACTGCAGGGAGTGAGTATTCTTGTACTGACATGTTTGGCTATGCTGGGCGATATAACGTTTAATATATCATTAACAAACTGTTCAGGCGCTCTTGCGTCATAGTCATTCTCAAATAGTTCATGCTTAGAATCGTTTGTTTGTTTGTTTTTTCAGCTTATAACTATAACATCATTTAAGACTGCCCATAAAATACGTCACGCTATTTTTTTTTTACCATTTTTTAACTCACCCCCCCCCCCCCCCCCAGTCACAAATCTCCAAACACGTCACACTTTCGAACAAAAATATTTTTTTAACAAAATAATTCAAATTTAATATAAAACGTGAAGTCACACATGGCCGGACCCCTCTCCCCCCTGTGCAGAGGCGTCACTAGGGTTGATGTCACCCGGGGCGGTAGCTCGTGGTGTCACCCGGGGCGGTAGCTCATGGTGTCACCCCGTCATGATTTAATCCATAGAACTCCTCCGTGTTTTCCAGTGCCAAATAACGGGATTATAGAGAATTTTATGGTCTGGTGTCACCCCCCTGATGGTGTCACCCGCGGCGGCCCGCCCCCTCCGCACCCCCTAGCGACGCCACTGCCCCTGTGACAAACTGTCACAATTTCTTACACCCCCTCTCCCCTCTGGAGTGTAACATACTTTATGGACGGCCATTTTAACATTTAAATGTTAAATGTTCACTACTTAAGACTTTCAACAATTAAATATTTGGCGTAAATTAAGGTCAATCCTTCGAAAATGTGTCTGGACAGATGAATTTACATATTAAAATATTACAGTTTCAACATGCACTATTTAAAAATAATCAGCGTGTAAAGGTATTGCTCTGATTGGGTGGTTCTGGTTGTTTTGTCTTTGGTCTTATTTCGCTCTTTAAATATATTTTTTCCGTATGATTCATATGCGAGGCCCCCAATAATCGGAGGCCTGGGCGGCTTCCTAGTTTGCCTATGCCTAAAGCCGGCCCAGATTGAACTATCAACCCCATATAAGTGGGGTTTTCTTTCTTTTGACCAGTCTCACGCACACAAATAAACACACGCACACATACAACCGCACATACGTAACTGTTGCCTTTTTTCAAACAGAATAACTTAGGGCTACTCTTAACGAATCTATTACTTAGCACAGTCTGAGTAAGTAATCTGCCCTTCCAATGCCAAGGAGAGGGGATTACTTCTCATCACGTGATAGAGTACAACAAATAAATGTGTCCAGCCATTGTGTAACATCGACTGGTGAATGGCTGGTCGTTACCAGGGTTACCAGATGTCCGGTTGTGTACAGGGCCTCCGATGTTAGCTTTACTTGTCCAGTTAAAAAATTAAAGCAATGCGGGACATTTTATATCTATCTATATCCGTCGGACCTCTCTAAGTCGAACTTCCGTAAGTCTAAAAACCTCCCTAAATTGAATTGTTAGGTCCCGGCCCAAGTCCGTAAGACCAATGTATTTTTAGATCTTGTTAACTCGAAGATTTTTTGGCTTCCAAACTCCCTTAGTCGAATTTTTGCTAGGCATGCTGTGACTATTTTTTTTTAAATCTTACTTTCCCCCAACCCACTGTGAAGGGAGTAAAGTGGGGAGGGAAGGGATTTTGTCTCTTCTTACGGGCTTTTTTCGGTATGTCAAAGCAAGTTATCTTCCTTTCATATGAAGCATCAGGCACCGCCTTTCTTTCCGGTCAAGCCCTAAAGATTCTAGCCGGTATGACTGTTCCCCCTCCCCCTTCAATATCAAAATTGTCCTCTCAATCTGCGCCTATTACGCCATCTTCCCTAACTCGAAAATTGCCTGAGTCGAATTGTTTTTAGGTCCCTTTGAGTTCGACTAACAGAGGTCTGACTGTATATAATTCACCTAATCAAGATCGTGTAGTGTGCTAATAAGCATGAAGAATGACCTCGCTGGGGTCGACCAATCAGTTTATGGTTGGCAAGCAAAGGTGGCGAAGAAGGGGGTAGGTCTTAGAGACCAACAATTTTTCTTGAGTTCACTTTCGTTGTTCGTTCACAGTAAACATGCATTCCGTAGTGTAGTCGTTATTACATCCACCTAACTCTAGGAAGGTCATGGGTTCAAGCCCCAGCTCAAACATTTTTTTTTTTAATGTTTATGTTTTAGCCCGTTCATTTCCTTTTTTCTTTGTGAACATAACTTCGCAACATGGCTGTAAACTGAATTACAGACACTTCGATCCCGGACTATTCGACCCCTGACGGTTTGACCCTGCCAGTTCACCACAGGACTTTTCGTCCCCAGGACGTTTCGACCCCTGTCGGTACAACCACGGATGGCTCGACCCCGACGATTCGACCCCGGGTGATTCGACCTCGGACGGTTCGACCCCTTTCTATCTACACCGTAGAAATTTATTAGTGTTTTTTTAGATATACTTTTTCAATTTTAATTTTTGGTATAAAAATAATTCGAAATAATATTATTATGCATTAAAAATTAAATTCAGTTTAAAATAGTTATTTGTAACAATGGCTTAACGTCATACGGTCATACGGCCTAGCAGCTTCAATGTTATTATTGTATGCTACGCGGCGGCATTAACTATTGAATTTTGTAACTTAAAAATACTGACAACTTTGTACGTCTTATTAAAATCAGTATTTCTGCGAGGGAGGTCTTCGCGTGTTAAGGAGCACAAGAAGTCAATGGATGTAGTTTGTGTCCAATCTTTGCCGCTTTCTTTCCACTATATACTAGCAATTCTGCGCCGTATGCTACGCCGCGGGTGGTATTTAGTTTAATATAATCGACATCGACAAATTTCTACACTTAAGGCCGGCATTTTTGAGACAGCCACCTGACAACCCTGGTCGTTACGAGTTTCTTTTAACAAAAATGGAATTGACTTGTCCCAGTATTTCAATAACTTTTATGAAATTTCATAATTAAAAACACTACATTATAAGGATCAAACACTAACCTCACTGCTTCAACTAGACTATCTATTTACCTTGATAAGGAGGAGTGTATTAATGCATTAAAACCAATACAAGGCGAGTAGGAAAAGGTTGATCCTGTCGTAGACATAATCGTCAGAGTTCCAGCCCTACATCAGTTACAGATTTCCCTTGCCATCGGACCGGGTCTGACAATCATCAATCATCATAAATTGTAATTATTGGCAATCAAGGTATATATATATATATATA
>MUZC01004441.1:349569-364189 GCA_002072015.1 Radix auricularia | reverse complement strand
GGATGTAGGGTCTCTGGACAAAGCCCCTGGTTGAAACGACGACTGGTGGCTTTTCATTTGCATTTTTGGAGTTAGTTGATGTCGATGATATGATGTTATGTCCTACTTCACATGTCATCCTACACTTATTCCCGTCCTTGGGCGTCTTTGTTGCTAGTTTTAAATAAAAGAACCTCATATAAAATGAGTCTATAGAAGTTTTAGGAGACGTAATTCCTCACATTCCATTATAAGATTAGCAGCTACGTTGACAGTGTATGAAAGGAGTGGTTGCGCACATTTCAAACTCTTTGGTGCAGACTGTTTTGTTTTGTATTTTATTTGACATTAACAAAATGAAATTTTTTCGCACCTGTATTGACATCATGACAAGAGGTACCCACCCTTCTACACATACACTCCCCAACCCCACAAAGTTACAGGGACTCCCAGTCTTTGAAATTGTGGACCATTGTGAGCGTTGTCTGGGTTTTACCATTATATATATAATAGCCCAGTGGTGTGGGTATGTTTGTAACGTAACGCTCAAGAGATGTACCACAGTCTACAGCAGTTAGTTTAGTTGAAAAATCGTGTTTTGATGAGCACTGTAAAAATATTTAATAGGATGACGTCATTGTTTGGTGTGCATCGGTGCGCAAAATACGGTGCGCAAAATACAACCCCTATTATTATTATTAAATAAATACTTTGCGTACATTTCATAAAGTTTAATAATTCGTATTTATCAAAAAAGGACAAGTTAGTTGGTCTTTAAAAAAAAAGGTTGGCGCCGTAGGCGCCCAAAAAAAGGGGGCGCCGCAGGCGCCACGGCGCCCGGCACAATCTATCAAAAAAGGACAAGTTAGTTGGTCTTTTAAAAAAAGGTTGGCGCCGTAGGCGCCCAAAAAACGGGGGCGCCGCAGGCGCCACGGCGCCTGGCACAATCTAGTCATTTATGTTACATTAACAATAACAGTAGCTAGATATTCTAACGGCAAAGGCTTTTATTGTATTCAATGTAGTTTAATGTTTGTCTTGACACTAGTTGATATAATCTGTCACTATCGGTACAATTAACTATCACAAGCTGTCACATGGGTAATGGGTACAATCAACTATCACAAGCTGTCATATGGGTAATGGGTACAATCAACTATCATAAGCTGTCATATGGGTAATGGGTACAATCAACTATCACAAGCTGTCATATGGGTAATGGGTACAATCAACTATCACAAGCTGTCATATGGGTAATGGGTACAATCAACTATCATAAGCTGTCACATGGGTAATGGGTACAATCAACTATCACAAGCTGTCATATGGGTAATGGGTACAATCAACTATCATAAGCTGTCATATGGGTAATGGGTACAATCAACTATCACAAGCTGTCAGCATGTGTACAATCAACTATCACAAGCTGTCAGCATGTGTACAATCAACTATCACAAGCTGTCACCCTGGGTACAATCAATTATCACATTCAAACCAATGAAGACTTATTTATTGACTGGAATACTTTTGTTAAATTAATTACCTCACTCTTTGGACTTCCTTGGACCTACAAAAACTCTCGGATTAAAGTCAGATTTCTGACTCATGTTATAACACCAGTGTAAATTTTTTTTTTCTTCTTAAGAACAGCAGACACTATATACATGTTTCTTTTTCAAAAACAGGTCAGATTATCTACACTGCGTGGTCATTTTTATTTTAAAATTTATTTTTGTTTATTTACATTTTGTTTTCGTTTCTAAACTTAACTTATGTAAAAAAAAAAAAAAAAAAAATTTTTTTTTTTTTTAAAAATTATCCACATCCTTGTATTCGTATAAGAAACATGGAGTTGTTCTAAGGAGAATATAAGTCCTTTTCATGTATATTGAACTTCCTCCGTCGTATGTCTGTGCTCAAAACTCGGTTTTGATGACCTTTACTGTAAAAGTTTTCTTTCCTGACAAGATGGAAACCAGGTCGATTTCCAGGAATGTGACTTTTTATCTTTTAATTAGAAACCCCACCAGCAATGGCATCTCTTTGAAAGTCAATTTAAAACAGTAGAAATTTATTTAAAACGCATCAAAACATTTTTTTTTTAAATTGAAGTGAGAGCGTTTCCTGTGGATATTATGACGTGGTTGAATGGTCGAAATCGTAACCAACCCATAGTTCCACTAATGATATGCTTCTTCTATCTCAAAAACCGAAAATTAACAATGCAAAAGATAATAAGGTAAAAATTATGGTAACAAATTTTCAAAAGTTTTAGTCGAAATTAGGGCTCTTATCGATTAATTTAAATTTAATCGTTAACTTTTGAAAAATTACCGAATAATTAATGGATAATTTTGATTAAAGCTGAAAATAAGATGTATAACGTCATTTAACTGAAAATTTCATAAAATGCCCATAACGTAAGTATTTAATTTTTTTAAAATAATATTCTTAGTAGATATATATAAATATAAGTAGTTCAACTTAAAGCCAATGAATTTTAATTTTGTTATTGTTAATTAACTTTTTAAAAAATTGTGTTTTTTTAAATATCATTTTCCTTATAACAACTGCTTATTTACGAGTTTAAACTTTAAAAATATTTTTTTAAATGGAGAAGTTTGTAAGTAAAGAAAAAACTATTATTAATTATTTATTAATAAATCGAAAAAATTGTTTAACATCCTTTCTGTACTTTTAATCGCTATTTTATCGATTAAAATAATTTTAATCGATAAAAAGTTTACTGATTAATCGAGAAATTAATCGTTAATTTCCGAGGCCCTTATTGCAATATTAATTAAAGAAGTTCTAACAAATATCAAAGTGACTAAACGATAAATATGTTGTTGTTTTTTTTCAAATCAAATTTCTTGACTATAAACTTGTGTTCGGTGGGAGACGTGAATGAAATAATTGTGTTTGTTTAAACATGCTATGCTGGAGATCGTATGCAGCAGGGGCTATATTATAACTTGATCAAGTCATTCTAAACTCGGCCAGTTGTAGTATAAGACGATTGGAAATGGAAAGTGTTTTTGAAAATGATCACTTAGTTCAGAAATAGAGAGGTTTTTTAACGCTAGTTTCAATGTGTATCGCGTTTATATTTTTGAAATGTCCGGCCAGTCTTCTCTAGCTTTGAACAGTAAATCCTCCTGAACCATACCAAATAGAGGATACGGGTCTTTTTGCAAATATGTTAAGAAGATCCAAATGATGTGCACGGACCAAAACAATTACCGAAAAAGTTTACAAGATTTCCTGGAAAATCACACACAAAAAAAAGGAAAAAATTTAAGGATTTTGTGAATTTCTCGCTAACCATAACATCAATCGGGTTTAAAGAAACGCCAAACGATAGCAAATAAAATTTAAGACAATGTTCATCCATCCCTCCATCCCTGTGGCGCTACAGCCCATATAGTGCTTGGGCCTGCCTCATGACCTCCTTCAACTCAGTCCTTAACCTTTCTTCTCCAATATTAGATGCCCATACATCGTCCATCCATCTAAGCCTAGGTCTTCCCTTGAGCAGTTTTCCTCTGGGGTTTTGGTTGTGTGCCCTCTTTACTCCTCTATAGTTTGACATTCTTTCTAGGTGTCCTGCCCAGCGCAGTCTGCCCTTTTCAATTTCTGCAACCATTGTGGTATCCTGGTATAGACTGTATAGTTCATGGTTGGTTCTTATCCTCCATCCGAACTCATACTTTCTTGGTCCATATATTTTCCTGAGAACTGTCCTCTCCCATGTATTTAACAGGTTTCACTTGCATATGTTACAGCTGGTCTGATGGCCGTTTCTTGAAGAGTTTTCTTTGTTTCCCTTGTAATGTTTTTGTTTTTGGGGATTTTCTGGCTACTAAAGTATGCACTATATCCGGCTGATATTCTTTCTTTGATTTCTAAAATTAATTTTTAAAACAATGTTGGAGAAGGAATTTTTGAAAAATCTCTTTTGGATCTAGATATAGATCTACTCCCGTAATTGTAGCAGCAATTTGTAGAATAGATAGCAATCGTTTTGTTTAGTTTCAAAATTATTTAATGTATTGCATAATGATAGTTAATGGGGTTTTCCAGCTTTGTGAATAAAAAATATCGGAAATTCTTTGTTACTCATTGGAGTTTTTATTACTTGTTTGGTCATGAACTCGTAATGGTTGTAATGGTATTTAATGAAGAGAGGTAATGCGCGTGAAAAATTTTTTCTCTAAGTCAACAAGCGTATCAACGTTTGGAATTGTGTTGTATTTTTAGCTATAAATCAATTGTGTCCCCCTTCAAATTAGTTATTAAACACGGTCATGACTGTAAAATAATTTTAAAACCCATTTAACTTTCTGTTATTTTTTTAAAACGTTCAATGATGTCCAAATAAAAATTTAAAAATCACAGGATTGCAAATTTAAATTAGCTAAGGAAACTGTTAATTCTCTGACTTCTTAGTTGACCCAAAAGATAGAGAAACTAACCGAACTCTCAGAAATGTTTTTGACAAAAACTGAATTAATAATTTAAATCCGTGACAGTACCACTCTTATTAGTGCCCATTCCCCAACCACACTAACTTAAAGGAGTCAAATTATATCACTTTATTTTTTATTATTTCATTAAATTCCAGATTGAATATTGATATTTCATTTCAGGTTCTTAAAACTAGTTACAATTTTACACCTTTTTAAAATCAGATTTTGTGTATCCTTGACACTGTCTTGTCTATATAGACTATCCTTCTCTGTGCGTTCACAGACCATGCCGGTCTGTTGGCAGGTGACTCATAGCGTTCACGTGATACAGCTATGAGGATAACAGGCCGCAATTGTTTCTTAACTAGTGTTAGGTATTGTTTCCTTAACTAGTATTAGGTATTGTTTCCTTAACTAGTATTAGGTATTGTTTCCTTAACTAGTGTTAGGTATTGTTTCCTTAAATAGTGTTAGGTATTGTTTCCTTAACTAGTGTTAGGTATTGTTTCCTTAGCTAGTGTTAGGTATTGTTTCCTTAACTAGTGTTAGGTATTATTTCCTTAAATAGTGTTAGGTATTGTTTCCCTAACTAGTGTTAGGTATTGTTTCCTTAACTAGTGTTAGGTATTGTTTCCTTAACTAGTGTTAGGTATTGTTTCCTTATCTGTGTTTGGTATTGTTTCCCTAACTAGTGTTAGGTATTGTTTCCTTAACTAGTGTTAGTTATTGTTTCCTTAACTAGTATTAGGTATTGTTTCCTTAACTAGTGTTAGGTATTGTTTCCTTATCTGTGTTTGGTATTGTTTCCATAACTAGTGTTAGGTATTGTTTCCTTAACTAGTGTTAGTTATTGTTTCCTTAACTAGTATTAGGTATTGTTTCCTTAACTAGTGTTAGGTATTGTTTCCTTAACTAGTGTTAGGTACCCATTTGTAGCTGGGTGGACTCAACCCTTGGACCCGGAAGCAACTCCTGACTTCATTGAGATTCGAGCCCGTGACCATCGCTACGCCAGCCGAGAGCGCGGTCATGGCGCTCGACCACCAAGCCCCTCCACTCGACCATTACACACACTTTAAGATATTTTTTAACATCTTGGCTCTTGAAGATGTTCTAAAAGTATAATGTTAAATGTTTGGTCTTAAAGAAACTAGTCCGACTCTCGTCACTGTGCTTACATATTCTAAAGACCATATGAATCGCTTCTTGTGACTAATGTAAATAACAGCAACCAAATGTATTATGTATGTATTATCTTATAAATTACAGACGCTCCTTCTTCACAGAAGATTATTGCTTGGTGTTGTCAAGTGCAGGATCTGAGAAGGCAGAAAAGAATTACACCATGAATTGAACCCCACCCTATGACGCAAATCGAACTAACTTCAAATATTTCAAATAAAAAATGTTTTGGAAATAATAACCTCGGCGATACACAAATAAAATGCTAATCCTAAAATATTTCTCGGAAATCTGACAATTGACGTGCCCAGTTTATTTCAACCTTAGTTTTTCATGTTGTTGTTTTTTTTTTTT
Source organism: Radix auricularia (assembly GCA_002072015.1). Taxonomy (NCBI): domain Eukaryota; kingdom Metazoa; phylum Mollusca; class Gastropoda; family Lymnaeidae; genus Radix; species Radix auricularia. The sequence goes on along the minus strand of MUZC01004441.1, from coordinate 358,205 downwards.
TTGTTTTTTTTTCTTTTTTCTTAAACCTATTTATCGAACTCTTACTATGATAAAACACAGACGTCTATTGACGTTATGTATATTTTAATATATTTACATTTTATTAGTCACAACGAATCTGCTCAGCTCAGTCCAGTTTGGTCAAAATTTTGTTTACGTAAAATACTTCTTCCGATTTACTACACTTTACTAGAATAGTTTACGTCATGAATGACTATTGAATATTCATTTTTGAGCGAGTCCTTGGCCACCTATTTGTACAGGAGTAAAAGCAATTAATAGTCACGTGGCGTACTGGGTACGACGCGGGACAGGATATTCAGCAGATTAAGCTTTCTCGTTGATCGTATCTTCCATTAGCACAAAGTCATATTTTAAAGATACTACAGACACAGTCTATAGCATGCAGTCACTCTTATATATTGACGTAAATAACCAGAATAACCGGAAACGAATGCTTGCTACCGGTGTTATTGTTTTTACGTTTAAATTATTTTTTGTTTAATTGGCGTTCATAGCTTTTAATATGTCATATATCCTTATAAATTTTATGACAAATCAAAGGCAATACTAGGGTTGGCGTCACCTAGTGCGGTAGCTCATGTTGTCATCCCCCTCACGGCCTCCAAGACAGATCTCCTCCGAGTCTGCATGCCTCTGGCAAATAATGGGAACATACAGAATTTCACACTTTGATACCCCACTTGTGATAGTGTCACTCGGTGCGGTCCAAACCCTTAGTGACGCCTCTGTACCAAAGAACGTGATTTTTTTTTAATGTTTCGCTCTTAACAAACCTACACTAACTTTCTTCGATTCTTTGGATTTCACCGCAGCTAAGTATTATTTTTTATATTCGTTTTATTTGTGTATTGTATGTCCGTTAAAAAAGGCTCTTTGCCGAAACGTTTGCTGTTTTGTTACGTCCTGTCATGCTAACCTTTACCTTGTTTACGTCTTTTCCATTTAATACTCTAGCAGGAAAACTGTCACAATAAGATCGAAATCAATTTGAGGAATCGTCCTGTATCTATATATTCTAGGTCTATCAACAATGAAATGATTCTTGTAATATCAATAGTCACACTCGCGAGCTTGAAGGTTAAACAAAGCAAAGGGTCTTTGGCATTACCGCTGCATTGTTGCTTAGCTGTTTTCTATGTCTCGGCAATTAAAAACAATTTTTTTTAATTAATATTTTAATATACAAGCTGAATTCATACTTAATCTTATAGGGCTTTAGGCTTAGGCCATGCAGGGGCTCATTTCGCTATCACGTCAGTACAGGGAAAATAGCGTCAAAACGGGAAAAGATTGCACCGGTACCTAACGAAAAAGTGCGAGAAGCACTGGCTTACAATTTATTTAAGGGCGCTTTAGATAGCTTCACGCGTATTGCGATATTACAATGAAGACCTACACTAAATAATTACTTAAATGACAAAAAAGTGATTTGAAACACACTTATTTTCAAATAGGAAAAATATTATTATTTTTTTTGGGGGGCGGGGGGGGAGGGCAGGGGTCAAAGATTGTCAGAAAATGACAATCCGACATATCTAGGAGTTACTTTTGACCCAAGGCTAACCTGGAGAAACCAAATAGAAAATGCACACAAAAAAGGGAATCCAAAGACTGACACAATTGAAAAAACTAGCTGGCTCAGACTGGTGCGCAAACCACTCCATCCTGAAGAAAACTTATACCAGCTATGTAAGACATACCTTAGAATATGGAGCCTCAGTGTGAAGCACAGCAGTCAAATCGAAACTCCAAAAAATAGACAAAGTTCAAAACCTAGGGCTACCAATAATAACAGGAGCAATGAAAACTACTTCAATCAGAGCCATAGAGGACTTAGCTATACCCTAAGCTCTATGGAAGTTAATAGTCGAGAAACAAAAACCTTAACACAATTCACCAAATTAGAAGCATCAGGACATCACCCTCTAAAACCCAAGCTGCAAAAATCCCACTCTTCTAAAAGACTCCATAGATCAAATTTTATACAAGAAGACAAACTTCTAAAAAGTAAACATAAAATTGATGACATCGCGATTGAAGCTACCCAACCCCACACCCACTTCCCACCCTGGGACCCAAGTCCACCTCTAAAAATCTGAGAAAATTTAAGCAACGTAGGAATAAAATCTGACTACACTACTGACATACTGAAAGAAACAGTAAAAAAAAAAAAACATCATCAGAGATCAATACTATGAAAATTCATGGATAAGAGTCTACACCGATGGCTCGTCGGTGTAAAAAAAAAAAATTTAAAAAAATGGAGGAGCCGGCATTCTTATAGAATAGCATAATGGAGAACACCTTGAAAAAGCAACTGCCATAGGAAGCCTATCGGAGAGCACTAGAGCAGAAAGAAAAGCACTAGAACTTGCTGCAAAAACTTTAACAAGCCACCCCCACTCCAAAAAAACCCCAGCCAGATTGTCATCCTCACTGAGGACAAAAAAAGTGCTCCAGTCTCCCCAAAACCCAAACAACTTGATAAATCAGTCACTCAATATAGAACTACTGAATCTAAGTAAAATTACAAAAGAACTTATTCTCCAATGGATCCCAGGCCATGTGGAACTTGACGGAAATGACACATCGGACTCCGTGGCAAAAACTGGAGGCATACAAAACCAGATATACCAAACCCTACACCCCGAAGAAATAACGGCGTTTCTCAAAAGCAGTGAAGCAGGAAGGTGGTCCGAGCTGAAAGTAAACCACCCAAAAAGTGATGCATTCTTTAAACTCCCCCGCCAATCTCAAAACATCATATTCAGACTAAGGACGGGCCACAACAAACTTAGGCAGCACAAGTTCCGCAAACTTCGAATAGGAGAAAGCGAAATGTGCCCCTGCGGGACAGCTGCATAAAATGCGGAACATATGCTGCAAAACTGCCCTTTGTACCTCCACATCCGAACAACCATTTGACCCCAGGAAGCTACCCTCGACGATAAACTGTATGTTGGACTGAACCAATTGACAGCGACAGCGCAATACATCACAGATATAGGGCTTGTGGTCTAAATCTTCCTTCAAAAAGATTTTGAGAACGCAGAAGAAGAAGATAAAAATCGGGGTTTAATTTACATTTTAAGTTTCATTTATCATCTTTAATTCTCATAACGAATGTTCCCTCTAAAGTTCGTTGGACCGATTGTTAAGTTAAAAAAAAAATAACTCGTGCGCAGAGTTGCAAAGGATCCATTGTTGGAGCTATATTTTACAAAGTTTCCTGCGTGGTAATTCTAATCTACTGCACGGCGTCAGGCAGATATCTTCACTTTTTATAAATACTGAAACGTGTCCTACATATTAGTACTTGAACTGGCCGCGTTCCGCCTCCGTTCTCAAATCTCTAGAGTAATGAAGACTTGATGCCATGATTTTTTTTCCCACTGAAGAAAGTCATTGTCTTTGATAAATGTTTAGTATGCGCAATTTCATTTTTAACAAGTATCTAATCAGTGGCGTAGCGAGTGAGGAAGGTGGGCCTGCTCGGGCGGCGCTTTGATGTGGGTTGTAAATTCCTTGTCGTTAATTGACTTTTAAAAATAAGAGGCGTAAATGAAAGTGAAATTTTTTGTCGAAAAAGAAAAGATAAGTCAAAAAGAATCCATTTTATTTTAATTGCTCTGACACTTAGCACTGAACTGAAAAACCAAGAAGCTAAACTAGTATTAGAACGTGACACTCATGTGAAAGTTCAGGGTTGATTAAGATTGCACGGGGCCCCTGACAGGGATTCAAACTGGGGCCCGGCCCATCTTGCGTCCATTTAAATAAAGCGATTGCCAGCAGCTAATGTATGGCTGTATCGTTTAAGACAGAGTTTTTAAAAAAATTAAATCGATGTTAATTTCTATAAAGTTCACATTAATCCAAACTTCATCATATTGTTTATTACTAGTCGACCCGCGTCGTAGCATACGCCGCTAATGATTTAGTCATAGGTGAAGACTGCCTGAAAAACACAGTTGTCCAAATGGGGTGGGTTTGGGCAAACGACTGTGAGTGAATGAAAAGAAGGTACTCTGGAGAGAGCAACTTACAATTGTCCATGACTGAAAACAGGTTTTGGAAGATACAGATATGTCTTTTTGAACGTTTGGCCCTGTTAACAAACAAAACCAGCCGGAATCGAAGAGAACAATTGAAAGGCCAATTGGCTCAGACGACTGTTAGAGATACCAAGGCGACTGAGAACACAGGAGCGATAAGATACATACTGCTGCGGGTACACACAGTTGCGCATGCCTGGAGAGCGAGGGAGGGCGCCTAAAGTATTCATTTTATGAAATTAATTGTTGAGGAGAGTGTGTGACTACTTTTTTTGTCCCTGGGCATATGGGAGAGCACGAATTTACTATGCCAATGTCGAGAAACAAAGCTTACAACCGTGTAGAGAAGTCTTGTTCGGAAAGAAAGTTTGAAATGAACGGGCACAAGCACAAACATTTTTAAAAATTACAAAAGTAATGCCTTAGCTGGGGCTTGAACCTACGACCCTCCACGTGTTAGGCGAATGTAATAACCACTGCACTACGAAATACATGCTATTCTGTTGTTATGAAAGAACACAGTAATTGACCTTAATTGAACGCATTGTTTGTCTCGATGACCCCCCACAATATGCACTACCTTTTCTTGCCAGCTGTTTGGTCGGCGGGGCTAGACAGCTTGGTGTCCGGCATGGTTGAACCATGAGGAGAATTATATATATAGATTATATATTTCAACTTTGGACTTTATTTGCGTTTTCTCATGGAGAATTTATTAATTAAGTAAGTAAAGCATTATTGAGCTTACGATTTCCCTTCCAATGCTCATTAGAAATAGCAGACTCTGCCTTTGTTGTCCCATGCAACTTCTAGTTTCATTTTTTAAATTATTTTAGCTTTGAAAAAGATCGCTCTCCGCTGAAGTTTGATGTCACTATTAAGAGATAGCTGCGTAAAGTAATGTAGACATTGGAAAAGACTGTGTAAAATTGAGCTCATTCAAAAACAGGAACATCTTTAGCTCTGTATTTGTGTTTTGAGGTTCACATTGTGCTTTTTACAGTCCCTGTTCCTGGGGCTGGACTATAACTGTTTTGAAGATTTCTGAAAATTTGACAAATTGTGAAGGAAAGCTGTCTTGCAAATCTATTGAATATTCTTCGATTAACAATGACCTCTGCCCATCGGCTGACGTCATTGCTGATCAGTTAAGTTTGTGAGAAAGCCAAAGCTCCCATGGATGTCTTTATAAGCAATGTGTCCTACCGGTTGTGGAGAGCTGAAGAGATTTTGTCAATTATTACCAGAAATAACTCAACCTTGAATTCTCGTCTCGAGGAAATTACTGTTTCAGTTCATGGCCCTTCATCAAACTGACACTATCTCTTTTGTGGGCGTATTGATGATTGTTTTATACTCTTTCTCCAATGACTTCTCTTTTCCCCTTTTTTCGTAGGAATCAAATTCTTAACGCTGTCTTTTAACAAACTCAAAGAACGAATTTTTTATATTGATGGCTGAATTCAAAGATAGTCCCTGCCCTTGAAGAGATAAATTAATTTTCTGAAATCTTCCTAAATTTGTGTCCCAAATTTCAAGTAAAATAGTTATTTCCAATAGTTCAAGTTCCTCCCGAAGTCCTTCTGCTTCAACACGACTGTCGCGCGGCTGATTTTCGTTGGTTGCTGATTCTTCCCCAGCAATATTCTCATGTTATGATTTATTACATCATCATTTCGGGCTGATCATCTTGTGACATACAAGGCTTTTGTAAACAGGTAACTCTTTCACGTGCTTTTGGAGTACCTGCAAACGATGAGTAGATCCTACAAGCCAGGTAAAAAGATTTTTAGAGGCAAAAAATCTGGTTTTCAGCAGGACAACCTTCTGCTGCACCTTTCTTAACCAAATTCGGGGAATAGCTGTGCACGGCGCATAATGAGCAGCGCTGCACTTCTCGCTAATGATAGCCTGGGCTCTGTTTTACTTCCCATTCACTGTTGTCGTTGGCCCGTCTACGGCAGTGCTTCGCAAAGTGATGTTTCGCGAACCGGTGCCGGTCCGTGGTTAATCCGCTACCAGTCCTCGGAAGTTATTAAGGAAAGTACAGAAAAATATAATTATAATCCCTTCTGTGCAAGAATTAGTACTATACACATAAAATATGTCAATTTTTCGTTAAAGAAGAACAATGGAACAAATAAAATTAAATTAAACAAACATTTCGCTACCGCTACCAGGTCAGTTCAGTGAAAATAGTTCACCGACATTTCTGCAATAGCAAAATTCCTGCCGGTCCGCTATACTTGAAACTTTAAGAAGCAATGGTCTACTGCAATCTTGAATTTGAATGCCATTTTCTGCACACACAAAATTAAGAATACATTAGGCAATTTCTGATTTAGTGTAGAATTACATTAGTTTGAAGTCGATGAATCGTTCAACAGGGCCAGATTATGCAACATATTGGATGATCACTGTTAACTAGTCCTCATGCATATCATCTGGCGTTGAGTCTACGGTTATGGAGAGGTACTTTACAGATTTTATTTCAGCAACAATAACAGACAATACCATTTGACCCATCCATTTGTTCAATCTACTCTTCACATAAAGTTGAGGAAACATAATAGGCATGTCCATGTCCTTATTTTCCAGGTTGGCAGATGTGTTTAGAAAGATATGTGTCAAACCGACTCATTAGTTTCAGTATTCCAAGGTTTACCACGGATTACAAGACCACGAATACTAAGAAATTGTGAAACGCTTACTACTTACTATCATAAGAACTGTGTTCCAATATCACACAATATTATATCAAAGTTTCGTATCTGCAATTTTTTTTTAAAAACTAATCCGAAATCAATTTTCTTGACAGGTAGGTTTCTTCTTTTTTGCATATATGTAAATTTTAGAAGTTGGGGGTCATCCATAAATGATGTCACGCGTTTTTAGCCAATTTTAACACCCCTTCCCCTCGTCGAACTTAGTCACAAATACTTAGACCCCCCCCCTCGAATACTACGTCACAAAGCTTTGACCCCCACCCCCTAAAGCCGTATTTTCTAATTGAAAATTAGCATCTTTCAAATGACTTCTTTGTTAAATTTTAAGTGTAAGACTGCACTTAAATATCGTAACACGTGTAAAGCAGGTCAGTTTCTTATTTCTTTATATTCGTTTTATGTGTGTATTGTCACAATATTGTTAGTTCGTTGAGGAAGGCTCTTAGTCGAAACGTTCGCTAAAAAATGTGACATTGAGTTACATTGCAATATGTCTTATTCTCCTTCTAAAGCATGATTCGCTCCTTCATATTTCATATTAAAATTTGTGTGTCTTACATCAATGGGTTTTATTATTATTTTTTTAAAATATATTTTTAAAAAATATTATTATCGCTTCATATGATCATAAAATGTTATAGATGTGTGGAGGGGCAGCAAAGTTGGCATCTGTTCCGGGCGGCGGTAACTTATGGCATATTGAATATCATATTGCTATGTAACTGGTATTCTAAGCTTTTTGCAATATTTTTTAAATATATTTTTTCAGTCTAGAATAAATAAAGAAATTTGTAGATCTCACAAACTCATGCTAACCATTATTTTTCTGGTTAAATACTCTAAATTTTAACTCTTGAAATAAATTGAAAACGTATATTTCTACGTTTAAAAATTAACAAGGCTACGTTAACAATAATAGAGTACTGAGCAGTAAATGGAGTTCTAACTCTCACCGTAAGTTTTGAGTAGTAGAAATAAAGTTTTCAGTGATTAAATGGTGGTCTCATTTTTTAATGAAATTTGAGATTATTTGTCATCTATTGTGGTGAGTACCAATGTATCTTATGGGTATATTAAATAGTTACTCAGACTTTAATGAACTTGAGGATCATGTAAATGTAAATCACTGGTCTGACTCACTGGTTTTTAATTTAACATAATCATAAACAATGTGAATGTCATAAACAATATTATATTAATATATAATTAATAATAATAATATTTAGTTAATTTAGGCAGGTAATCCTGCAGATTCTACTTTTACACGTATTTCACAGTGAAATTTAATTTGGTAAAAGCGAAGTATGTCAACTGTGACGTCACGGTCATGGTGGCCTTACTGCCTATACTTACCTAACCCAAACCCTAAAACTGAAACCTTCAATTTTTCAAAAATTCTAAAGTCTAAAGTTATCCCTAACCCTAAAACTTTGCATTTTTTATACGGAGTGTCTACTGCTACCACAAAGTAACGGCAGACAACCCGCGCGGATGTGGCTGGTGCTACGACATGTCGTAACGCCAGCAACATCCGCCCGGGTTGTCTGCCGTTACGACATGTCGTAAACAATTTTCTGTATTTCAATTATGCTATTACTAATACTCAAATACTAAACTATAATTCTCATAATGAAATATCATGATCACTAGATAAGCTTATTAATGAATTTTAAGAGATTTTTAAAAATTTAGATAGTCATTAAATGAAAAACAGTTATAAATTTAAAAAATTACACTTTCTCAGCAGCTTCGCTAGATCAATTGATAGTACGGTTGCTTTGGAAATGTTATAATACAATTGATAGCGGGATCGAATCCCGCTGCCGTCATG
>MUZC01004441.1:310295-349526 GCA_002072015.1 Radix auricularia | reverse complement strand
AAAAATCATAATGAGTATGCTGATAATTTTTGTTATTATTCTGAAAAGCAGATACGTTGAATAAATCTGTTAAAATAAAAATATTTAGATTTTAGACATGTCGTAACGCTAGCAACATCCGACCGGGTCGTCTGCTGCTACGACAGTCGTAAAAATGTGATATGTGCTTACTTACAGTTACGACTAAAGCTGTATTTAATTATGCTAATACTAATATTTTTTTTCTTCTTTTGATTCGCGAGTTGACACTCAGTCGGCATCATCAACGAAAAAGGTGGGGCGTGAGTTTAAAAATGACTATAAACCATCACTGTTACTTAATTGTTTGGAAGATATTTTTGAAACATTCTCTGAATTGAAGGCATCGCGACAAAGTGCTGAACGCAAGCGGGATCTAAAGCCATTGTCAGACGAAGGAGGCATAGCGCATCATGCTCGCAGACTTGCTCGTCAGTGCAAAGAGAGGCGAGGCGGGGGGTGGGGGCTGAGAAAACTGACACAAACAGCAGCACAAAGTAATGGGGAAGAAAAGGTGAGTAAACGAGGAGTCCTGTGCTGTTGTAATTACCTGCCCCCCCCCTCCTCAATAGTAATAGTATCAGTAATAGAGTGGAAATGAGGTAGAAGGATGAATGGAATGGTTTCCTGTGACAAGTCTGCACACTGCACATTTTATTATTCCACACGAAACGAATTATTTTATTTGGGCCTACATTCTTGCGATTGTGCGCGAATCGTTGCTTGAGGATTTTCATTTACGGCTTTAGGCTTTACGGTATACTAAATTTTAATGCATCGGCATCACTTACACAAGTATACTAAAGTATTGCAAAATCGGCTGGGTACTTTTCCTTTATCTTACCCCCAAATTTTTTAAAGTAAAATACAGTATTTATATATCAAAACTCAGTATTTAAAAGGCAGTATTTATCTAAAAGTTTACAAGCAGATATAACTTGGCAAGAAATGTAAACAGAAATTTTTAAAAAAATGTTTATATGACGTCACAAGCAATGAATCATGCAGGCGGCCAAAAAGTCACAATATCATTGAGAATGCTAGGGACACTAGGGTTAGGGTTAGGGTCAGGTTAGGGTTACCACGTGTTGTCACGTCCTGCAGATATGATTTTTTTCCAAAAAATATTTTGGGGGTAAGATAAAGGAAAAGAACCATCGACTGATATATTTATAATCGGTAGACCAATATTATATTAAAATTAAATCTATTTAAATAATTTATTTAAATAAATTTAGATTTTAGAATTAATGCACACACAAATAATGTCGTATTATAATATATATGCGTATACAATATAAAGAAGAGTTTGTTAAGATTTAATTCTTTCCAGGTATCTACTGCAAAGAGTGACTAAAACTAGTCGTAGCAGAAGTTGCGTATGTCGTAGCACTAGTTTCCTGACTAGCGCTACGACATGTCGTAACGCTAGCAACATCCGACCGGGTCGTCTGCTGCTACGACAAAATTGTCGTAGCGCTAGCCACATCCTTTTTTATAATCCTTTTAGTTTTAGAATTTATATAACTTTCTTTTCCAGTAACCGGTAGTGTCGTGACGTCACGGTTGACATACTTCGTTTTAGACTTACTTTAAGCCTTTAATTTTCTTGTGAGAACTTGTTTCTAATTATTAAATTAAATGCATTATTATTATTATATGTTGTATTTCAGCTATTACAGCACTAATTTAGTAGTCTTTTTAATTTCTAAGGCAAGGCATTTTTTCGGCTCTATATAATACATAATCGGTCACAACACGTCCATTTTGTTTATCATCTAGCAACTGCTTGCCAGATTTTTTTTTTTTTAACTGGGTCGACCCATGCTAAAATAAATTTTCAGACTAAAATTGCTTTTTAAAAAGTACTTATTAAAAATTGATGAAACAATAAATTTTAGTATGTAACATATCATAGAGTCATTCATTAATTCATTCATTCATTTAATTAATAACAATAAAGATGAAAATGTGTTGTGTCAACGAAGAAATTTCTGGAGATGTTTTGAAAAAAAGTGTAATGGGAAATAAGGGGCCATCCATAAATGACTGTGGCGGATTTGGTGTTTAGGGGCTAGGGGATCTAGGGCCTCCCTTGACCACAGATATCAACCAGCGTCTGCAACTTCGAAAGAGTCGTGGCTGGTTAATGGAAACACAAAGTACAACACTGGACGTTGGAAGTAGTCACCAACACTTGATTCATTACAAACAAGTTTAATCACATCATCATTACTATTACTATAAAGTTTACAATTTTTTAATAACTTTCACATCGCTCAAACATCCAGTCCCCTTTTCCCCTGTGTATTCTGCTCAGCTTTCCCTTTCACCCCACACCGCTCTATTTATAGCCCCTCTGCCTTCATGAATTCATGACTGACCAAATTTCCCACCATTACTCTCCTCTTAAGTCACTATCTGACTAGAGTTCACAGGGGCCATCCATAAATGATGTCACGCACCTAGGGGGAAGGGGTCCACACATTTGTGATGATGTGTGGCGAGGGAAAGGGTGAGTTTAAGAATTGTGACTTCATGTCAAAACATCATACTTTAAATAAAAGTTCCACTTAAATATTCGATTTCTTACAATTTATTTTCTGACTTTTTATGTGGTTATATATGCGTGTTACGATACAAGAGTGCAGCCTTACACAAAAAAACATTAAAAAATGACAATAAAGTGTTTTGAAACATGCTCATTTTCAAATTGAAAATACGACTTTTAGGGGGTGGGGGGTGTCAGGGGTATGAGAACCACTGCGTTTTAAAGTTGTATTTTTGACTGGTCACAAACTCATGTTTGATCTGTGAACGAATTCACGGGGGGGAGTTCACGTGGAGCATTGCTCAGGCCACGTAAGGTCGGTCCAGGCCGACGGATATATAACTCGGGTGTCTCAATGTGTGGGGAGACGGACAAGGAGTTATGTTGTAGAGAGCAGTGGGGTTTACCGCAACTGTTAGAGCTGCCGTGTTAGTCTGTAGGACTGTACAGCGGGGCTAGATGGTAACTGAGAGACACGGAGATATGTGTTAGTGAGAAGACCAGAAGTGTACATAGTTGACAAGTGTCTTGGAATGTAAATAAAGATTGCTGATGAGAAAAAGGACTTGTGTTGCATTAATTGTACAACAGTGTTGGAGTGTAAGCCTCGGGACCTAAAACCCTAGACAACGGTACACGACAGGGGGGTCAAAGCTTTGTGGTGTCATATTAGAGGGGTAGGTCTAAGTTTTTGAAGTGTGACGAAGGGGGTGCGGGAGGGTTTAAGGCCGCGGTGGTCTAAGTAGTAGCGCTTTAGACTGCTGAACGGTGGGAAGAACTCTAGTCACGAGTTCAAACCACGTTACTGGCAAGGCCCATGGGGCATTGTGCTAGCCACACAATCCCCTGCTCGTTAGTGGTGGCTTAATAACTTGTGAACGCTACTTCACTTGCCCTAGAGTCCGTCATGGACTGAAAAGGGGTTATTATTATTATTATTATTAGTCGTACACTTAATGAATCCTGTTAATTTTTTTCTTAAAACTGATTTGAACCATGCTATTTTTCAAATAGAAAATTATACTTTTATGGAGGAGGGAAGTTAAGTTTCGTGACGTCATATTGGAGACGGTCTTGTTATTTTTTTTGAAGACATGTGACAAGGAGACAGAAGGGGTGCAAAATCGCGTGACTTCCTTTATGAACGGGGCCCCTTAGCAGTCTTTTATTTAGGTGTGTATGGGGTGCCTAAGGAGATGTAGTACCTCTGGTGAGGGGGACATGTCATACTCTCTAGAAGGAAGTTCGCCCACCGTTGGTCTCCATTTGACACTCAGCTCTCACCAGTGGCTCCCAGAAACTATGGCGTGTGCAGTGGCCACACCCGGGCAACCTGGTGAGGGTAGCCAACGGGTCTCAAACCCTCGGTGATCTAGGTATATCTACATTTGTGCGTGAAGACTGGATTTGATGGACGGAGCAGAGGAACCACTAGATGGTCAACGGTCAAGAAGGCGATTCGCAGCAAACCATGGTGGATGCTAAGGGCATGACAAGACACACAGAACATTATGGCCATCCACTGCACCCATCTCCATCACCAGCTGTCTGGACTCTGTCCTGCCACTTGATCATGATGGTTTTGGGCGAGAGAGTGAGATCGATGAACTGTGCAACTCTTTCTCACTTAAATCCAAGTCATTGCGCAAGTCACTTTTGTCATCCGTCCCATCACTCACCATCATGTCCTGTGGCGACAGGCAAGCGACGAAGCGACAGGTGTGGGTACACTGGGAGCCTTAGCCGCAACCCTCCACACAGGTGGTTGAGGGCATTGGGTCGTTCGTCACCAACACGGAGCAGAGGTGGAGTCTGGCAGCCCCTTGGGTGACTGAGCAGCCCGCTTCAGGAATGCACTGCTCACCTCCACGGCATGAGGAAGGGGCTAGAAAGGGTGCCCTAAACAGCGCCTGCTCCAGCCTTCCCTAGCCAGTTCGTGAGCAAGAGAGACAGGCAGGATGTGAGAGGGACCAAGTCCATGTGCGGCGCTGACTGCTGGACAGACCACCGCTTCATCATCTCCATGCTCAACATTCGTATTCAGCCTAAATGGCGCCCTCAAGGGAAGAAGGCTCTCAAACTGCTAAATGTTGCCAAGCTGAAGACCGCTCGTGGCAAGCAGTCCTACGTAAACGCTCTGGAAGAGCGCTTGAAACCACCTCTTCGAATAACCAGAACGTGGAGGCAGATTGGGCGTCGCTTAGAGAGCTGATTTACACCACAGCTACAGAGACCCTGGGGTCCCAGACCAGGAAAAAAAAGACTGGTTTGATGAGAACTGCGAAGACATCAAGCAGCTATTGGATGAGAAACACCACCTCCACCAGGCTTACATCAATAGCCCAAAGTCCACTTCAATGAGAGATGCACTCAACAGCATACGTAGAACTGTACAACAGAAGCTCCGTCAGATGCAAGAAATTCATCTTCTTGGTGCAACAATTCCACGAAGGCATACAGGCCAGAGCCCAGGACAGAGGAGAGTCATCTGACCCTTTCCCAGTCACAAAAGGTGTCAAGCAGGGATGCGTCCTGGCATCAACACTGTTAAGCCTCATGTTTTCTGTCACGCTGACAGAGACCTTCAGAAATGTGGATGTTGGTGTCAAACTGAGGTACCGTACAGATGGCAAACTGTTCAACATTTGAAGGCTCCAAGCAAAAACCAAGGTCATGACTCATGACTGACACAATCAGAGACTGTGCCCTCAACGCTTCATCAGAACCCAACATGAAACACAGTTTTAACCTTTTCTCCTGTGCCTGCACTAACTTTGGTCTGACAATTAACACAAAGAAGACTGATGTCCTTTATCAACCACTCGCCTGGAAAGCCTTACGTTGAGCCTAACACCACAGTCACGGCCAGAAACTCAATGCAGTGAAACGTTTCACATATCTGGGCAGCACTCTGTCTCAAAATGTCACAATCGATGACGAAGTGAATGCCCGAATTGCCAGAGCCAGCTCCACTTTTGGCAGGTTGTACCCGAATGTCTGGAACAGAAGAGGCATTACCACCCAGACCAAGATGAAAAGTATATAAGGCAGTGGTGCTCCCTATTCACTGCTTTATGCATGCGAAACATGGACCGTGTATCAACGCCATGCTAAAAAGCTGAACCACTTTCACACAAAAAGCCTCAGGAAGATCCTCGGCATAAAGTGGCAGGACTAAATTCTATACACAATGGTACTGACCGAAGCCGGTCTCCCCAGCTTCTTCACCCTCCTGATGCAGACCCAGGTTCGCTGGGCAGGGCAAGTAGTCCGAATGCCAGTCGAGAGACTGCCAAAGATACTCATCTATGGCGAGATCCAGCATGGCCAGCGGTCCTATGGTAGACAAAAGAAACACTTCAAAGACACCTTGAAAGCCTCTTTGAAAGCATTTCCCTCAACCCAGATTCATTGGTTTATGTTGGTTAATGTTTTATAACTGAAACTCTTGAAAGTAATTCCAACATACTTATTTAGAAGAATTTCACTAGTCTACATATTGAAAACTTAGATTTTTATGGATCATACTTCAATTCATTTAACGATATGTGAATGCTTTTGTTTAAATGTAATGTAATTTAAATGTAAGATTTTTTAAAGAATAAAAATAATGTCTTAACAGTGTTATAATTAGTATCAATGTTCAGTTTTAATGTCAAATATTTTCTTTTTTTTTTTCTTTATACCTTCAGCATTTTATGTAGTTAACTATTTTATTTTATCTTATCTTAGATATACAGACGCTCCTTCTATGCAGAAGATAATTGCGTCCACAGACCATGAAAGATGATCTGTTGGCAAGTGATGCAGCGGTCACAGGCCACGCCTATGAGGGTTCCACGCATTACCAAGCCGCCTAACTATGGTCTAGTTGGGTACCCATTCAGATCTGGGTGACTCGGGGACTCCTCAGGCCCCGGGATAAAATCCTCGCCTTCGGGTGGATTCAAACTTGTGACCATTGGTTTGCCAGTCGAGCGCGCTACCGACCACCATTTACTGATTAAACTATCAGAATTTTAATATCAAAGTGAAGTGCAGTTTAATTACTTCTTTTAATTTTTTGTTTTGTAAATTTTTTACTCTTGTCCATTGTATGACATGCAATATAAATATAATATTATTAACTTTATAAGCTATCGTTTTGAAACTTCTACAATGTTTTGATATTTTTCTAAATTAAAATCATTTGTTTAATTCATTCATCTATTTTATTGCTCTTAGAATATAAACATATATTTTATTTTTCTTACAAGATAAATAATTTACAGAAAATTTACTAGATTTTGATTCTTATTTTGTTTGTTTGTTAGTGAGAAATTTCCAATTGGCATCTTATTGAGACAATCAGGCAAGTTGATTGATAAATAAACAAAATGGTTGCATCTTGCTAAGACTTTTTACTGTTGAGCGCTGAAAAAACGCAATAGAAATTAAAAAACTCCTTAATTAATTTGTGCTGTAATAGCTGAAATAAAACATGTAATAATGTATAATTTAATAAATTACAAACGTAAGCTCTCACAAGAAAATTAAATTTCGCTGTGAAATAATATATGTGTAAAATCGACAGGATTACCTAATATTTAGTTTAGTCTAAGTTTAGGCAATCCTCCGAATCCCGGTTGCAAATTATTTTATGCTAATAAGGGGAAGTAACCAGATAGTACATGAAAGTATGTTATTTATTGATTAAAAAAATAGACAAGTGATACATATTGTCCGATAACCATTCATTAAATACTAAATATTGTAATTGTCACACAGCATTTCCAAACAGCTTCCAAAAACATTCTGAATTCTGCTTGTGACTGTTGTGCCACTGAAACTGAAAGCCCGACAAGAAGCTTGCAAACAGAGCTCGACTTGAGCCACTCTGATACCGGAGTTTACATTTGGGTTGCATGCATTGTCCTTCGATAGTTCGAGTTCAATTTCTGCTAGTTATACTGCAGGTAAAACATTGGGAGTAATATTTAAGGGAGCTGCTGGTCTACCTGATACCTGCCATAAATTGTTTTTTATTTGTGAAATTACGCTGAATTATGCACTGATTCACTAAATATAAATAGTAATCGATAACTCACGTAAAATAATTTTGGACTTCGAATCGGAGGATTGCCAATATTTATTTTACTTTAAGTCAACCTGCGGTGAAAGTGCATTTTCAGTGCGTATATTATTTTGTGGCAAATTTAAATTTTCTTTTAAGAATCTACGCCTTTCAATCATCAAATTTATTTTATATTAAATATTTTAGATATTATAGGGCTACTTTTAAGTTTTAAGGTTTTCTAATTACTAAGGCATTTTATTTATATTTTATCATTTTATTTCAGCTGTTAAATGATGTATAAAAGTACATGTAATAGTAGATAGGAAAAGGGGTTGGAGCATTATCATGTTTCCATTTTGGGTAAATTATCGTTAGACAGAATACAGTCTTTTCTGGGCACCATCTTTGTTACTTGACAGATTCAGATGATGCCAAAATATGGTCTTTTACGGCAACATCTTTGTTACTATCCAAGTGACAAAGATGGTGGGCTGATCAATATTCTCAACCGAGGGAAACTGCCGAAATTGAAATGGGCCATGCAATGAAAGACTATCAGTTACTATCACGAAAAATACAAACTTTTCACTACTTTTATTTTATAAATAATTCTCCAGCTCTATCTTTCAGAAATATCACTAGTAGTCACTAGTAAGCAAATCTTTACCAAAGAATTTCTAACGTGATGTTTGTGCTACAGTGGCAAAACGAAAATGCACAAGCCTTCAAATTTGAAAATGGATTTGAATGGGACACACCCAAAGGAAAGACAATAATTTAACAAAACAAGATCTAGAATGGAAACTAGAGAGCGAATATGTTTTGTAGTTTTTGTTAGTGAAAGCTCTTTACCTTAGGATTGTCTTCAACTTTCACAAACTTGAGCTACTTCAATTGCCGAGTCTTAGTCTTGATTGTGTGGTTACAGATAGTTAAGCCGATTTCACTAACAATAAATATAACAGGCTCTTATGGTGCTTTTCTAAAACACTTTCTTACTTACAATTTCAGAAATATGAATTATTCATCCTTCAAGTACATAACCAGCAGGGAACTTGGTCAGAGAAATAGAATTGGATGGAAAGATAAATTGTTTTCATCATTATACAGCTCTGTGATTCCTTATAAAACAACAGAATCAACACCTTCTGATGGCCTTAACTGGGGAGCTGTTTTTGGTTTTGGATTTTCTTCTGATGGGTAAACTTTTTAAAAAATGTATAATTTTTAGTACTATTTGGAGAAAATAACTGTAATAAAAGGAAAAACAAATAGGAACTGATATTGGTGTCTTTTTTTAAAGTTCCTTTTTTTAAAAATTCCTTCTAGCCAAATGTTCATTTGACTTTATTCTGCTTATGAAAACAATTCTTTTGGGGAAAGTGTAACTAACAACTTAAAATAATATATTATTACTAGGGCTGCGTAAATTATTGATTAATTTCTCGATTATCGTAAAAAAATTATCGATTAAATTTATAATAATCTATAAAGTGGCGATTAAAACTATGGAAAATCTTTTGAATGATATTACCGATTTATCAATGAATAATTAATTATTAATAATGAAAAATAGTTGCTTTTTTACATACAAATTTCTCTGCTTAAAAAAAAAGATTTTTAAAGTGTAAGCTTTAAAATAAGCTGCTTTATAAGGAAAATGATATCAACAATTAAGCATTGTTTTTACTTAATTAACAATAACAAAATTCAAATTCATTATTTTGAACTACTTTTATCTATATCAAAAAAAATATGACTTGCATGTTTTTGTTACTTCCCTTGAAATGTTCATTTTGATGATGTCATACATCTTATTTTTTGCTTCAATCAAAATTATCGATTAATTATTTGGTAATTTTTCAAATTTTAACAATAAATTCTAAATTAATCGATAACAGCCCTAATTATTATCATTTATATGTCTCCATAAACTCAAACAGTCACTGAGTTTACAATGGTTTGGGTTTGTCCTTATTTAAATTTGTTTTTGTTCTTTTTCTTCAAAAATTAGATCGTTATTAGCTGCTGCATGTGAAAACAAGTGTATGCTACTTTATGATCCACATAATGCGAAACTTATAGGACGAAGGTTTAAGACTCACACCGACTGTGTTAATTGTATAAGGTAACATTTATTAAAATTAGTATATTTTATTATCTTGTGTTTACAAGGCGTTCAGGTTATTATATCCATTTTTAAAAAAAATAAAAATTCGAAAGCATCATAATATTGGCTTGTTGCTAGTCATAAGTTATATGAAAATTGTGAGAATTTTTTTGGATATAAATCATGTAAAATTAGATTAAAAGCATTTTAGACCATTGGAACTGTCTGCACCTTTGCTGGCAGGATGTGAAAGATGTTTTAAAAATTGACTCACCTGATTACATGGCACTGTTACTGAATGACAATTCAGACTTGTGTCTCCCTCTTCAAAAGAAATATGGTTATATTCACTGGCAGCTGTCACAGTTTCTTCGCCAACTTAACAAACCATCAAAGTGAAAACCACTGGGAACAACAGCTTTACTATTTGCACAATAAGAAACTTACTTTTTAAAAAGTGTATATTTTTTTTATTAAACTTACATTTAAAACTCAAATATTTTTTTTTAGAAATAAAGATAAATGGTAAAGTGTAAATTGGTTTTGTTACAGATTCCTAGACAATAGAACTTTTGCCACTTGTTCCGATGACAACACTGTTAGATTGTGGGATGCCAGGTACTTAAGTCAAGAGATTCGGATTTTAAAAGGTCATACAAGTTGGGTAAAAAACATTGAATACAGCTCATCAGAGGGAAAGCTAATCTCATCTGGTTTTGATGGAAACATTTTTGCCTGGGACATAAATAAGTGAGTGCTTATAGTTTAACACATATATTATTTTTTATCTTCTATGTTTAGGCTTAAAAAAACAAACTGTCATTGTAGATTAGATACTCTCCATATGTTGGTTAATAAATACTTTAATAAATATTATTAGATACTAAATAGAATCTTCTCCCCCTTACACTTAAATCTGGAAATATCCAGATCCGGTAAATATTAAAGGCTAACTATCCGGATCCAGGAAATAGTTTTTAAAAAACATATCTGGCCACCCCCTAAATATTTTTTATTAAAAAATATACGTGTTCCCATTGTCAGTAGATGGCTGTACCTCTTACAGAGCTGACTTGGTTTATGGTGTGCCCCAAGGCTCCGTTTTGAGTCCTGTACTTTTCATGCTGTAAACAAGGCCACTGCTCGAAAAGCATTCAGTTAAAAGCCCATCATTTGTTGATGATACTCAACTTTACACTCACACTGATCCATCTCTTATAGTGTCTTCACTGTCCAATTGATGCAGGAGTGCATTGGTGAGGTTAAGTCTTGGATGACTTTAAGCAAGCTCAAATTGAAGGATAATAAGACAGAAGCACTGCTATTCTGTAACAATAAATCCCGCAGTACTTTGACTCTTCCCAATTCTATTCAGGTGGCTAGTTCTGATATACTGTTCAAAACTTCGACTAGGAATCTTGGCTACATTATTTCTGATAACATGTCTACCAACAACTTCATCAATCACATCTGTCGCTCTGCCTATTCTGCCATTCGTCAGATCAGTTCAATCCGTCATTACTTAACAGATTGTGCAACAAAAACTCTAATCTGTGCTCTTGTTCTAGCTCGTATTGATTACTGCAATTCTCTTCTGTCAGATGCGCCAAAACAATGCATAGAAAAACTACAGAGAGTTAAAATTCAAATGCCAGATTAGTTCTAACGGCAAAAAAAATATGACCATGTTATTCCGCTACTTTACGCACTTCATTGGCTACCCATACAAGCCTGAATTGATTACAAACTGGCTGTTCTGTGTCACAACTTCTTTTCTGACTCATGCCCTTCCTATCTTACTGAACTTTTGTCTGTCTACTCACCAAGTCGTCAGCTACGCTCTTCTGCAGATACACGCATTCTCTGTGTTTCAAAGACACTAACTAAAACATTTGGCGAAAGGTCATTCTCTTTCTGTGCAGCCAAACAATTGAATTCTCTACCATTACACATCCATAGCATTTCAACTACTAAGTCCTTCAAGGCTGCACTTAAGACACATCTTTTCAAAATTTATTTTTAAAATTAATGAAAGATTTCTTTTTAATGATTAACGTAGCTGATGTTAAACGTTTGGTCATTTATGTGGTTAGTATGATATGAATGTTTATTTAATTAATAATTATTAATATATTTGTTGTTATCTCCATTTAAAGCGCTGTGAGCCCGGCTCCTTGCTGGGATACAGCGCTATATAAATTATCACTTTATTATTATTATTATTATTATTTAAAATTTTAATGCAGCTATTTCTTGTACATTGTGAAAAATAAAAAACCTCAGAAGAGGATATATTTATATTTGAAGAAGCATTATAAAAGTTTTACACCTCATAAAATACAATACCTTTACCACAATTTTAAAAATCTTTCCAACTTCTTACTATAGATTAGTTAGCAAACTTTAAAGGAAGATCAAGCTGGTTACAACACTTATGGTGGCAACGTGCTCTGTGATGCATTTTATATTTCATTTGACACTCTTTTTGGGATCTAAAATCCATTTTTTTTTTTTTGAAAGCCTAGTTGTAATAATGGCATGTTTCTGGTCATGAGTTTTATGGAAATTTTTAAAGAATGCCTATTTATCTCAGTCATCTTGAAAATAAAAATTAATAAAAATGAGTATACTGCATACCAGTAAAAATATAGTGAATCGTGGAATAATGAAATCTTAGAGTAAGAATAGGAAATGAAAAATAATAAGACATAACTGCATTGTGGAAATTTTAAAACATAGACAGTCTAATATATAATCAGTTTAAGGAGATTTATTTTTATTACAGTTATTCAGAAAATGAAAAAGCAGAACCTTTGTTCTTTATCAATGGTATCATGAGAACAAAATTGACCCCAGATGAAAAGACATTGATAGTTTCAACATTAGGCGGATACTTCTTATTGATACATGACCTGGATCTTGATTATCTTAAAGATGATCTTCAAGGGTTTGTATTTAAAGTTTTTAATCTGTTGTGACATTAACTTTAGTAAGACACATGTCTGCAACCCATTTCATTACATCAGCTGTTTCTATTTATATATATGTGTGTTCATGTTGCTGTGGGGTTCTTTACTTTCGTTACTAAGAGAACTTTTTAACTTTGTCAGTATGTCTTAACTGACCAGATATAGAGGTTATTATAGAGAAATTGAAAATCAGTACTTACAACCTGAAAAATGTAGGCATCATCATCCTCTCTAATAAAATGAATGGAAAAGACGTAAACAAGGTAAGGGTTGGCCTGACCGGACGTAACATGTCCGGTCAGGCCAACCCTTACCTTGTTTACGTCTTTTCCATTTAATTTTTATAAGCCTGATTGCAGTCCTACCCCTCATTTTGTTTACTAAAAAATGAGTATGTCTTATCTTATGTGATTTTTTTCTTTTAACCCTTGTGTAATAATATATCACTTGAACAGATTCAAACCCCACTTGTATCGGCTTATGCAACTAATGAACACACCGTTTGAACATGCCTTGCAGTACAACCACATGTTTACTCGTGAACGAAATAGAGTTGAGTTCATTTGTGATTTTCCTGATGCAGATAAAGCAGAGTCTATATCTACAATGCAGGTAATGTCAAGGCTTTCTCTCAGAGATCAGCTATATAATATATTGTATTTATTCCAAAAGCGCTAGAGGAAAATTGTTGTATAATTTCAATAGAGATATTAATTTTGGTTTCTTACAGGTTCACCCACAGGGATGGTGTATAGCATCAAGAAATACAACACTGGATGAAGAATCTGAGGTAAAAAAAAAACTCTTCTGATAGTCTTAGTCTTAGTTTTTGTTATATGCACCTATTACCATTAGTAAATATTTTCATTCCATTTATTAAGAATACATCGGTGTTAACCAAAAATGTGCAAGCAACCAAAAATGTGCAAGCATTTTATTAGGTTGTGAGAAATTTATAAAGATTAACTATTTTAGTTAAGTTGGCTGGCATTTGCTGTTCAAATTTCAAATGTGACTCTATTTACTTTTATCTTATTTGTGTACAGTGGACCTGTGTTCATGATATTCAGGCCGTGCATGGTAACAGTTATTTGGAATCAGATTCTCCAACTGTCAACTCTACTGACAGAACCGATGATAATGATATCAGTTTAAGATTAGAGAGACAAAGACATTCATCACAATCTTTTGCAAGAAGTTCATTAGCATATCCCCTATTATCCAGTGATGTGCCACTAAGTATCTTTGACTCTGTTTGGGCTCGGTTGTACAGCAGAGATAATAGTGAGAGCGGTGATGAAGATCCCAACAGTAATGAACTAAGTGGTTATGAGGAAGAACCCTTGAGCACAGGTTCACTGACACCCAATGACTTATCTCCTTCCCACAGTAGACTGTCATCATCCTCAAGTGACTCTTCTGGTGAGGAACTATCAAGTTCTTCCTTAAGTCATGAAATTGAGCTTCCAATTAGTGATAATGTTTTCAGTTTTGACCAACCAAGAGAGGTTAACATGGCAGTTGCTAGGAGGAGGCATGGTATCTTTCCTGATACCCCTCCTGAAAATAATGAGCTTAGAGATTTGAGAAGGCCACCTGAGTCTCTTAGCATTGACGCTATCAGCGACAGGTCGCCCAGAGATATCGCCTACTATCAGACAGCTTTAAACCAACTAGCACGTACATGGAGGAGGCCGACCCTACGACATCTTGATCACAGCCCCAGGGCTCTGTCTCCAAGGCTCTCACGCATGGGTATCCGCAATGTTAAACCAAGGCTCCTGTTCTATACAGAAGAACCCAATGTGGGAAGAGGTTTTATCAAGGAGCAAAGCTTTAGTCCCGATGGCAGAGTACTGGCATCTCCTTTCGCCAACTGTGTTCGTTTGTTGGCCTTCAATAGCAGCTGCTCTGAACTGTGTGACAGTGTGCCGCTGACACCAAGTCCTCTGTGTCAAATAGCTATGACCGTAGGACAGAAAAGCAGCATACTGGCCAGTACATTCTCACCTGTTCACTGTATGTTTGTTGCAGGAGCAAGGGATGGTAGCATATCATTTTGTTCTCCCAAATTATGACATAAATTATTGTTAAACAACTATTGTATGCTTTTAGTTGTTTTTTTTTTCTTGTTGTAATAAATGTGATTGAATGAATTGTTTGTGCTGCTTTTTTTTTAAAGTGAGTGCATTAATTTAACGCCTGATATTCCTATTAAAATGAAATAACTATTAGCATAATAAGTTTAAAATTATAAAAGGGAAATGCAATTTTCCAGAATGTAATCTGCAATCATTTCATCCATTCTAAAAAGTTTGAGAACTATAGGTTTCCATTGTGCTGACATTATTGAATGAAGATATCTGTGATAATTAATTGAAGTAATTTATGGCTAATTTATATTTTAATTCAGTTTATAATTTATGATAAAATATTTTCATTGTCTATTTCCCGTTTTCTGGGTAAAGAAAAACTCTAGTCCCACCCATTTAACACAAATTTATAAAATTGAGACTGTTTATATGAAAAAATAAGATTTAAAAATTTAATTCATACATTCTAAGACCAATTACACTTATGTTAAAACTTTTCTCATTTGTGGTTTTTTTTTTCATTTGATGTGGGGATACTGGTGGCTATGTACCACCAACACCAGTTAGTCTTAATTCCAGGTATCCTATATAATATATAATAAAAGGCAATTTTCTGTCCGATCATCAATAACGATTGGTCCCTCAAATCCCACAGACTCCCACAGTCAATCAGAAAAATTAAATCTCATTTACATATTGAACAAGTTTCAAAGCGAGTTATTTTGTGTACAGTTTTTTTTTTTTCCAAGACTTTGATTTCAGTGATACGCGTTGGGATTTTTTACGGGTTACTTATTATAACTATAATGAATAGTCAAATGAATAGTGTTTTTGATGTGATGCACATTTATGGTCGTTGAGATGGCTGTTGGAGGGGAGGTACAACACGCTACCGAAACGACGGTGAAATGTCCTTGGAGGGCTTTGTTGCTCATAGTTAAACAAAATACTTAATCTAGTAAAATATTTACCCTGAGAAAAAGATTTTACTTTGGTAATACCTGAATAGGTATAAATGACTGCCTTTCATGATAAAAGAAAAGATAAACTGGTTCGTTTACAGCCACTGAGGACTCCTTTTTAAAAAAAACACTCATAACCAGCATAACATTCTACATTTGGACTCTTTTTATCATCATCATTTGTCCTTTTGGTTCCTTGTGGAACATAGGGCCTCTGTCAAAGCTTGCCACTGTGCACAGTCCCTTGCCAGTTGCTTCAATTTTTCCCAGCTCTTCCCAGTTCTCCCAGCCTCATCTAACATCCTCCATCTCCATGTACGCTTAGGTCTTCCTCGCTGGCGTTTGCCCTGGGGGTTCCAATCTAAGGCCTGCCTCACCCTGCTGTTATCGTTCCAAAGGGTGTGTCCAATCCATCTCCACTTTGTTTCCATGATCTGTTGTTCTACTGTCCTATGTCCACACCTCTCCCACAGTTTGGAGTTTTCGACCTTGTCGAACCATTTTATTTTCAGGAAATTTCTGAGGCATCTGTTAACAATGGTCTGGAGTCTATTTTTTGTTGTGTCTGTTGTTCGCCATAAATAGGACCATTGGTGTTAGTGTTAAAAATCCTTACTTTTGTTTTGACGGAGATGTATGTAGATCTCCAGACCTGTTTCATATTGGCAGATGCCTGTCACGCCAAATTTATTCTTCTTTCGATGTCCTCATCAGTTCCCCCTGATACACTGACCACACTCCCAAGATAAACAAAGTCGTTTACTTGTTCCAGGGTACAGTTCGCTACTTGTATGTCTTCATCTTGCTGGTAGTTAATTTTCAAAAATTTTGTTTGTTTTTTTAATATTGATATTATGTCCTAATCTTTTCCCAGTCTCACTCAATGCTGTGAGTTTGTCTTGCATGTCTTGAAGTCTGTGGGACAGAATGGCCAAGTCATCCGCAAATTCCAAGTCTTCTAGTTTTTGCATTAGGTTCCACTTGATTCCTTTTCCTGAGCTTGCATATGCTTCTTTTGTGACCCAGTCTAACACAAGAAGGAACAGAAGAGGTGAAAGGAGGCATCCTTGTTTGACTCCAGCTGTGACATGAAACTCATCTTAATCTACCATTCCATTATGTACTACTTGGCAGGTGAAGTTTTCGTACAGATTTTAGATGATGCTTGTTATTTTGTTTGGTATTCCTTAGTGCCTCATTATTGACCATATAGTTTCTCTATTAATGCTATCAAAGGCCTTTTCAAAATCCACAAATGGGGTATAAAGTGAAGATTGCCATTCAATAGATTGTTCTATAATTATCCGGATTGTTGCTATTTGGTCTATGCATGATCTTCCTTTTCTGAACCCAGCTTGTTCTTCTCTCAGGAGATCATGGCAGGCATCTTTTATTCTGTTAGGACTCTTTTTATAATAATAATAAAATGAGAACTACTTTAGTTTGTTGCAGAATATGTTACCATTTCTTTTCACTCTAAAATAAAGTTTCTAATGCTAAGAGTTTTTCCATTTGAAAAGCCATGGCCATGACTTGAAAGCTTTTGAAATTAAAAAACACTAGACTAAAATTGTGTACCTGTCATCTGAGAAATCTTTTTATGTGCTGTAATCCAAAGGGAAGAAAAGCCTTTGTGTATCTTGAGGGGAACAAAGACCTTACTGAGCTCTATTACATTCAGTGGGCCAAAGTTCCAGGCTTTCTTATCACAATTTTCTTGTAGGCTATAATTAGTTTCATACCTGTGAAGTGTAATTCTCATCCATACTATTACTTGTCTGCCTGTTCAGATTAGGGTATACAGTGAAGTTCTTCCAAAATAAATTATTTGATAGGTTTTCCATAGCACCAGGGTCCCTTTGAGATATATTATCTTCATTAACTTAAATATACTGCATGTATAGAGTGATGTATGTAACATTTTTTCTTTTATTCAAAATTGACCAAGTCAATCCAACTCATGTCTTAACACTACTATACATTATACATACTTCATTATCATAGAATGGTAGCAGCCATTAGTTTGTTGTGTTAAATTAAGATGTTTTGTTTGATAAAATATGACATAAATTTTTAAAATTATTATTAATCAATTGTCTAAGTAATATTATAAAATAAATGAACAAGGTACCAAAAATTTATTAGAAAGGGAGGATGACTTTTTTTTTCAAGTACAACATAATCTCGTTCTTTATAAGTATCAAAGTTCAATACAGGAATCTGTTAAATAAATTTCCAGTTTTTGGGTTTTTCTTGTGTGGACCACTTTGAGAAACACCAACTTTTGCTGATAAATATAATTTATACTTAGACTCTAAGTTAGACAATAGATTTAGACTTTTCAGTACATCTGTTCACATATTTTTTAATATTCGGAAAACTCTTATTAAAATTTATTTTTGAGTCAGATAGTAAAACACATTGCAATCACAAATTGTTCTTATTCACATTGCATTGCTCTCTAGCTGAAATGTTCAAACTATCATATAATTATAATGTAATACAAATCAATTAAAATTCACTAGTC
This sequence comes from Radix auricularia, assembly GCA_002072015.1. Lineage (NCBI taxonomy): Eukaryota > Metazoa > Mollusca > Gastropoda > Lymnaeidae > Radix > Radix auricularia. The sequence goes on along the minus strand of MUZC01004441.1, from coordinate 331,240 downwards.
TCAAAGCGACAGTATCCATTTACTTGACTCTCCACAAAACTTACTCATTCATTCCTTCAATCAGGTTCATTGGTTTGTGTGCAAAACAAAAAAACCTGTATGCAAAGTTTCACAGCAGCCAATTTTCTGCAAATTTTTACACCTGCAAATACTAATATCTATATAAAAATTAGCTGTGCGATGATTTGAAATTTTTTGGAAACATCAGTCATATATCAGTGGATGAAAGCAGCTTAAAGGGAACATTGCTTTAAATGTATAGTAGTGAATAAATGTCACAAGAAATGTTGGCATGCATTTACAGTTATTTAACTTATCATAACAATTCTACAATCTACTCATATTGACATCCAGTTCAATTTTTATGTTCATTTCAAAGAGATTTTATAACAGTTTACTAAGATAACTTTGAATGTTTTACCATAAAAAAGTGAAATGAATTTGATAATTCAGTAAACTTCTTACCTGAAACACTAATCTAATGGAAAGGTTTTGGTATAGTACATATAAAAATAGGTTTTTGATGTTTAGGCACTTAAATGTTGGATATTTTAAATTAAGTTTGCATCATTTATGAAAGTCATATTGGTTAGGGGGGAAAATGCAATTTTTTGTGGAAATAAAAAGAATGGTTTTCATTCATTTTTGAATGTATTACTTGAACTTATATTGCACTTTCAATAAGTATTCAGAAACTGAACATTTTATCTGCTGGAAAGTTTTTAATTGTTTTCAGAAAATGATGCATAAAATTAACATTCTGTTTAATCAATGGCATTGGTTTCTTTTCATGTAAATATGTAAAGGTTTATAAAATGAAGATACCATCTCAAAGTTAAATATTCCAAATGATGTAATAGCCTAAGATTTTCAAAAATCATTTTGTGATTAATGTAAAAGGGGATGTTGTTTGCACCAAATACAAATATTAAATTTTTTTTAAAAAAATAATCAATACATTGATGTTGTAAAAAATATAAATATTTCATCTTTTTATATTTAATGTGGAATTGGGAGGGAGGCAAATTTAACTTATGTTGTATGGTTGATATAGTAAGTCCTGAAATACAAGAAGTGAAATGGTAGACCATAGCATTGTTCTGCATAATCTCATATTTGTAAATTATAGATTATTGTTGTTGTTGTTTTTGTTTTTTTTGTTTTTTACATAAATAGAACTTCTATAACTTGCTGAACACATAAAGTAGAAGTATCATTGTTCCTAAAATCAGAGATTGTCCATTGGAGTCTGTAGAGAGAAATTAATAAATAAAAATAATTATTAAAATACCAAACATTTTCTCAACTACCTCAAGACATTCAATATCCTATTTAAACACACATTTGTTTTATTTATTTACTATACTCAAGTCAATGATCATTCACTTGGGTACTCATCATAAAATAGCTTAGTAGCTAAGTTTAGTTTGCTTTAAGATTTTATTTCACTACATTTTTGTAAATGTACTTTGCTGGTAAAACACTATTTAAATCAGGAAAAAAAAAGTTTTCTTACTTGCTGAATTAATTACAATTGGCGCATATGCTCCCAGGCTTTTGTAGTTCTCAGGATTGTTCATATATTTTTCAAATTTAGTTATCATGACTTCTCTATTGAGACCTACAAAAAAAAATTAAATTATCAATATTTTTTTCATATGATATCCTTGGATATAACTTAACTATTTGCAAAGGGAAACATTTATCGACTGTATTTTTTAAAAAAACATCAAATACCAAGCATTTGAAAATTAAAACGTAGCGTTAATTTATTGTTGCTAAATATGATTTATAATGAATAAAATATCATATTATCATAAAATAAAAATCTTATCCTCTTAGAGGTCTTAATTATCTTTTCAATATTTTCAAGAAAATAAACATAAGTGATGTTTTTATTAAAATTTAAAAGAGAAACTTATTGAAATTTGTATTTAAATTCTTGTACCTGAGAAATGCACACAAATTTTGGATTTACTGTCAGAATCAGACATATGGTTGACAATAACATCCTCTGTTCTTGAACCAATAGCTGTAGCATAGACTTTAGCCACATCTCTCCTATGAACATTAAGAATTCTTCAATTTTGATCACAAACCTAAGGGACTTTTCGGTCAAGGAGGATTTGAAATAAATCTACTTAAATACAATCACTTTCTTTTCCATCCAGTACTGAAAAATATCAATACTATCTCATACATATGTGTAGGCCATCTCTTAAACTTACTTGTTGAGACTGGTATTTTTTGTTAACTCAATAGTTATACATTTATCGTCAACTGGCATAATGTCAGCACATGTCAGTCTTGGTGCCCCTTTCTCTGCAGTGTGTATGACAACAGCTCTCCCCAGTACTGAATTAAATATTCATTGAACACATGTAATTCTTAAAGCAACAAATGATACAAGGGAAACATTTTGAAGATTAATACAATTTACATCAGAATGTTTTTTTTTTAAATTGCAACCAATTTAATGAAACAAATATATTAAGACATGGGAACAATAATTTAAATAATTCTCACATTACAGATTTAAAACATTTGCATGTTGTTTTTTTTACCTTTCATTAACTATTAATTATTAAGTACAGGTTTTGCTAAACAGGACACTTGTAAGAGGAAATTCAAAATTTGATCAAACCCAAATGAGTTTCAAGTTTAATTTTAACAGATTCTTAACTTAATTTTCTCCAAAATCATATACAAGTATCAAGTTAATAATCATGTCATTAAAACTCGCCCCCGTTGACAGGAGATGCTCTACAACATAAGCCACACTACCTTCATCAGTTATTTGTAGCTCACCTGAAAATTGCCCATTTAGTGGTAAATCAACATCTGTAAAAGTCTTTTTCCCTCCCCCTATGTCATAAGTTCCAGCTTTCTTAGCTTGATCCCCAAGCTCACAACGAAGTTGATTCAATGGGCTGCATTCTTCAGTGTAGTTGGCCTAATGTAAAATCAAATAGAAAAAAAATTAAATCTCTGAGCTTAAAAAGCAGATCAGGAAACACGAAGTAGTGAACAATCTAAAGAAAAATAATTAAATAGAAGCACAACAAAACTTTATGTTGGAGTTTTTGTATTTATCTTTTTTACGCATTCAATCTTACATTTTCAACTCTAATACTAACACTTAAAATATTTTCCTAAGCTTAAAGGTTTTTATTAGCATTTTATATATTTTTATTTAGGTATAATTTAGTATCTTTTATTATATGTATATTTAATTATTATGTTTCTGAAATACTGGCTTGTAATATATGTCAATACCTTAGCAACCATAGCATAATATGGGTCAAAATGAGGACCTGTGCTGTCACATCTACCTGTCAAAGAATTAGCATCTCCGTTGACCGGACTTGTGTGGACATGCCAATTGTGATGTAATGTCTGATGATTTAGAAAGAGTCCATCCATTAAGCATGTTGCACTCAAAAGGGTAGCTAAGAAATTGTTGCAGTATGTGGAGGAGTGGGGAGAGCCTTAGACTTAGATCATTTGTGATATCTCACGTCCATCTATTTTATTTCTCATACACATAACATAAGAAATGCACACTGGAAGTTAACATTTTGTTGGGATGAATATTATTTGTGTATCATTTAAATAGTTCTAAATTGATCTTTTTATGTTTTTAAAAAATAATTTTAGAATATGTGACTCATTGTAGGATTGAAGATACATACATGCAAGAACAGTTTTTATGGAAGTTCACAATGCCAATTGTATTGAAAATGTGTGCGTGTGGGGGGGGGGGGGATAAAAAATTCACTATCTATTTTTTATGGAGGTTCCCAAAGACATTTAGCATAAATTATGCTTTTTTTAAAAATACTTCTGATAGGTAAATAGTAAACATTGAAAATTGTTGAATTGAGTGCCATCAGAGTATCCAGAAAATGGGAAATAAATGAAAGTATGAAAAACAAAGAAGTCTATCAATAAAATAGATGTTCCAATGCATAATGATAGCTATAGCCTTAGATCAGTGTTTGGACAAAAAGGTAATCAGTCTTTTAATTTAAATTTTATGTTTGTATTATATAATTAATTTGAAAGTTTACCTTGGTTCCATTGGAATATTTTAAGTCAACAACTATTGATGTATCACTCATGGTACCATCTTTAAACACAGTTTGATACTTGAAAATGGAATGCGTAATAATAATATGTAGAAATATTTGGAAAAAGATGTTTTAGTATGTATAAAAATGATTTTAAAATATTTTATATTAAAAATACTCTATTTTTTATATCTCTAACAACCTTGCAGACATACACCTGCCCTTAGCACTGTTACTCACTGTAATGATTGAACTACTCTTTAATTTTAATGGTTTCGTGAAATTCTGCTACACATTTAATGCGTTTTAAAATAAAAGCTATACTATAAATAATGTTGAGCATGTACCTCTAAGAAAATCTAGTCACAATTTTCTTTGCGAATGTGTGCAATAGAACATATATTTTAAAATACATGGAAAATTGTTGAAAATCATTAAATTACCATAAAAATAGTACCAATAACTTCTCCAGAAAAATTAGACACTGCAGTGACGAGTTGTCCCTCCAAGTCAGACAACTGGGTCTGGATTTTAGTGCAAGTTACAATATTCGTTCCTTCATCCACAATGGCCAAAGACCTTCCTAAAATACTCGTGTAGCCTGTCAGAGGCAGATTCATACTGCTCCACTCCTTTACTCTAGCTCTTGACAGATCTCCTATCTTAAAATTTAAATATCGATAATATAACAACATGCTCTATAATTGTTTTACTCAAAGCTATTTGACTATTTGTGACACTTTGATTCATTTGTTTGTTATTTCGTATGCATTAAATTAACACTTAAACAAAGAGTAAGTAAAATAATATATTTATATTCAATTATTGCTATTTAGATTTGAATTAAAATGGTGCTCACATAAGGACAAGAGTTGAATCATATTAATGTTATTACATCTCACTAATGATACATTGTAACAGTAATGAAATATTCGGGTAGACGGTGTCCCACCTTATAGCTATCATCAGTGTCAAACAGTTTAGTATCAGGAACATTTGTTGGATTGTAAACTGAACCGAGATTTGAGCAATCATTTCCAGGTGGTAGATCATAGATCTGAAAACTAGAATTTAATTTCAAAGGAATTAACTCTTTTGTATTGATACGATGACTTACATTTTGAACACGGGTGGATTAAGATTGCACGGGGCCCCTGGCTGCAATTCCACCTTGGGCCTGGTCTTGCTACTTTATTATACAACACAGGTTAATGTAGATTAAGTTTGGGGGACCTTAATTTAGACTTAAATCATTGGGGGCCCCTGGCAACAGCTTTTCCTTAAACACTCGTTCTCTATGTTATAGAAATAAATGACACATTTTCATCTTCGACCTGTTAAACAAACAAATCACGCAGCACAGCTTGGAATCGTCACAAAAAATCTTCTCACTTTAAAAATTGACTACGTGTCATGTGCCATGCTGATGGGGACAGTGTCTACGGGGTATGATGCCTGGAGACAGTGTGTACAAGGTATGATGTGTGGAGACAGTGTGTACAAGGTATGATGTGTGGAGACAGTGTGTACAAGGTATGATGTGTGGAGGCAGTGTGTACGAGATATGATGTGTGGAGACAGTGTGTACAATGTACAAGGTATGATGTGTGGAGACAGTGTGTACAAGGTATGATGTGTGGAGACAGTGTGTACAAGGTATGATGTGTGGAGACAGTGTGTACAAGGTATGTGTGGAGACAGTGTGTACAAGGTATGATGTGTGGAGACAGTGTGTACACAATATGATGTGTGGAGACAGTGTGTACAAGGTATGATATGTGGAGACAGTGTGTAAAGATATGTGTGGAGACAGTGTGTACAAGGTATGTGTGGAGACAGTGTGTACAAGGAATGATGTGTGGCGACAGTGTGTACAAGGTATGATGTGTGGAGGCAGTGTGTACAAGGTATGATGTGTGGAGACAGTGTGTACAAGATACGTGTGGAGACAGTGTGTACAAAGTATGATGTGTGGAGACAGTGTGTACAAAGTATGATGTGTGGAGACAGTGTGTACAATGTATGATGTGTTGAGACAGTGTGTACAAGGTATGTGTGGAGACAGTGTGTGGACAAGGTATGATGTGTGGAGACAGTGTGTACAAGGTATGATGTGTTGAGACAGTGTGTACAAGGTATGTGTGGAGACAGTGTGTACAAGGTAGGATGTGTGGAGACATTGTGTACAAGGTATGATGTGTGGAGACAGTGTGTACAAGGTATGTGTGGAGACAGTGTGTACAAGATATGAATGGAGACAGTGTGTACAAGATATGATGTGTGGAGACAGTGTGTACAAGGTATGTGTGGAGACAGTGTGTACAAGGTATGTGTGGAGACAGTGTGTACAAGGTATGTGTGGAGACAGTGTGTTCAAGGTATGATGTGTGGAAACAGTGTGTACAAGGTATGGTGTGTGGAAACAGTGTGTACAAGGTATGATGTGTGGAGACAGTGTGTACAAGGTATGTGTAGAGACAGTGTGTACAAGATATGAATGGAGACAGCGTGTACAAAGTATGATGTGTGGAGACAGTGTGTACAAGGCATGATATGACTAATATGAGAAGATTTAACACAAAATGACTTGCATAATATGATAATTAATTAATATATTTTAAAATACTTAGACAGTTATAATAAAATTAACACAACCTACTTAACCTTCTAATTAGCCCTATCCCTTAATTAAATTAACCTTATCCATTCTTACATGCTTTTGAAATAATTGAAATCTCTGGAATGCCAACTTATCATGTTTTATGCTAACTACACGTATATCATCATAAACCTAATTTTAGGCATTGTCGCGTATTTAGTTGTTGACCGTCATGCAGCCCTTATAATATTGAAAGAATAATTACCTGTGTGCGGCAGACATGCCAGTGATTTCTTGTGTCAAAGAGGTCTCCTGAGCTCCGAATCCTGGCATTAGTGTAAAAAATACTTTTCCCGCCATTCCACTTTTGTTGAACTGAGCCACCAGAACCGTTTGTCGTTGGAATTCAATCGGAGCACAAGACAAAATTTCACTTCTATCAGATGTAAAAATAACTGCAGGTCTCTCCACTATTGACTTGTCTCCAGATAAAGGTAAACCAACTACAGTGAAAAAGTTTCTGCTTGACGTATCTTCAAGAGGAAAGAAAAACGAACGTTTTAGACGAGCACGAACCTTTAAGTTTAAGCATCTCAAAATTTGGTTTGACAAGACTTTTCATGATTTTCTAGATAAAATATGATCTGGACCGGCCAAAGACAGAAACTCGACCACATCCCGCCAAGACAAAAGTGAGGCCATAACAGACAGTTCCGGAAAATATATAAAAACCCAATACAAGAGCTAATGTTCCTGCAACGGGGAATCAGTGACTGGAACAAGTACAAGCTTCAATGAGGATCAGTTGAGACGACACGTTTTTGTCTATTGTCTTCTACCCTCCCACCTCAAGTCGCTGATACCCTCAATGAGCTGCCTAGCGAAGTGCCCTCTTCACAAAAACTTTTTGCAAACCTCTCAATTAACATACTGTAACTTGTCTTTTGGCCGCTTTCTAGCTTGTAGGCGTTAATTAATGGCAGACTCCATCACACAGTAAAACATGGAAGTCCTTTGTAACACAAATAACTTGAATTCAATACTTAAACTTATGTACGCCTACACTCTTTTTACATATTAGTATACATCAGTGAAACAAATTGAGTACATTATCCGTTTTTCCTCACATTCTAATCTCACTCGCTAAGCCTTCCGGTCTAGCACATTCATCACGTGATCTCTTCAACAAATCACAGCTCGTGTGACACATACATAGGATACAGAATGACAAAAGCAATGCACGTGAGCCTTTAGCATACAGGAGAAGAAAAAACACTATAGCCGTTATAGATTTCTTTGATAGGTCCACTTTTATCCAGTTGCATTTTGCTAGTTGCCCAGGCCATTAATTATTTTGAAAAGTCAAGTTACCATTCTGCTGTCAGCTGGTTAAACCACTCACCCAGCACACGGAAACTAATTAATCAAAGCATTCTTACCATTAAGGCCAACGTTCCTTATGTTCAGTGGTTTTAGCGAACTGGCGATGTATTTGGATCCTGTAGATTTGCATCGTACACTTCCATCAGTCGACAGCATCCCGTCATAATTCTTAGGATATAGTACAACATCTAAAGATACGCATTTTTACAAAGCAATTTTCTTAGTTGATGGGATGTCAGCTCAGTATCTTACCAACTGATGTAAAATCTTTATGCATAGAAAGAGCGTCTGTTATATACAAATTTAAGGTGGAACGCTTTAATTTTTAATTCTCAAATTAGTTAACAATGGAGGGGGGGGAATATTTTAGTTTGGTGTTTTTATGTTGGAGAAACATTCTTGTATTATGTTTACAATTTTACTTATAATTTATTTTCATTTTAAAAAAAAAACAAAAAAACTTTAAAAAGAATTTCCTCATAAATCTTTTGTATTTGTTTTACGTGGCCTCCTTACAGGGGCGCCGCTTTAATATTTTTGGTATAACTGTACCTTGGCGCTCAAGGACATATATACCCAGCTACCTTTCGCTACGCCTCTGCCTCCTTATTTCCCCCTTTCCTTAAATCTTCACAAACAAGACCCTCTTTGTGCCACGTTTTGAGAGCTTCTTCTAAGTTAATAAATCAGTATATTTTACCTATTAAAATACATTAACTCTTTCATTATTACCACAATTGTAAGAGAAAGTGAGGCAATGGTAACAATCACAGCCACAATTGTAAGAGAAAGTGAGGCAATGGTAACAATCACAGCCACAATTGTAAGAGAAGCGAAGCAATTGTCCCAATTACAGTTACTAATGTAAGAGAAGTCCAGCAATGGTCAGAACTTACCGGATTCGTATAGATATCCCAATTATTGTTAGTTGTACCAACTCTATTGTCATTGTAGTCCAGTTGTGCGAAGACCCAGGTCTCTGACTGAGGTTTATTGAGTTCCTGCATGAAGACTATCTGACCAATCACTGGATACTTGAACACGGCCCTCGCAGTTACAACGGGGTGCATTAGTCTGATATTCGAACAAACCCATCTACGAAAAGACATTTGCAAGCAGGTTTTATTATCAGGATATTCTGTCATACCTTCAATGTAAAAAAAGGTTCCAAAAGATTACAGAAATGAAATTTAGCTTTATATACCGTATATGCTCCTTATAAAGCTGACCTTGTAGGGCAGTCGAATTTTGTAGAATGTACCATGTGCACCATTTTGTTTACGCTTTCCTACTATTATTTTATATATATATTTTTTTTTAATATATATATATATATATATTACTAATTTATTTTTTTTTATTTTTTTTTGGGGGGACAGCTTACAAGCGGGTTACACACTTTAATACTTTCTCCTCTAAAATATGGTTGGCTCATGAACGAACGGGTTATAGAACAAATATATACGGCACGTTTATAAAAGGGGTGATACACATGAAAGGTAATAGATCTAGTAAGTAAATACATTTTTAATTTAAGAAAGGAAGCATTTAGATCCTAGTATTGTTTCCTAATCATTCACCAATCTATTTTAATGTGGTTATAAAATTTACGATCATGAACTATTTAAGTTTATAATATACCTACTGTGCGCCATTTAAATCGTTCTTTAGAATTTCATCACTTAATATGAATGAAAGGTTATATAAATTAAAAATTTCTAAGCATATAGTTAAGAGAGCCAGATTCTTGAAAAAATACAGCTTAGTGAATTTTTTTAATAGTGATCATTTTAACGCCTCCTTTACTGGACCTTATACTTATAGAAAATAAGCGAACGTTATATTTAGAAATTTGAAACCCACCTGCTATTATTAATATCGTTGCGGTGTATTACAACAGACCGACCAACGATGCTGTTTTCTCCAAACAAAGGTAGATTCCAGTCCTCATAAATTTCAGATTTCTCCGTCAAACTTTCAAGTGTCCCGTACTTAGCACTGAGGTCACCAATTTCATACATATCATCTGTGCTAGTATCTGGCTTCGGGTAATCGGTTGAAGTAGGATTCTTACCATAGGGGTTGAAGTGACCGCTGACAATGGTTGGCCCACATAAATCTTGACTGGCCATTACCTGGAGTGGTGCCGGCCATAAATGGACGTGATAGCCTTTAGCATTTTGATTAAGACCTGTGATATTCACGGCCGTTTGTGTTGGATCGAATGGAGAACTTTGTGAAAATGTCAAAGAACCTTTGACTCCTTGATGGCTGAACCTGACATACGCCATCTTCGCGGTTAGGAGTTTAATACTAGCACAACCTAAAATTACCGAGCTTTCAGCATTGTAGACGACAAGAGGCTTCTCTGTTATACTTGAAGCATCACTTAGAGGCAAGTTTGTGTCACTAAATGCAAATTTCTTCCCTGAAGTCAAAGTGAATGTCCCTAGTTTTCCCGAAAGATTGCCGACAGCGCAGGAAGACTGTGTGTTTGGAGTGCATCCATTTTCCACTAGACCTTTGGGATTATAGATTCGTGCATTGGATAGGCTGGTCATTGAAGAACAGGTGTTCGAACCGTCGGCTATCATCAACTTGGCTTTCGACAAATCCACGCTTGAATCCAATTGAACAACTACACGTGTGACCGCCGATGGGGCGTTGAATCGTCTGAAATACACCCTGCCTGACACGTTCCCCGTGAAATAGGCTTCAGCCGTGGTGTGATTACCAATCTGATGAATAGTGGCACATATTGTAAGCCCTGAGCCTCTGAGGACAAGTGAATTTCCTGTGGACAATTTAGTGAGCCTCAGAATTACTTGATTCATGATTATTGAATAATTCACCAAATTATATCACACGTTTTTAAAAGAATAAAACAATTACATTAAATTTTCGAACATTTCTCAACTGCTGTGACCTCATGGCGATCCCCAACAATGTTCCCTTTAAATTTCGTGGCTGTGCGGCCGCGCAGATATCTGACCGACGCCGCTCAACAGTTTATAATTACCGCGCAGCAAATTTGGTAAAATATTGCACAAAAAATGACTGCTGTGCAACTTTGCACCCTAGTTTTTATACTTTGCACATCGACCAACGAACTCTAGGGGGGAAATGATCACCGGCAAAATCTTTGAGTTTAGATACAAGCCTATTCTTTTAAGTCAATTTCATGACGTTTTAATTCATGTGAAATAATCACAAAACTAAATCACACTTGTAAGCCGGCGTGAATTTCTTATACAAATGAAGGGTAGATCTACCTACTTTCGACAAGAAGCTCATGAGAACGAGTAAAACGGAGAAATATTGACGCTCCTTCTATGCAGAAGATTATAGTATTCTATGCTTATGTCATTAACGTTGTTAGAGACATGACAGAAAATTTGGGTCATTAAAAACTTGACGAACTTCTCTGAGTAACATTGAGCTTTCGATGTCTATTGTCTATTCTAGAAAAAGTTTGAATTTTGAACGTTGCTAGTGAGTTGATTTAACTGGCTAGTTCAAGCGACCCATTCCACTCCCTGAAACCAGATGGAAAGAAAATTGTGACGAATGGAACAAGAAAATGGTTTTATTCCTATAGGTCCATCCTACAATGGTACTCGATTTTTGTTGCATTGTATTTCCAAATTAAAATGTTACGCCTTATACATTATTATTATTACGTCTTTGATCTTTATTCTTCTTTCCTATAGTGGAATTAACTAATGGGGCTACTCTTGTTAGTTGAGAAACTTCACCACTGATAAATCTTGGGGCCCTTTATTGCACATGGTCTAATATATTTATTTATTCTTTTTGTAGATACATACGTTACGGAAGATGCTTACTCTTTTCTTATTTATCATACATAAGAAGTTAATGTTGTATCATCCTAATGACGTAAGGCCATCCCAATACATTATGTATTTAAATCATTATTTTCTCATCGATAAACAAAAAAACAACAACTAAAAAAAAAAGTTCATAGTCCTACCTTCAACTGAAGACAAACTCGACACATTCGGGAACTGAACGATGACGGGACTTGCGGTAATATTTAGACTTTTAGTTAATCTGCAGACAAACATTACAATTAAATCAAATGATGAGCCCATTCTAGATGTTTTCGTTAAAATTGTTGAGGGCGGAAAGGGGGCGGGGGTCAAAAGAAAAAAAAAGGAACAGAATGATTTAATTACGTTAAATATTACATTAAATATATTAAATATTTATTTATTTTTTAAAAAATCCAGTTTTAACCATGAACAATTACCCACACACTGCCATCTTCTCATATAATTAACTCATTTATATCGTCCCATGGTTAACTATTTCATTAACGGAGACGATAAAGATTTACCTCAGTTACCAAGTTTAAGTAATCGTTAGCATTTAGTAGCACTACAGCTATTCTCTTCATCTCTTCTTTAACCGATGAAGGCAAATTTCCCTCAAGCTTCAGATAGTATAAATGTCTAATATTTGAATGTAATATGTGTCAATTCACTAGCAAAGCCATAGATTCAACTTCAATATTTTTAGCATTTTTTATTTTAATTTAGTTTTGAGAATCAAATTAACTTAACAGCAACATGTGACTAGTTAATTAATTTAAATTTATCTCAATTGTTTTGTTTTTTTTTTTAATCCAAATACATTTTCTTTTAAAGTTTCTGAAGCGTGATTCAAGTGTTATTGTATAAATTTCTGATTTTTTAAAATACTTTTTTTATTAAATTTTTTTTTTTTTTTTAAATTTCACGCTCGCCCAAACTGAAGATTTATTAATACTGACCCGGGATCAGTGTCTCCCAGTTGGACGTTACTACACTTGTCTTGTACATCATAGTTCATCCAGATTGTGTAGATCTCCACAGACGTTTCGTTCAAGGCACTAGACAAGGAGATGTTGACATTCAGAGTGTTATTGCTCCAGGTGAGGGTCGCCATGCCAGTTACTCCAAGCATGTGGAAGTCTGCCACCAGAGATTCTTGTGCATTTCCTGGGAAAGTATCAGCAAAACTTTGGAATAACAATTAAACAAGGTCATCATCGTCGAGAGACAAGTAAAATGATTTAGTCAAAAAAAAATTGCTGTAACAAAAAAGTCATGGACAAGTTTGAGAGATCGTTCAATCAACACATGTAATGTTCTAGTTATTGCTCTTACGGTGTTTGTTTGCTTTTTAAATTATTATTTTACTCATTTCTTCCTTGGTTCATGCAATGAACTTGTAAATTCAAGCAAAAAAGATCCTTCTTGGACAGTCAAGCCATCACCTGCCCCTTCTCTTAATTATGTTTTCACTGGCTATCAAAGACTGTGAAGTAGAAACGTTTTCCCCTTAAATTTCTAAATAGCCAGCTATTCTTTGGTATGAACTCAACAAAACATCGACAGCTCAATGTTACTCAGAGAAGTTCGTCAAGTTTTTAATGACCCAAATTTTCTGTCATGTCTCTAACAACGTTATTTTTTAAGGGAATTGGTTGATTATTTTATAACTAAGTTGAGCTGGGACGCCGTGGTTCCTACTGCGACAATCTTTTTCAAAAGCCCACTTATTTGTGGGTAATATTCCAAATTATATAATCAGCCACTTTTTTCAATATCCCAAGTAACGTACGTGAATGTTATTGCATGCGTTTGGATCAGTTTTCTTTTTGCATCGTTCCCTTTTCCAAAATTAAAACATGAGCTCAAAAATGACGTCATATAATATTTTACGGGGGAAAAACACCACACGCTCTGTAACTTTCTTTTTTAACTGCTATGGACTGTTGTACTATGTCCCTTAGCGTTACGGAATGAGACAATGAGTGACCTGGGCTTTTACATTATATTGTATGGAATCTAAATTTGTGTAGGAAGTTTTATTTCTTACATTTTTTAAATTAGAGTTTGTTTTAGTTTTATAAGCACTTATTCCATAATTATTTATTAGTGTTAAAATGCTAGCTAAAAAATATTATACAATATCGAAATCTTTTAGTTTTATCTCAAACCATCATCTAGAATTCAACTTATAAATGACTCTTCAATAAGCCAAACTATCTCTGGAGAACTAAACCACTAGTACTTAAAGCAGGTCGTTTACCCCCCGGCGACATGGCTCTAGCACGTGAAGCGAGGTGACTGGATTACTTAGTGGTGGCTTACATGGGCGAAGAACTTTAGGCTACATCGTTGTACTCTGAAGTGTATCACATCTCGGCCTTGAAACAATGATTACGGTAATATAAATGAAATTTAGCGTCATTGATAAATTTGAAAGCATTTCCACGGGCGATTAAAGACTCCACACAGAAGTTAGGTAACAAAGGGTTAATTCAATTAGAATTTATCGCGATGTTACTGTGGTTAATCATCTGACTATTAACCATCAGTGTAACTATATTGAAGTTTATTGGTGTAGCAAGCTACGTCACGGGCGCGTGTGACTAATATCCCATTTTTTGGACAGTGATTGTATATAGGATAAAACGAAGTGAAGAACGTCAAGTATCGATGCCCAAGACCATTTTAATAAACAACAACCGCTGTCATGGTGAGCCTATCGTCAGGCTCATCCATACCATGTCTGATAACTTCCCTTGCAGTTTTGAGTTATCGGCCTTGCTCTGTTCTCTCCTGTCACAGAGTCCCCTAAAATAAGGTAAGAAGTTAAAGGGTCATGTCTTAAAAGTAAATTGTTCAATGGCTTCTTTTAACCGTAGCCTGATTTTACTCCCAATCAGCCTGATTGATATCCCATAAAACCTGATTGCAGTTTCACGAAACCTGATTGCAGTCCCACAAAACCTTATTCTAGTCCCACAAAACCTGATTGCAGTCCCACAAAACTGATTGCAGTCCCACAAAACCTTATTCTAGTCCCACAAAACCTTATTCTAGTCCCACAAAACCTGATTCCAGTCCCACAAAACCTGATTGCAGTCCCACAAAACCTGATTCCAGTCCCACAAAAACTGATTGCAGTTTCACAAAACCTGATTGCAGTCCCACAAAACCTGATTGCAGTCCCAAAAAAACCTGATAGCAGACCCATAAAACCTGATTCCAGTCCCACAAAATCTGATTGCAGTCTCAGCCTTCAGTGTCAGGCAAGAAATTCTGTTAAATTAAATTTGACAGGAAGATACCCAGACCGACACCTATAAAAGAGATTAAATGAAACGTTTACAGTGCGCTTAAGATAAAGGAAAATCATCTTCAGAACTGTGGCTTGAAAAAAGTTTGTGGTGCCTGAAAATGGTCACAAAAATTATCTTGCTCTTTATTAAAAAAATAATAATCTAAATATAAATAAATCACTCTACCATTTCAATTTCGTTACTTTGGCACGTCTCCAAAAAAAAACTCCACCTGAGGTGAACCACACCCTTTGCACACTCTTCACACTCCACTGGTTTTGATATCATAACTTTATAGTGTAATGCTGACTGCCTACATAGGGCTGATTTTTTGTTTTTTAATGAAGAATTTCTGCACTGTTTTTTATGTCACTCTTCACTGTTCAAGTGTCTTAACAGCGTTAGGAAGTCCTGGGTATCTAAATATCTAATATAAAAATTGTCTCAATTTACCATTTTTCAATCTTACTGACAAAGACATTTGAAATAACTATAAACTTATTTTTTAATACCAAAATGTCATAAATTTTTTTCAAGTAATAAAAGCAAAATTAATGTAAATATTTTCCCATTTTTTCCCCTGACGAATTTCTTTCCATTGTCATTTTATCTCGTTGTGAAACTCGAAACTTTTGAGCGGCCTCCATGACAAGTATTTAGTATTAGAAAATATTTGTAAAATTTAAATGACCTCCCTGGAGTTATAAAAAGGCTTTGAGTCTTTAGCGTGTGTTAAATTAAAATCATTTAACTTATCACTGGGAGCGTAATAACAATACATTAAAATACAAGATGAAAGGATTACAGCTATAATTGAAAGATTTGATTACATTTCCATCACCCCTCTCAAATTTATTTATTTATTATTTATTTATTATTTGTCTGCAGCCAATTTGAATGATACCATGTTGGAAGGGAAACAAAATGGCTTTCTAACAAAACATCTGGCTTTCAGCCCTATTTGCTTGTCATCATAACTTCAGCAAATGCCCAATATATTCTTACATTTTAACTAAGTTTGTGTAAACCTCAGCTCTGAGACTGGATTCAAACAATAGAATGCCAACAGCTGTCTAACAAGCCAACTGTCTAACAAGCCAACAGCTGTCTAACAAGCCAACAGCTGTCTAACAAGCCAACTGTCTCACGTTTGAATTTCAAAAGTTTATGTTTTCATTTTCAACCAAAGAAAGGGGAATAATTTTGTCAAGGTCATCGCAATGTGCTTTGATGTAATTATACATGTGTTTGTTCCCAGTGACTTTATGTTATTTAGAGGTATATGTATTTAAATAAAAGTAGATGGAATGCCGTCTTATTTAGAGGTATTTAAATAAAAGTAGATGGAATACTGTCTTACTTAGAGGTATTTAAATAAAAGTAGATGGAATACATTCCTGAAGGAAACCATTTTCAAAAATCTTCATGACACGTATTCACTATTTAACTAGACTAGGAGTTAAACAGGAACCCAAAATAAAATGAATTCATTTTTAGAATCTCCATATTTACCTTACACATTGCATTGAAATAATAATATGTAACATCTATGGCCCCCAACTAATTTGACCTTCATTTTCTTGGGTTTCTATTTGCTAATGGAAAAAAATTGAGTCGCGAAACAGGATTTGGGTTTTAGTTTTAGATTTTCCTGATCCGATTGGTTGACAAAAATAGTTTTGTGGCGCAATCAAAAGGTAATAGGGGTGGGTGTGATGGTAATATCTGGGATGTTTAAAAACGTGCAGAAGTACGGATTATGTAAAAAAAAAAAAAAAATTTGCAGCGTGTCACCTGATATTCCAAGGTGAATTTGCTTCCTCATCATTGGAGAGCCCACTGCGTCACCAAAAATGAATTATGAATTGAAGTTATACGTTATAAATAGTAAATAGATGTTTGCTTTAATTCAAACACATTTTCTCAAATATCCTAAGTAAATAACAGTACATTAAAAAATTATATTTTTATCGATATTATCACCTAGCGTAATCGTCTTTTGTTCTTTTTAAACAAAAAATCACACAGAAAATCAGCAGTACGATTTGAAGCTACATTTACTCATTTAGGTAGACATGGGAAAATATGGCCAAAATCGTATGATCGTTAGGGCGTCTCTTTGAACACATTATTATGTTAAATTGTCAGTATCGATTATTAAAATAATTCTGTGATGAGCCGAGAGTTACGCCTATGGCTCACCAACTGGATTGTTAAAGTAAAAGACAATTAGAGTAAGGTGCTAATCGTCTCCATATCAAAGATGTATAGTGGGACGTATTTGATTGTTTTTTGTTTTGTTTGTTTGTTTTTTGTTTGTTTGTTGTTTTTTTTTTTTTGTTTTTTGTTTTTTTTTTGTTGTTGTTTTTTTAAAAAATAATTTAACTTGTAGTTGAAATTTTTTTAAAAAAATTATAACCCAAAGGTCATGTCCTATCCACATTATTTAATAAGGGTATCCACAAATAAAAACAATGTTATCGCTAATTCTCGTGAATACCTAGTCTTGAATCGTCAACCCTATTTTGTGAGAACCTTCGTAATAACGTGACAGTGGATAAGTAGGTATGGATACAACGTGTGAGCAAAAACTGTGATTGACAGCGTTGACATTTTAATGACATTGAACTAAAGCTGAAACACGCCCACTTCATCTACCCCTGAGGCCAAGACTCTCGCAACACAAACATCCTAGAGAAGGTAACTTGACAGTATAAGTCACAATCTCTTTTTTAAAACTAATTTCATTGATACCCTCTCAATAAACGTATATTTAGCGTATATGCATTTAAAGATCTTTCTGCCCAGCTGATGTTTTTGTTGTTTGACAATAATAATCGGGTTGTTTAAGTTAAAATGTGGCATGCTTTGTATATTGAGAACCTCTGCCATTCAATCTTACTTCACGATTAAAGAATTAGATTTAAGAAGGAAACAGATTCTCAGTTCGATGTCTCCAATTTAAGGGATTGTGCAGTCAGATATACAAGCACACACAGTAACGTCATAGGATGTAATGACCATGTCGATTCGGGAAATTAATTGAAAATTCGGCCCGCAAATTAATGTTTTTTAAAGTCCCCTTGAAACATAATTTAAAAGACGGCATGATACGTGATGAAAGTTTTATCATTGAAATGTTGAGAAAGTTTTTTTTTAAAAGTGTAATATAAAGACAGTATCTAGACATAAAGTGTAATATAAAGACAGTATCTAGACATAAAGTGTAATTTAAAGACAGTATCTAGACATAAAGTGTAATATAAAGACAGAATCTAGACATAAAGTGTAATTTAAAGACAGTATCTAGACATAAAGTGTAATTTAAAGACAGTATCTAGACATAAAGTGTAATTTAAAGAATATGTCTAGACATAAGTGTAATTTAATAACATTGTTTAGTCATGAATTAAAGTGATGGAGTCGTGAAAGATGTTACTGAGGTCAATTGTCAACACACACACACACACAAATTTACGAAGAGAGTCTTGCCTGTAAGGCGGGGTCAAATCGTGTGATATTGTGATATTATCATATCGTACAGTCATAAACTCATGAAATCAGTGTAAGCACAGAGCATGGAAACATCCTTATATCATGACAATTCATGCGTTTACTTTTATAGAATTTGACACCATGCCACGCCCACATCCCATTACAGTTTGTTTTTATTGGTGTGTCTCTAATAGATCTTCATGACACACCATATCCCATTACAGTTTGTTTTTATTGGTGTGTCTCTAATAGAACTTCATGACACACCACATCTCCTTACAGTTTGTATTTACTAGTGTGTCTCTTATAAAACTTCATGACACACCACATCCCATTACAGTTTGTTTTTATTGGTGTGTCTCTAATAGATCTTCATGACACACCATATCCCATTACAGTTTGTTTTTTAGTGTGTAACTTATAGAACTTCATGACACACTTCATCCCATTACATTTTATTGGTGTGTCTCTTATAGAACTTCATGACACACCACATCCCATTACAGTTTGTTTTTATTGGTGTGTCTCTTATAGAACTTCATGACACACTTCATCCCATTACAGTTTGTTTTTATTGGTGTGTCTCTAATAGAACTTCATGACACACCACATCTCCTTACAGTTTGTATTTACTAGTGTGTCTCTTATAAAACTTCATGACACATCACATCCCATTACAGTATGTTTTTATTGGTGTGTCTATAATAGAACTTCATGACACACCACATCCCATTACAGTTTGTTGTTATTGGTGTGTCTCTTATAGAACTTCATGACACATCACATCCCATTACAGTTTGTTTTTATTGGTGTGTCTCTAATAGAACTTCATGACCCATCAAAACACTTTAAAAAAGAAAGACATTCTTCAGAGGGATTAAGATGTTGTAACGGGTTGGTTTTACCCGTTTTCTTGTAGGCGTTATTAAACAACAATATTTACTTCACAATAATAAGTTTGAAATCCTCAATATTCACAAAATAAGTTTAATGCAACAACATAAGATGTATGTACAATATTTTAACTTGTCAGAGACACAACTCAAACACCTGTCTTTAGTGCCTACTCCACTCTCAACTCTAATGCATTCTGGTCTATCATATACTTCCGTCACGTGACCTCCTCTCAATCACGCATTTTTGCACGTGACCGATGTGGATTTGGGCTTGGTCATAAAAATAAAACTATTCAATAGATTTTTTTCGACGAATCTATATATAAAATTCTCTTAATAGTTCAACCATGCCGGACACTGAGCTGCCTTCCTGCCCCACCGACCAATCAGCTTGCAAGAAAAGGTAGTGTGAGGGTGGGGGGGTCATCGAGACCAACAATACGTTCAATTGAGGTCAAATACTTTGCTCTTTAAGAACAACAGAATAGCATGTATTTCGTATTGAAGTGGTTATTATATTCGCCTAACACGCGGAAGGTTGTATGTTCAAGCCCCAGCTAAGACATTATTTCTTTAATTTTTAAAAATGTTTGTGTTTGTGCCCGTTCATTTCCCACTTTCTTCGCAACACGGCTTTAAGCTTTGTTTATCCACATTGGCATAATAACTGTAGGACCAGACAACTGTTGGACAAGACAACTGTAAGACCAGACAACTGTAGGACCAGGCAACTGTAAGACCAGACAACTGTAAGACCAGACAACTGTAGGACCAGACAACTTTTTGGACCAGACAACTGTTGGACCAGACAATTTTTAGACCCGAAAACTGTTGGACCAGACAACTGTAAGACCAGACAACTGTAGGACCAGACAACTGTAGGACCAGGCAACTGTTGGACCAGACAACTTTTTGGACCAGACAACTGTTGGACCAGACAATTTTTAGACCCGAAAACTGTTGGACCAGACAACTGTAAGACCAGACAACTGTTGGACGAGACGACTGTAAGACCAGATAACTGTTGGACCAGACAACTGTTGGACCAGACAACTTTTTGGACCAGACAACTGTTGGACCAGACAAATTTTTGGACCAGACAACTGTTGGACCAGACAACTTTTTGGACCAGACAACTGTTGGACCAGACAAATTTTAGACCCGAAAACTGTTGGACCAGACAACTGTAAGACCAGACAACTGTTGGACCAGACAACATTACTGTTTAACCAGTCAAGGGGCCGTCCATAAAGGGTGTCAGAAAGTGTGACGGAGGGAGGGGGTGTCCGGCCAAGTGCGACGCCACGGTGTTTTATCTTTAAATTTAATTTTAATTATTTTGTTAATAAAAAAATTATTTTAGTTCGAAC